>OU860783.2:7164181-7555124 GCA_917862395.2 Heliconius sara | reverse complement strand
TGATTACCTACTTTCACAGTATTTCGAACGAGACCCTCATCACTCGTTTTTGCGCTTTTTGCTTGTATATTTACAAGTGCAAACGAATAGGCTAGCATCTGATGTTTAGATAGAGCAAAGATGAACGTTTTCTTACTGATTTTTTTTGTTAATGTTTTAACCTAATTAGATTTTTTTATAATCATTTCTCTTTGGTGTAAAAAAAGTAAAACGAAAAGTATTAGAAATTTGGTTTGCCCTTTATTAAGCCTTTGTATATATAGTACGAAGTCTTTGATTAAAATTTTAATTCGTAATAAGTTATTATCGTCATATCGCAGTGAGTGAAATATAATGCTGATTAGATTATATTAGTAGCGGGTTCGAATTAATGCACAAAATAAAATTTATTAACGTTTTATTAATATAAACACATTAAGCTTAATATCATGAACGAGATATTTTATATCTATAAATAAAATAATATATATAGATTGACTATAGCTATGTTTATACCTTTGATTTTACAAATTAAATGAATAATTAACCTGTTTAACATATAAGGATATAAAATGATACTCAAACAGAAAGCATGGTTTTACAGAGTTTTTTTTTCAGCTTCACGCTGTATCCCCCACACAACACCTAGGAGGAACCTAGTGTTAAGGCACTACGTTCCCCAATTTAGTGTGGCGGAACGCAACCCCGTGCTTCCAGTCGCTTTTAAAGTCTCACTTTCTGCGCCACGACTGGTATTTTATAAAGTTATCACGTTACAAAAACATTTTATTCTCTTTTTCATTTTTAATTTATAAAAATTGTAATGACAAGTACCTTTGGATAGCAAAAAGTACTTGTCATTATAACTTTTATACATTAAAAATGAAAAAGATATAATATAACCAAAACATTACAAAACTATGTGCAAAAAATGGAAACTATAATAAATTACCTACACAATGCTAAAATTTGTCAAGATTTGATTAAAAGCAATATTCTACTTTGTGAGTCCATACTGCTTAACATTAATGATATAATAGCTATAGTGGCACAGTAGGAAAATGTCTACCTCTACATAGTGATTGTGTGTTTGGGTTCCTCTTCCTCACATAACACATCCGAAACGGTTCAAAAAGGTTACTGCAATCCATGAATATATAAAAGTACGACCATACGTTCGTCGTGGCGCAGTAGGACAGTGCTTCACTGAAACGCAACGATTTTAGGTACGGTTCCCACTCGAGGGAATGAAATTTCTTTTTCACTCTCTTATAGATAAAGTAAAGAATTGAATTTGGGCGGAAAGCGGAGAACGGAGTGCCTTAGCACTAGGATATTTATGCCTACATTCCTATAGTTGGAATAAAGCAGTTAAACTAAGAAAAAATATATAGTTAAAATTATAATATGTAACTTTACATCATCATTTATATCAACAATTTCACTTTTATTCTTATATACATACATAGCGAGTTATAATTCAAAATATTCTATTATTTAAATTCACAGAAATAATCTAATTTAATAATGGACGCAAGACTGATAAGGGTCGATGGTAGCTCCTAATTAGTTGAAATTTAAATTATATTTTGCCACGACAATGTCAACAAGTTTTAATGAGAAATGGAAACCTTCGGTAATGACTGATCTATGAACCTTTTAAGAATTCAAAACGATTGTTTGAATTATTTTATGAATTAAAATGTATAGAACACTTTTTTGTTTTTACTAATTTATGTATTTTATACGACTAGTATCATCATGATAACCGTGCATCAACCAAATGTAATTTTTTTATCTTATTGAACGTCACTTAAGTATTCACAAACATATGTATAACTAAACTTAACTTAACTTCACGCTTTATCCCTAGCGGGGTAGTCAGAGAGAACGGAGCGCCAAACGCTACGGTCTCTACATACCTCTTTCGCCTCGTCCATCAACCTCTTCATACATGCCCTCCGGGGGATCTTCATGCTTTTTACGTGACCTTCTTCCAGTATGTATGTATGTATATCTTCCAACATATGTTTGTCATGCATAAATGTAACATTATTATATTTGTTTAATATTTTAGAATCTGTATTAGACTATATTTAGTCTTTTATCAATTAATAATTACTTTATATTTAGTTCTTAATCTACTTAGGATTTTCAGCACGTGTGCTTAATTTAGTAACTGCTTATTCACAAATTTCTTAGAAATTACATTCATTAATCTCTATTTGACTATAAATCCCTGTATAGCTTGTTAAGGTGAGCGGATATTATCTAGGAAACATCTATTTACAAATTCAACTTGCGCTATTAAGAATTAATTATTATATCATAAGCTAAGAATATCTAAAGCTACACTACGCTGTATAACTGTGACTTATTTAAACAATTTATATTCGCTTATTATTATTTTTTTCCAACTAGCATTGATTTTTTTTAAACATAGAACTACTTCAAATTTTATAGTCCCCCTGATTCTACGGGCTGAAGATTTTCGTCAGACGCTGGCAGTTATTGATCTTATAAATGCTGATGAAATAAATTCTTGTTTAAATGCATCAAATTTATGGAGATATATAAAAATGATGATGATGTGACAATGATAATGGAAAAAGCTCATGTTGTTCGATCTATTGGCCTAATTTCGTTTTCACATTTTTTTTCTTAATTCACAATGTACCTTGGTATATTACGATGAAATAAAAATTATAATAAAAAATTGATTTAAATATGCATGATAAATGCATTTATTTGCCATTTTTAATTATGAAATATTTAAATATTGCATTTATAATATTGAACGGGCGTCGTTCATGTACTGACGACTATGAAGAATCATAACATAATGTGGCATATATAAAATTTTGTTCATAACTTACTTATTACTTTTCGTGGGAATTCGATGATGCCTTTTTGCTAGTTTCCTAGTCACCAAATACATGTGTTAAGTGTGGGTGTGCAGATGTGTGTCACGTTTCTAAGCAGGTTAGTTCGAGTACCTGACATATTTGATACGTAACGTCAATTTAAGTGTCACTTTTTATGATGAAGTAAATATGATTGTCCATAGATAAAATTAATCATAACGGCTTGATTCTCCTTTCAAGCCATCAAAATCTAAAAAAACACAGTGGGCTTAAATCAATAGCGCTAGTAGCCATAAATTTTAGAATCTTGATTTTGAAATTGAATGAACAAATAATTGACGGATGAAAACGATTTCATTCTATTGAGGAGCGCGTTGATTTATCAGATGAATACTTGCCTGATAGAGACTTCTGCTGCTGTTAAGTTCTCATCATCGGAAGCTAACATACCTTACTAATTCTTTTTATATTGCAACAAAAGAAAATAGCGATTTCTTTGACGAAAAATATGCCAAATACAGTTCCACGATAAAATCCAGACTGGTAAGTTGCTTTGTTTTTACTCAGCAAAACATTTAAACTTTTATTTGTTTCGTCAAAATCGGTTCTTTAAAAAAAAGTTATCGTTATTTGAATAAACTCAAGGCATGAGTTTGTCCTGCCAATACATGTATACAATCCATACTTATATTATAAATTCCATAGTAACTCTGTCTGTGGGTTGTCTGAACATGGGGGCATTGTTATTTTTAATATTCTGTCTACTTCAATCAGCTTCACGCTGTATCCCGCACACTGCAGGGTAGGCAGAGGCAACCTAATGTTAAGACACTCCGTTTGCATCATCACATTGCATCTTGAATGGCAGAACTCAATGCCGCGCTTGTCCTCGACACCAGAGCGAAGAAATGGCAATATAAATTTAAGTAAATATTTCATATCCTCAAGTGGGGGTCGAACCCATAACCAGTCGGTATTACAGTCACACTTTGTGCTTTTTTATAAGTCAGTCGTGGGGCAGAGGTGCTATGTGTGACTATAAACGCAACTGGTTGTAGATTCTTTTTTAAACATTTTTAAAGTGTTAATCCACACTTAGGAAACACTTTCTAAATAAGTATTTTCTAAATAAGTATTGGTTGTAGATTCGATCCCCACTTGATGCTAAAAAAAATAATTCTATAATAAGTTCCCAAACTTATAATTCAATTCCTCTATATTAATAATAGTCATCTTCACGCTATATCTAGTAAATATTAGGGTAGACAGTTCCACACTTTCCAGCAATTTTTTCGAGACATTGCCTATTGCGTATAAAGTGGCAGAACTCAACGCCGGGCTCTTTTGCCTTAGTGCCAGAGCGAAATGAAAATGATAATAAATAATAATTAATTCCTCCGAGTGGGGATCGAACCCACAGCCGCCACGTTACAGTCAAACCCTTGTTCCCTTGCGCCACAACGACCTTTATATTGAAAAGCTCTAAAATTTGACTAATAATGTTCAACCTCATACAAAAATAATAAGCAGCACATACAAACATACAAACACACGCTATATAAAATAGAATTAGCTTCTAATTAGGCTTTGCGCTCCATCGTGCAGACGGCAGAGCGCGGCGGTACGTAATGAACAGTGTACAATGACAAATTAGGCGCAACGAGCACCATCAGTCGGATTGCAGCGTAATATCGCTTATACCGCTCTAGTTTATGACTCTATATTTTACTTTTGAATTTTTTTAAATATTTTTTTACAAATAGTAATGGATTATTTGCGTGAAAAATTTAGAGAATAAAGTTGTATTTATTATTATTATTTTGATGTTGCTTATAGCCAGGCTGTGCGTTGCCTGAGTAGCTATTAATAAAATTTGAATTTTTTTTTTGTAAAGATTGTAATTTAGAATACTGTGTAATGAATAATATTTATTTTGAAAGCGACAAAGTATATAGCTTCATGCTGATTCTTATATCTGCTATGGTAATTTTATGGATTTTTCTAAAGATTCTGCTATATATTAGACTTTCGTCCATTAAGTTATGACAAATAGTGATCAACTTGTGAAGTCGAAAAAAAAAACATAATAGAATTCTTCTCAATAAAGTCTTACTACATTGTATTGATCCCTTCCTTACTCTATTTATCGAACTTTTATATATATTTTAATATCAATTTCCGCATTTCTTGGAGAATATTTTATATTAATCTCAGCTGTAACGATCTGGGGAAGGATTACAAATAATTGTTTCTTTATAGCACCTAGCAGTCAGCCCGCGGCTTGGACCACTTGAATTATACATCTGATGACCTCAATTGCTTTTGTGCTCATATTGATTGTTTTTGTTAATGCTTACAGCACTTACATTGACAAATTATCGAAATATTCATATATTTTTTTAATATTTTGTAAAACTATTGATTAAGGCTAGTAAATCAATTTCTCAAATTAATATATAATCACAAATCCTGCAAAATAATACGATTAATATAAAAAAATAACACTACAATAATTCAATTTAGGCACATATTGTATGAAAGCATTCAAGGAAATAAAAAATATATCTTATTAGAAGAAATAAAGTTTGCGTACTTGAAACTTCAACAAACACCTGCAAAGCGTTCCACTTTTATTGCTCCGTGACGATTTTCGTAGATTCCCGAACCTATAACTTTTCCAATCACAATAACTTTGCTTCAACGATACAAATAAGAATAAACCGACACTATCTACAAAGAGTTTTCCTTCAACACAGGAAATGTACGTAAAATAAATACTAATCCAGAGTAGCTTATCCATGCTTCGTATAGAGACAAAAGTAACTTTTACACAAGCATATTTTGCCTCCCCCAATAAACTTTATAAAGGAAAGTTTCGAAAATTAAATAAATCTATAGTGAAACAATAACAATGTGTAATTTTATTGATGATGATGAAATTTAGGATTCCTATTTAATATAAATTATTTTGGGTCCATAGACAACGTCAACGTAATGGTTCTAAATGAAAAACATTCATCACTTGAATGTCCGAGAGAAACCGCAATCCATCGAGAATCCAAAGATATACAGGAGCCGCTTATGAAAGTATGTACAAATGAGAGAGAAATGTATCTACAAATGAGAAACTTAAGTCAATATTTCAACAACGATACCACAAATTCTGGTATCAAGGAGATACATACAACGCGTACATGATACATAGATTCAAATTAATAGTAAAAATTTTTTTATAAAGAGTAATGAGGAAATCAAAAATTTTTAGGTAAAATAAGAGCTAAGTTAAGTATTAAGTAATGCGTCGTACTTGACTTTACCGACAAAAAGTTATTTTTTTATTAACAGTCACCAACCTAAATAACAATTTCGAAGTTCAGTATAAGCGGAGTATATTACCAGCAGCAGCAAATAAAATAAATCTTATACGTTAAAAAATGTCGAGTGAAATTTTAAACTTGAGTTTTATCCCGACTGAATACAGAACTTGGCACCCATAATAGAACTTCCACTCTTTTTTATTAATTAACCTTTAATTTGGCTTTAATTTCACATTTATGTGTGTAATGAAATAAAAATAAAATTATCTAAGCTTTCTTTTAAAACATTAAAAATATTCATACAGAGATATCCTAGTATCCAGACACTCCTTTTTCTCTGCAACAACACACAACAGAGAGATAATACAGGGTGCAATTCGATCGACGGATCAACGGTGGTCTATCGAACCTCTGAAAGTTAATATTACCTAATATTAACTACATTGACCAATTCATGTCTAGCTTTATACAATATCAAAATATTTATACTTTACAAGTATTTCCGACTCTAGTTGACTTAAGTAGTAAGAAATGTGAACGCTTGAATAACTATCTAAAGACATCGATCTAAAAACAGTTAATTCTCGTAATGAGAGTAACATATTTTTCAATTTTATTTTTTTAAATGTTGTCATTGAGCTAGGCTTATGAAACTTTTAGAAATTACTAAGTCACAATTATAATATTTTTTTTAATTATTTTAGGAAAAAAATCACCAGTATTTGTTTCTGTTAGAGCCCCTGAAAGTTTTTATTAACATTTAGCTATATATTTTTTTTTTGTTTTATATATACGAAAGATTTATTATTGACATATGTTAGGAAACAAATAACAAACGCAGACTCAACTGTCTGACTGTATTTGTTAATTTTCTTCAAGAGTTAGATTTTTTCTTAAAAAAAAACACAACTTCTCTAATATGTATTAATCCACTGAAAATCGATGACCATACATGAGGGTCTAATGAACAAATCCGTTGTTCGTGTTACACTCTATATAGAGGAAAATGAAAATAATTTGAACTTAACCAATAATTATTTAAAGCAATCAAAAATTATTGGCAGACGCCAAATGAAAAAAATAAAAATTTCGATATTGAACTAACGTAACAATTTTTTAAGCCTAGTAGACTTGATACAAACGCCTATCGACATTTACTCTTCATAGTGGAGAGTCGTCGAGCATCTGCGAGGGGAAGTATAAAAGCTGTCGCGCATTGAGTAATTAACAACTTTTCCCTTTTGAATACAAACACGAAATAAATGTATCACCGTACTCTACTTAGGGGACGATGGATTAAAGAGAGACTGCGATAATATTATGTAGTTATTTGTACCCTAGTATGTAAGGCAAAACGCACGGATGAAATTCAAGTAATTAATGTTTATATTAAGGAATAAAATATTTTTACCATACGATATCTGTTGATGAGATTTTATAATCGAATCTACGATCATTGTATGGATAGGTAGACAGGTTGAGATCGTCGTGCCGCAGGGGCACAAAGGTGTGTCTGTAACGTGATGACTGTGGTTTCGGTCCCCACTCGAGGGAATGAATTATTATTTATTAATATTTTCATTTCTTGCTTTCTTTTCGCTCTGTTAACAAGACAAAAGCCCGGCGTTGAGTTGCGCCACTCAACATGAAATACCTCGAAAAATTCGGCGGAAACGAAACGGAATGCCTTAACTATTATATGCGGTATACAGCGTGAAGCTGATTTGATTGTATTTTGACAGATAGATTAACGCAACTTTTAAAAACGCCGTGATGATACAAAAATATATAAAGGTACAAAATATTTAATTTATTATATTGTACATTAATTCAATATCACATAATATTATATTAACAAAACATATCTAATATTTCGATATACATACAAACATAGAAAAACCATAAAATAACTTTTTGGCCAAATTGAATTGAAAATGCTTGTAACGTGATAGTAAACAGTGATTTCGCAAACATCGTAAATTATTTTCACCGGACATTGAGTCCGATTTATGAGGGGTGGCGGGAAATAAAAACCAGCTTACATGATGTACCGGATACCAATGGGTTAAGAATATGAACATCACATCAACTTTGTAAATGATATAGGAACAGCGATCGTTGTATAGTCCGAGTATAATAAATGTAGTCAATATATTGTATTCTTGCAATATACTTATATATTTTTAATTTTTTCCATATTAAATAATGGAGGCCGGTCGTGGTGCAGCGGCACGAAGTGTGACTGTAAAACCGACTGGTTGTGGGTTCGATCCCCACTCGAGGTGATGAAATATTTACTTAAATTTATATTTCCATTTCTTCGCTCTGGTGTCGAGGCTAAGCGCGGCGTTGAGTTCTGCCACTCAACACGCAATGCCTCCAGAATTCGGCAGAAAGTGGGGAACGGAGTGTCTTAACATTAGGTTCCCTCTGCCTACCCTGCTGTGTGTGGAATACAGCGTGAAGCTGATTAAATAATGGGAAACAAATGCTTCGATTAACCCCGATAAGCATGGCAAAGCATGCTGCATTGGCTTCTAATAATATTGCAATCTTTTAAAACATCCTTAATATTGGTGTATACTTTTTACTATATATTACAGACTGAAATGTTATAAGATCGCATACACGTACTATTTTGAAATATTTTTTAATATATATTTTTTGAAACTTATAGCATATATAGGTAACTAATATATACATAATATATACATATGGTCAAATCATGAAGTTTTGTATAAAAGCGCCTTTGAAAAATAAACTTCAAATTTTTCTTTACAATTTACCGAAAATTCTAAAAAAAAATACAGTGATGAACTTATAGATAACCACGTTATGTTTAAATTTCATAAAGATATCGTCAAAAGATACTAAGAAAATAAGCTATAACATTAAAGGTTTTTACCCCTATAACTCCCCTATTGTAAGGGTTGAACAAAAAAAATATGTGTTCCTATTTCAGATAAAACGCAATACAATCATATTTAAAATAATTTATTACAAACCAGGGAACGTCTTCCATGCTTATCGAGCTAGATCATTTGACGAAATGAAAATGAATAAGAGAAGCGAGAGGAAATAAAAAAAGGGGAACGGGACATGGACTATCCTAGCACTAGGTTACTCTGCCTATCCTGCTATAAAATGTAGTTTTGTGCTTTTGAGCGTCACGCTGTATTCCACATAGAACAGGGTAGGCAGAGGGAACTAGGGAACCTAGAGTTAAGACACTCCGTTCCCATTAAGACACTTCCGTTCCCAACTTTCCGCTGAATTCTTCAAGCATTGTGTGATAAATCATAACATAATGTTAATAAATTACAAATTAGATTTAAGTAATGTTTTTGTATTTATTACAGCGCTGGCGATGTTAATTTAAATATATTTTATTCTCTAACATCAACAAAGCGTTACTAGAGAAGGATTTAGAAGATTAGGGGTATTATTTATAGCACTATAAACCATTATAAGACAAAATTGTTTTCGCTCCAATTAGGATCATGTTTGAGGACACAAGTCAATATTAAAGATAATTACTATATCAAGGAAAATAGCATCTTAAGAATTACAGATTATGTTAAAAACATTGTAAATATTTTTATTTATATGATGAGATTTTTTTTATTACTTAATAAATTATGTACATTTAAATTTTATAATATTGAAGTCAGTCGTGGCACAGTGGCACGAAGTGTGACTGTAAAACCGACTGGTTGTGGGTTCACTCGAGGAGATGAAATATTTACTTAAATTTAGATTTCCATTTCTTCGTTCTGGTGTCGAGGCTAAGCGTGGCGTTGAGTTCTGCCACTCAACACGCAATGCCTCGGCAGAATTCGGCAGAAAGTGGGGAACGAAGTGTTTTAAAACTAGGTTTCCTCTGTCGACCCTGCTGTGAACGGGATCCAGCGTGAAGCTGAAAAAAAAATATATCTCGTAGCTCATCTGCGTTAACTTTTTTCCCAGATTGTTAAGTTTATCAAAATATAAATGCTGAAAAGGGATATTCATATGTGATGGTTTCAAATCTAACACAGAACATATTACGCTTTTATGTAGACTTTTCCTTGAACTATATATATAAAATGTGGTGAGAGTATAACGAGTAATTATTAAGATTTCTCTTCTTTCCCTACGGAACCTGGCATGACAAAATACATGACAAAATTTTACAGTCAGTTCAATCCCAAAAGATTACACTAGAATAGCATTGTTTCAGCAAAAAAGCATAGAATGATAAAAATACTCCCAACACAAGTCTTAGTACAATGAAATTTTGAGAATTTTTTACTAACAAACAACCCTTCCTTCGTAGTAGAATAAAAACTGACGGTGAACAAAAGAGCTTATTATCTTTATTGTATTATATAAATTACATAGCCCTAAGACAACCTTGGTACAAGTATTATAATTTGAGATTTCAAAATATACAAAAATAATAATCCTATTATTTTCATATACATTTCAGCCCGTCCCGTCCGTCCGTCTGTCTGTCCGACCCGACGTGGTGCATTGTGACAACGAATTCCACTCGGGAGAATGACTAATTCATATACAAACAAACACGGTGGTGAACTCCACTCAACACGCAATGCATCAAGAATTCGACGAAAAATGGGGAACGGAAGTGAGAACCGCGTCTCATTTACAGTAACACGCTTGTGCCACTGCGTCACGACGGTCTCAATCTATATCATAGGAAGCATAAAAAATAATTAACCCAATAAAAACAAAGTCTTACTAAAGTCTTCTTAACTTCTATTTTACTGCTTTATATATCAATACTAGATTTTACTCAACATATTAAAAATATTTTAGTTTTAAAATAAAATGGAGAACGGGGTAGTATGTGCATATATTAAAATATATTCGTAGAATCGCCTACAATTTTTGGCACCTATGGGAACCTATATCCAAACACTGTCAATATAAACGTTAAAAACGACTTTCCGCAATATTTAATAATATTCCACAATACAAATAAATTATTCTTCATTTATTATCTATCATTCAAGGAATAACATTTATATAATTTTAATAAATACAGATTCAAAAATGAAATTATTTTTTATATAAAGAAATTAAGATATCAAACATTCCGTTTCTTCGAGTAGGAATCGAACCCACTACATGACGCGCTTATAGTCACGTTTGAGCCCCTACGACAGGACTAGCCTCACCCTTATTTACGGTCGTGAAGAAAAGCAGAGAGAGGAGGCACCATATAGTGACAACTGATTGCATTTCGTTACTATTTACACAATTTCCCCACTTTCCGCCGATTTTGAGGCAATGCGTGTTGAGTAGAGGAGCTCAACGCCGCACTTATGTCTAAAAGGCACTAAAGCGAAGTAATTAAAATATTACTAAATAATAATGAATGGCCCCGTGTGGGGATCGAACCCACAGCTGTCACGTTTAAGAAGCCCTCTTCTACATAAACTAGTATAACTTATATTTAAACACTAACCTATCCCTTTGTAAACAAATAATCGACCACTTCCCCCGGGACTATAACAACAAGAGGGTTGACAGAAACCCATCGGTCATCTGTCTCACACATTCTATTTGAATTGTAATGAAAAATGCGCGAAATTTAGTTAACGCCTTGGGTGATATCATATATTTTTTTGCGAAATACTTACAATTTGTTATATCAGCATTTTCACCTAAATGAAAATGAAATTGAATTTTTCTTTATAACTCATGAACAAATTATTTCAAAAGCACTACAGAATATAAATACAGACAACCGCTGGGGACGGGGATCAATTCCTCCTTTTCTAATATGGATTTATAGTCTTTCTTGAAAATTGAAGTAATGGAATAAATAAAATAGTTTTGTATATGTAGCCAAAAAAAATATAAAAATATATTTCGGCAGTATGATTTTACTGCGCCCTGAATCATTCATTGATATTCTTTTTTTTAGTTTTTCGTGATTTCTACTCTTACACTGCTACGTACGGGATACACTCGCGGTAGAGGGGTCCTGCGAAACTTATGTTAAGTTACTCCGTTCTCTTAAAGATATTTCCGTTCCTCACTTTCCGCCGCATTCTCGAGGCATTGCGTATTAAACGGATTACCAGTCTCGTTGCCAGAGTGTGGAAATGAAAATATTAAATATTTAATTCGCCAAGTGGGAATCGAACTTACAACTATCGCATTTACTGTGGCACGCTTGTGCCCCAGCGCAACGATAGTGTCAGATATATATAATTATTAATATTCCATGTTTTTTTAGAAAGAAGTACGTTCAATATTAATATAATCAATAATTATCTCACGAAGGTTAAAACAACAGCTTACTTTCTTATAATGATTTCTGATGATTTCTTATATGATTTCAAAATAAAACAAAAGTATATCTACGAGTATATCATAAAAAGTTAATACATACATTCACATTACCGTTGACATGTGCGTGGCAAAGTTAGTTTTGGATTCGAATATTTATGAAGGGAAAAATAAATTTATAACTAGCAACCAACTCGCGACTTCGCCCGCTTGAGCTACACAATTTTTTTCTTAACGAATTACAATCATTTTCTAATAACATTATTATTTTAAATATTCTATCAATACATTTAAAACTAAAATTTGAGCCAATTCAGTACAAATTGCTTTACAATAATTTACTCGAACTTGAAAAAATCTTTTTTTTTTTTTTAATGATATAAAATTATTTTTGAACCGACTAAAATAAAATAATACAAACACTAACTACTATGAAAAGTTTGTAAAATGTAACTTGGTAAATGTAAAAGGGTTGAACCGTTTCTGAGTTTAGCGTGCACACAGACAAACAGACAAACCGATAAATAAACAAGACTTTAAAAAACGATTGTTTTGGGTTCTATTTTATAGTAGTAGTTCTAGCATATAACCCCCAATACTAGTTTTTCTTATATATCTTCCGTATACAGACAGCGATAAGTTATAATTTTATAATATTTTTAAATATAGATTTTTCCCAGTCTAGACAAAATGTACAAAAATTACATAATACTTTCATATAGAAATACCTAATAATAATATTTCTTAAGAAGTAACATTTCAGTCTGAAATACTTACAGGTAAATCAAATTACGATTTATCCTTAATTTAGAGTTTAAACAATTTATTTAAGTATTTGTTATTTTAAAAACAAATTAAAAGGTTGAAATAAATACTATCAGCTTCACGCTGTGTCCCGCACACAGCAGGGTAAGCAGAGGGAACCTAGTGCTAAGACACTCCGTTCCCCACTTTTTGCCGAGTTCTGGAGGCATTGCGTGTTGAGTGGCGGATCTAATACTATCGAAATTAATGCAATCTCCTAATGGTTGTATTGTTTATTTTTCTTATACTTCACACTGTACTGCAATATTACATGTTATATTAATAAATTCCTCCACATCTCCGACCCGATCAAACAGCATTTATACTATTTCAAATCTCAGATGATATTTCACTATTCGATAGTGAATAAAATCATGAAAGTCTTAAAACACACTCTGTTCTCAATCCGCTTAGAATATTTTTATTTGGATTTCTCATTGGAAATGTGTATTTTAATTTTGGATAAGCTCACAAGAATAAAATTGTTTTATCGGCTTTTATTGGCGAAAGGAAGTTAACTAGAAGATAGATTATTGTATATTTTAACGTCTTATTAAGGGCCAAGGACGGAAATGATGGAGTGTCGTAAAGTCTCCTTTCTCCGCTTTCCAATAGGTTATCTATACCAATTTTAAAAATCAAAAATCAAAATTAAATCACATTTACGCTGTTTTCAACTTTAAGCTGAATTCAGAGAGCATTGCTGAGTGGCGGAACTCAAAACGCAGCGCTTTGCCTCGACACCAGAGCGAAGAAATGAACATATATTATAAATTTAAATAAATATTGTATTTCCTCGAGTGGGAATCGAACCCACAACCAGTCACGTTTACAGTCACACTTTTTGCCCGTGCGCCACGCCTGGCCTCAATTCCAAGCAATTCTACTATGCGGGAAAAAGCTTGAATCTGCTTTTATTATAACTTTTTATTACATTTCTACGTTTTGGGTCTATTTTCACTTTTAAGATATGTTCCAATAATTAGACTTTTATGTAATTTATAGCATAGGTAACTTAACTAATATTTACATAACATATACAGTTTTGATAGGCGTCAATTTACGGGGAGGTATATAAAAACGCCTTCAAAATATAACCTTAAAAATTTTTACAATTTATAATATCCTAACAGCTCTAAAACATTTTTATAATAATAAGCCTATACTATAGATAGCCATGATCAGTTTAAATATCATAAAGTTATATTCAATAGATACCGAAAAAGTAAACATTAAATTTAAGGGCTTGTTACCACTCCCATAACTCTGTTACTGTAAGGGTTACCAGCACAAAATGGTATGTCCGTATTTGGAATTAAAAGCAATACAATGATATAGTTAAAACAATTTATTAGAAACCAGTACAGCTTTCCCTTGTTCATCCGGTAGACCTTTTGCCCAATTTTGTTTTTGTTCTTGCATTTGTTCAAATATCTGCAATTTAGGTAGGTACCTTCAGTAGGTACTGGCGAGATATGAGATGATGATATATATTTCTTTGTAAAGCGTCATAAAAAAAATCAGCTTCACGCTGTATCCCGCACACAGCAGGGTAGGCAGAGCGAACCTTATATGTCAAGATACTCAGTACTTCGTTCCTGGACACCAGAAGTAAATATTTCATCTCCTCGAGTGGGGATCGAACCCACAACCAGTCAATTTTTCAGTCACATTTTGTGCCGCTGCGCCTGGCCGACATATGGCCTTATTGGTTATTAGAAAACTTAGAAATTGGGTAATAATACATATAAAATACAATTCTGTTTGTTTCAATATCTCTGACGGCTCATGTGAATATTTAAAACGTTTGAAATATATTTGTATGCATCGTTGGAAATTGGTCGCTTTTCCTCTTGGAAATTGAAACGATATCTACATACGAAAACGACACGAATAAATGAATTAAACAGTGACAACACTGCAAAGTTTTTGTGTGTTGTATATTCATGGCGTTGAGAATTGAAAATGTAACGAATTGCTGCAACAGTAGCACAGTGTTTTAAATACACTTTTTGTTACAATAATATTTTATATAATATGTAGGATATACAGTGTTTTTATTAGCATCACTTTAAATGAAACCACAGTTTTGACTAGTCTATAAAAGCCTAGTCAAACAAAATAAATAATAAAATTATTGTTGTAGAATAAAACGGCAATTGTCAAGAACGACGCAAGCACACATAAACCTATCAAAGGGAAACCGCCGCATACGCCTCATTCTGAAATCGTGTCGTAGGCATTGGCGGCAAAGTTCAAAGTTGTTTAACCTTACGTAGTATTTTTGTAGTAGTATATGTGTTTACGTTATTGGTGTCTATGAGTAACTGCGTCACACAAAATAAAAGTATGGACAAACATAATGAAATAAAAAAAACCTACATTTAAACTGATGATTTATCTCGAATAATTTCTTCAGATATGAGTTTGAAATATTTTACGCTACATGCTGTTCCCGTAAAAGGAGCGCTGACACTTCCAGACTGTATATGTGACAGTAGCGTTTTATATAACCATCGGACAACCGGAAGGAAATTAATGATCAGAGACGTGACGTACGAGCCTAAAGAATTAATAAACAGTATATTAATTTTTCATTTTATATTTTTACTTTTTATTATACTTTGTTTATTCTCATGCATCAACTGCATATAACAACAGAGGCAGTGAGAATCTAATGTATAAGATAATAGGGGAAATTAAAACAACGCCACATTTTGTTGAAAATTAAAAAGGTGAAAATTATAATATTAATATAATTATAAATACTGAATCGAAACAATCACAATAACCCATACAATCAGATATGGCCCACATCATCACAATTACCTTAATAATATACAAATATACGTATATATTTTAAATTTCCTCTTGTTTAAAATATTCCATTTTAATATGAAGCAATGAGTAATAAGATATAGTAAAGCATATATTTTTTTCTTTACGAATTATTCATTAAAAAAATCAGCTTAACGCTGTATCTCGTTGACAGCAGGGTAGGCAGAGGGAACCTAGTGTTAAGACACTTCGTTCCCCACTTTCCGCTGCATTTGGGAGGTATTGCGTGTTGAGTGGCGGAACTCAACGCCGCTCTTTTCCTCGACACCAGATCGAAGAAATGGAAATATATATTTAAATAAATATTTAATTTCCTCGAGTGGGAATCGAACCCATAACCGTCTTTTCTGTACTAATTATTCTTATTTCTTTCATAATGTAATACTGTGAATAAATCAATCTCATTTATCTTTAACGTTATCTTAAAGAAATTGAAGAAATAATATCCTGCACTATCAGTATACAATCATTTCTATCGGATACAATTCAGTTGGCTAAATAAAAGGCTTAAATAATTATCCTTAAGATACACTTCTAAACGGAAACTTCTATTTCCTGTCGTATATCATATAAAAACAAGTTAATAGTTTTATATGTTCATTGCCGCGGTAGGACAGTGCCACATTGCTAATACGATGGTCGTAGGTTCAATTCTTCGACTTTAATTTAACGAAATAATTACATTTAAGTTACAGGTGACATTGAATTCCTACACTTAATATACTATCAAAATTGCCAGAATATGGAGAATGTGTCTAAGTACTCTTTCTATGCTTATTCTGCTAGGTGCATAAGACCCACGAAACTACATAAAATTTATGTACCAAAAAGTGGTTACAATTAAGAAGTATTTGCTGCATTTATATAAAAATCTTGTTTATCCATCATAAAAAATAATTATAAAAAACATTACGAATGCTTAAATTAAAAATTTAATTAAATCGAAAATAAATCAGCTTCCCGCTATATCTCGCATACAGCAGGGTAGCCTGTGGGAACTTAGTGTTAATACACTCCGTTCCCCACTTTCCGCCAAGTTCTGGAGGCATTGCCGCCGCGCTTGGCCTCGAGCGCAGAAATGAAGAAATTAATAAAAAAGAAAAAACTAGCCTAATAGTTAATTAGGATTAACAAATCAGATTAATTTCAATTTAACGGGGCTCGATGACTTACAGGTCCCGACTGTTAATCCTAATGAAATACGGGGCTTGTTTTTTCTATTTAGTTTAATGCATCATCAACCCACCTTAAAGGCCGGCAACGCACCTGTAAGTCCTCTGGTGTTGCACGGAGCCGTGGACGGCGGTAATCACTTACCACCAGGTGACCCGAACGCTCGTTTGCAGTGTCTTTTCCATAAAAAAAATAAATACATTACCACCCTTAGCCTCGCACAGTCGGGTAAAAAAGTGAAAGTAGAGTCAGCTACATTTATTAATCTCAGAATGATGAGCCTGAGACTTTTTTGCTGCTTTGAAGTTTACTCCTCGTATTAATAAAAATGTTGGTAAATTCGAACATATAATATTTATTTTTCTTAATCATTCTGTATGCCATTCTTTTATATTGTTTACATACACATTTGCATATTTTAATGATTGATGGATATAATCAATTTTTATGTACGTACCTTCACATCAAATTAGGACATTAGAAAGTAAATATTTTTTATAATCGTGATACCTTTCTTGTAAGCGGTAAAAAGTCTCTTAATCCTATTTCGAGCTGAGCAAACGGTGACGAGGGTCAACGAAGGGGTGACTTTATAAATACTTTAAATGAAAGACACTTTCATTTACCTATAAATTAAATTCTTAGTCAAAATAGTGAAGATTATTCAAGAAGAATACGCGGAAAGATTTCATTTAGCCCGCATTATGCTTATTATATGCACATTTTATTTTATTGTAATATTTTTTTTCTTTCTATATGTATGATTATTTAACTTTATGCTATAGTACTATTTAACTTTGATATAACTTATGAAACGTCGTTCGTGTAATGCATGATAATAGCTGTGCTATAAAGTATTGTACTATTGCAGTTGTCATCATTATAAAATTTATACAAATTTTAATTGTATAAATAAATATCAATATATACCTTTATTACATCAAAGAAATACATTTTACATTTTTATATATAAATTGCTGTGAAAAAATACATATAAATATTAAAAAACACTATATATGACAGGACAAGGGTCCAAGCCATTGGTGGCTAGAGCTCCAGAAAGAGGAACGTCCCTTCACCCTCACAATACGCAATAATAATCATAATAATATTTTAAATATATTGACATTTCAGTAATTTTTAATTCAATCAATCAGTTTAGAAGTCATTGGTTTCTAATTTTTTTTTTAGATAAATTCGCGTTCACAATTAGCTCAGTATTCAGTCTAATTCAGTATTCACATAGAATAAATATTTCACGATACCGTCAACATTAAAAATACCACAACAGGTAGGTTCGCTTAGCAACTTTTACGTCGGCTCAGGTTTAAGCTACATTTAGTAACGTCAAAGCAGACGTTTTATTTTCGTTGTGATCAATTTTCGGTAATTTATCAATATATGTAGAGCTGAATTTTATTTTACGTGAAGACACGAATATTTGAGATGTCTTTAATAAAATTTCAGTCCATCCAGTTCCAACTAGTCCTGTGTAAACGCGACTGGTTGTGGATTCGACCCTACTCACGGAAATTATATATTTATTGAAAGTTATATTTTCATTACTTCACTTTATTTTCTAAGCAAAACTCGGCGTTATGTTCCGCAACTCTACATGCAATGCCTCCAGAATTCGGTGAAAAATTCGGTTTCGGTGTACGGAGTATCTTAGCATCTGCCCCGGTCCTCCCTGCCTGCCCTGTTGTGTGCGAATTTGATTTATTAATTGAAATACAGAAATTGTACCCTCATTACTCATTGAAAAATGCTAAATACTTAGCTCGTCTTAAAATGGCAAGTATCAAGCACTGTCCTATTCGTTTCCATTCATGAATATATAAACAAAATGCGCAAAACCAAGGTATAAGGGTCTCTTTGAAAATACCATGGAGATCAATTTAAATTGGACTAATACCGCTTTGAGCATTGAATTGAGTTATTATCTTATACTTTAACGGTCTTATACACAAAAAGTTATGGAACAGATAAAGTGTGTAAAACCCACTATAAGGAAAACGTCAAAAAGTCGTATTCATAACAGCATTTTAGCGCTAAACAGTTCTATAAGCATATTATAAAGTTATAGAGGCCGAGACCCTACTACAGCCGTTCTATAAAATAAAAAAAATGGCTGATTCTCGACAGCTGATCATTGAATTTGATGTAAACCAAAATATTGTAAATAACCTGTCAATATAGTTAATACCCAAGTTGTGTTAATTTGCCACTTTTACGATTAAAATGGAAGCGTTACAAAGCATAGATGCTTCGGAAATGATGGTAGGAATTGAAAACACAACAGTTCATATCGAAGAAGGATGTATAGAAGTAGGGGTAATCCATTTTCCTTAAACGACGAAATCTACTGCGAATTTTATAATAAATTTGGTGTGTGATGATCTCTAATTTAATTATAGAGGTTCTAGTACCTTACATGAAATCAAATTAATAGCTACTTGAAGATGATGGAGTCGTCGAGAGCTAGGTATTTTTATTTTACTTGACTTGAATATACTATATAAAGGGATGAAATATGGGGTTGCAAGTTTGTATGGAAAAAAAATGAAATCGGCACTGATTTTTATAAAATTTGAAATTGAGAGTCTTAAAAATATTTAATTGAACACGTGTTTCATGGTTTTTTAGAATTCAGCCTCTAAGCATTCAAATAAGGGGTTGAAAGTTTATATGCAAAAATCTTTAAATCGCCACCGATTTTTATAAAAATTTAAATTCAGACTATTAAAAATATTTAATTGAACACGTGTTTCATGGTTTTTTAGAATTCAGCCTCTAAGCGTTCAAATAAGAGGTTGAAAGATTATATGCAAAAATATTTAAATCGCCACCGATTTTTATAAAAATTTAAATTCAGACTATTAAAAATATTTTATTGAACACGTTTTTCATGGTTTTTTAGAATTCAGCCTCTAAGCGTTCAAATAAGGGGTTGAAAGTTTATATGCAAAAATCTTTAAATCGCCACCGATTTTTATAAAAATTTAAATTCAGACTAATAAAAATATTTTAATGAACATATGTTTCGGGGTTTTTTTAGAATTCATCCCTAAGGGTGCAAAAAAAGGAGCGAAGCCGCGCGCACCCACTAGTTAGTTATAGAAGGTTTATAGAACTGTTATGAATACGCAATGTTATCGAACGTTTCATAAACTTATAGAGCATTTTAACTAATGAACGTTTTAAACGTTCTATAAGGGTTTTTTTATGAATAATGCCGTAAGTATTTTAATAAAAAAAATTGAAAAAACCCAACTTAGCATGACGCTGAATCCCTAGCTGGATAGTCAAAGAATGGAGTGCCAAACACTACGGTATCTGCACACCGCTTTTGCCTCGTCCACTGTCATCAACTTCCTAAGGTGGCATGTACTCCGGGGGCTCCTCATACTTTTCACGTGACCTTCCTCCAATATCTTTGATACTGCGTTTTCGAAAGTCAACCGAGATCTCCCCCACCCCTCTCACATGACATTTATGTAAGAAAATATATGTACATATATCTAATGTAATAAGTGATATAATTTTTTTAATATTCCTAAATTGTGTGATAGAAAACACTTTATGCTATACTTATCTATAGTCAGCGATTTCAATAAAGGATGATGGACTATTATTCGAATAATAATAGGGCAAGGAGAGCAGAAGCCATTCAAACGGGCACACAACAGGCGTAGCAGTGATAAATTGTCATGTTCCTCACCGGACACGCTCCTCAAACAATCGCACTAACGATGCTGTAATGCACTTAGGAGTATAGCCATTATTATCACGAATACACCACCGTTATTTGGTACAGGTCGCTATTTGTCAAGACCAGGCTTAGATAACAGAAATGGTTTATAGCCCTGAATGGGTGAATAAAATCAAAATTGTGCTTGTGATAAGAGATGGGATGAAACAGTAGTCGAGCTCAGGAATAACTTTTGGGTAACTCATGCTGTATATATTTTTTTTGTAAATTTTATTTATTGCAATTTTTTTTATTAACGTACTGTATAAATGTGTATTTAAGAAAAAACTGATTTACCATTTATTGTAAGAGTTGGTTTTTAGCCTTTACAATAAAAAACGGAACCTTTATAGGATCACAAAAAATATTGCAAATACTTATAGTTTATTTCATACAAAATATCACATGTTAATAAAACCTATATTTTTACATTTATGAAATTTATCAAGAGCTGAGAAATTACAGTAGGTACAACTAAAGAAAATAAAGGAAAAAATTGTTTTTTTATTTATACTACAGATCTAAATGAACTCTACTACAAAATTAATACTTGTTGTTCATTTGGCCTGTACAAAATAAATGTAAGTAAACTTAAGTTTGTCAAGTTCTATAAGCTGTATTTCCTATTGACCTATTATCCTGAAATTAATACAGGACCCTCGATGGGCAAATCTGTGACTCGCGTTTGACTGGTTCATTTTGAAAATGAAGCCTTGTTTCAAATTAAATATATATCAGAATTACACCTAAACAAACTAAATAAAACGTATGTGTGAATATCTAAACAATATATACAGACAAAAATAAACCATAAATTTAGGTTTTGTTGCCTTCGAATATAAAATGCTACAACGGTCTAGGTAATATTTTTGGCAAACGCAGTTTTACCAAAGTTATGAACCCGTATCTGAAAATATTCGTTTTTCTATTTTTACAGTGGTAGAGTATAATTTAATAATATAACTTTTGAATTGTGGTTTGTATAAGTTAATTAACTATAACAAAGAAAAATCCTAAGAAAAATCAACAGGTAAGTCTTTAAAATTTTTAAAAATAAGATGTTTGTTCAAGACGAAGACGCCCGTCGCTAAGAACTTAAGGTGAAAAATATTTTTTACATTCGAGTAACTTTACAATGTCAACCAATTTTAACTATCCAAATAGATTTTTTTTCATTTGGTGTTTTTTCTACTTTTCCTTCCCTTAATAATATCTATTTTTACAAGGTTTTCAAAAGATTGACCTATTTGTAACAACTGTATCTGCTGCTGCATAAAATGTTATTGTATCTTAGATAAGTATAAGGTGGCAGTTATACTTATCTAAGATATAATAACATTTTATTATGTTTAATGGCCTGATGATGAAGATGGAAGCAAATCCAATACAATAGAATGCCAATTAATAAAACTCTTGGACTTGAATTTTCCATTTCTGCTGCCTAAGACCTGAAGATGGAACTCTAAGCGTGTTCAACTAATATTTATTCAGATTTACACTTCAAAGGTGTTTTTGATTATTTTACACTCGTTAAACAGTTGCATCTCTCGCATGCACCGGTTTAAAGTGAACAATGTAACACAAAGCTTTTTAATCTCTGATTTACGCATCCACCCAGCTGCGGTGGAACAATAAAAAGCAATTTATTTTTCCCAGAACACTTTTTTCATTAGCAAACAAGAATGACGTGTAAAACAACGCGTTCCCACTGACGAGGGTCCCCGTAAATAACCGAAGGGAAGTAATTATCCTGATGTATGTATGCGTAAATTGCGAATGAATGTCATTAAATAGATATTCATTAATTGATATGTATGGTCTTCAACGCCCTTTGTTTTTTTTTCTCTCTAATGGTTAAATTAATATAGATTCACAACGGGTGGTTGCGCATTTTATGAAGTTTTTGTTGGAGTTGGATTTTAAATGATTTTTCCGTTTAGATATTATTCTTTAAAAATATTCGTAGCATGTATGTAGATGATCAAAAAATATATACATAGCTGTTGGCCTTTATATTATGTTTACGCGAAAAATAGGAAAATGATAACTTCCTTATATTGATTAATGAAAAATAAAATAATGTATATTATTTCTAGATTATTCGTGCCGAAGCGCGTTCCTGTTTCACTGGATATTAATATTAATATAAAGCTACTAATTTATATTGAAAATATTTATGTGTAAATAGTTTATATTTGATTATCAATGATTGATAAAATTCAATAATCCATGAGCAACTATAAATTTATGCTGAATATTTTTTTTACTCTATTCCTATTGGACATACTGTGAATAATTCTTATAGCCTGTGGATACTCTCTCTATCATGAAAGAATTATATTACAAAAAATTGCATAAGCAGACCACTTATCATTTATGACTGATATCCGACAGTCTTCTTGCACTAGACATAAAAGAACCGGTCAAGCGTGAGTCAGGTTCGCCCATCGAGGGTTCCGTACAAAAAATGGAGGTCACGAGCTTTATCTGATATTCTTTCATCGGATACCTCAGTTGAAATAGCGACTTCAATACAAATTTTGAGGGTTATTATTTTTTATTTATCCCTTTAAGGTTATTATTTTTTAGGATTTAACCATAAGTGTATAATTTTCTATTTTTTTCCTGAAGTTGTACTATCTGTAGATACTAGTTGCCAAGTTTTATAATGTTAGATAGACCGGATTCCCTTTATAGTCTCGAAATACGCGTTTTTTGCTATATAAACGCCAGCCATATCTTTTTTAAAGTAAATGTTACATTTTTCATGGGACCGTAGATCTGAATATATGGTTTAAATTTTAACTTGATATCTCCAAGCGTTCTTGAGATAAAGGCTCTTGACAGACAGACAGGGAGACAACAAAATGATCTTATAAGGGTTTCTTTATTCCTTAAAAGTTACAGAACTAAAAACATGTATGGCGAATGTATTCCCTTTTAAAAGCTTTTAATAAGTATTATTGATAGTATACGGTACGATTGGTAGATTGACAAACAGGTGATAGAGCAGAGATAGAGGTGATAGAGAAAAGAGTAGTGCGGGCAAATTACAGCAACGGAGCTCGGAAATGTAGGAGTTTTTTTTAATAAATCGTTTATTCTTGCGGTTGCTATACAGTATATTCATAATAATATTTAGCTTGTTCGCAAATATTCAATATAAATAATTATTTGTTTTAAAAAAAGTGATATACGGTACTATTACTATTACTAATATAACAAATAAAAACAAGCTGATCACTCTTAGTTTTCATCTTCAAAAAAATCCTATAACAAAACGTATAATAAAATTCCACAAGCGTTTTTTTTATATATAATTAAACATCTCTTTTTCAATGATTAATAACATTTGTTATAAATGATACATTAAAAACTAAATTACTCACGTTCAACTTACAAGTGGTATCCAAGTGAATCCATTCGTAAATACAATTCTACGAAACGCTTTGCCGACAAAAACAGGACAAAACAAGAGCTTTAGTTAATGCGCATCATATTTCACTTGGCTGCGGGATTTCCGAGTCGTCCTCATAAAACGACATTACAATTCCCGGTACATCTAGTATACAAAACGAATGATGATAATGAACGGAATTGAATATAGTAATTTAAGTTGTGTATAATACAGTGGCATTGTTTTAATTTTATTATTTATAGTATTTATTATACTAATATTATTGATGCTTCTTAAGGTTTTTCATGGTTCCGTAGTTTTTAAGGGAAAAAGGAACCCTTATAGGATCACTTGTTTTCCGTCTGTTTGTTAAGACCCTTTATCTTATAACGTTTGGAGATATCGAGTTTAAATTCAAACCGTATAACAAATCTACGGTCCCATGATTTCCTGATAAAAACATATTTCTATATTTACTTAGAAAAAAGGTATTGTCATTCATATCACAAAAAAATCGTATTTCGACACTACCAAGGGAATCAAAATACATTTGCGGTCAGGAAAACTATATATTTGCGGTTAAATCTTAAATAAAATCAAGAGTTCTCAGATGAAAGGTTCTGGCTAAACTAAGCTTGAATTTCGGAAAAAGCTCGAGACCTCCAATTTATGTACGCAACCCTCGGTAGGCAAGCCTGACTCGCGCTTGTCCGGGTTTTTTTCCTTAAATGCTAGTTAAGATAAGAAAATAATATCTTTAAAGTAAGAATAAGAATCTCTATACGAACGTTTTTGACCAGTATATATTGCCAGAGATGATATATCGGAGCGAGAAGTGACGCATTACTATGTACAAATATGTATGTAAGGTAAGGTATGGCGTTACCTTGAGTAATCGGTTGCTCAGCTTAAGTGACAGTAGGCCAGGCATATGGCGAAAAGAACCGATGGTCATTGGAGTGAAAAAAAATCGAATGCACCCACAAAATGGGTGACGCTCAGTGGACAGGATCCTTAGAACTGGTCGAGGTCACCGGAAGCCGCTGGATGCGGGAAGAAAAGGATTGATCAACGTGTAAATCCTTGAGGTTTATGTCAGGTGGTCAAGGCTAGGATGAAGAAAAAGTGGTTCAAAAACAAAAGAAACTATTTTATGATTCGTATGCTTTAACGTTATATCTTCTGATTCTGATTCTTTTTCTAAAATAATTTTCAAAATCAAAACTTTTACTGAAATTATCAGTATGGTCATGTTTGTAGCTTCATTGTTACTTTTTGTTCCATCTTAGTTTTTTTATTTCTTTTAGCCAGATCTTTCTTTCATAAGTTCAATAACAAGTGGAAAATGAGTGAACGAAGTATTTTTGCACTACAATCTCTCAGTTTACCCCACAATGAGAGCAATGGGCAAATATTTAAAGGATTAAAAAAGCTAATCGTAGTGCCATTAGACTAGATTCATTCTGGACGCATTGCGTGTTGGAAGCTTTACCTTGTTACCAAAGGTAGAAAATATTCATTTACTCGAGTGGGAATCGAATGCACAACCTGCCGCGTTTATAGTAACAAGTTTATGCCTCTACGCTACTACTGACATTAATTAATTATTATGGAGTTTTTACAATTTGAATCTTTGAAACACATATAAATAAATAAATTAATTTAAAAATTCTATTACCTACTACTACTACTACACATCATCTATATCTACACCTATATATTATTTGTAGAGTCGTGAGTTAAACAATCGTGACTGATGTATAGTCCAATAAAGCCAATATGTGAAGAATAGGTTCTATACTATTAATGTCACGCACAGAATGTTTTGTCCTTTGTTTCGTGCTATTTGTACAGCCATTTGTCCGATATCCTCATAGGTATTAGATAATATAAGTGAATTCGAATCCATAAATATAAAAGGATATTTAATTATGTATTATACTTCATACAAATCATTTTTTATGTTAAGCTTTAAAGTATTTTTTATAGAAAGACGAGGCAAAGCCCACGACGCCATGTACCATCATAGGAGCTACAGGTGTGGTGCCGGCCTTTAAGCAGGAAGATGCGTATTTTGAAGGTACCCATGTCGTATCGACCTGGAAACACTGCTGCAGATAGGGCATTCCACAGTTGCGTGGCGTGTGGAAAGAATTTCCTACGAAACTGCACAGTGGAGTGTCACATATCCAGATGTTGTGGATGTTACTTGAGTTTCTGACGTACTGTGTGGTTAGAAAATTCGGCATTACGGCCGGTAAATGAGTTAGAGAACGCACAGCGACGAAACGTCTATGATGCAGCAGTCTAGACATGAGAACAGAGAGAGAGGCTGAACATGGGCTCTTTAACCACAGAATTAGATATACTGTATATATTTATCTATCCTTTTTTTATTTGAAACTATACGCAACCAGATATATACGGGTAGTTACTGGAAAGATTAATTAAAGTGCTGCCAAGCATACCATATAATATGCGTGAGCTACCGAATTCACCGATCTTCTCCTATACAACATATAGGTATCTACTTACTCAACTTGACTATAATACGATAGAATAATAAGCACGTTATTAAACAAGAATTTACGATGTTATCTTTTAAAGACGGATGGACAAAAATTCCAAAGTTGGGTATTTTCATAAATTAATATAACATTATGTCCTTTTTAAAATGTTACAAGAAAAAGACACTGAGAACATCCTTCTCTGCGATGTTTTAACATTTCACTGAGGAAATAAATAAAATAAAAAAATCAGCCTCACGCTGTCTCCTGCACACAGCAGGGTAGGCAGAGATAACCTAGTGTTATTAAGACACTCCGTTCCCCACTTTCCGCCGTATTCTGGAGGCAGTGCGTGTTGAGTGGCAAAACTCAACGCCGCCCTTTGCCTCGACACCAGAACTAAGAAACAAATTTAAATAAATATTGAATTTCCTCGAGTGGGGATCGAACCCAAAACCAGTTTTATTTATGGTGCACACTTTGTGCCCCTGCGCCAAGACCTGGCCTTAAAAAAAGGTTATTTATTTTAAATATAAAAGAACTTTTGCACCCTATGGATTAAGGTTGAACACATAAAATTGAAAAGCATCCGAGAAATGAAAATAACTTCTCTCTTCCCAGAGATTAGTCCACACGCTCGTACGTACTTAAGAACGCGCTTTTAAGAGATTTTTGTGAAAACAATCGGATTTCATAAACTTTGTTGAAATATCTTTTGTTCATGCTATTATACATTTAATCTTATATTTTTAATTTTTTTACATAAATGGTTACAATTCGTGTTGCTACAAATTAATATATAGGTTAATATAAAGTATAAATCCTGGGTTATTTTTTCCTTTTCGCGAGCGAAACCAACACCGCTGCTGGTTTATTAAAAATTAAAAATAAAGTATTAAATGATTAAAAAATAGTTTTTATTTAAAAGTTAAGTTGTACTAACATTAAAATAATATTTTTATGACATTGCAAAAGCTAGTTGCGCGTATAAAAACTCTCTGTTTATCGAATTCTCTATTCAAACTAAGAAAATTAATTTGTGCGATAGATTTTTTTTATTAATATTTAATTTTTATAGTTTTATTCGCATTTTTAAAGTAATGATTTTGTTATCTACCTACTTAAATACGATACCATTAATTATTATTATTTAAATCTGATGGCATTACATTTTTACTTGTTTAAAAGAATATTTAAAATTTTACGTGTCAAGGGTATTAAATTTTTCACAACTTTTAGGCGCAGTTAAATGTAACTTCAAAAATTCCGGCATTTTCATTTCGCTCATCTGAATTCAACGGTAGATCATGAATAAATTAGTTGACAAAAGATAATTAAAGATATTACTGTGCATTTCTTTGAAAGAAAAGAAAATCGCTAATATTCAAAAACTTTACAAAATTAAAAAATATATTTATATCTTTGTTTAAAACTAACAAAAAAGGTAAAAAAATATTTATTCAATTGTTTTCTACGTCAACGGTCGCCATTTATTTTCTTGCATTTATTGTGGGAACAGAACAAGCGCACGAAATAATAAATAATATAGAATTATTAAACCTTATCATGATGTATGCAACTTAACATCAGTGAATAAGTCAGAAATGCTTGCATTGCGCTTCATAATTAGAGGAAAAATGAATTTTTTTTTAGCTCCATGTATATTTTTTGTGGACGCTGGAGAGCTTGCCGGAATTTATATTCCGCAGTGCGACTCATAAATTTGAGTGAACGTCCTAACGCCACCGCTAGTTGTTCTAAGTCCCCCTATACATAACTATTTATGATGAACTGTTTAAGTACTCGCTGATATTAAATATAATTCATCTTGAATTATAATTGCGCGGCGTTGAGTTCTATCATTCAATACGCAATGCCTCCAGAATTTGACAGAAAGTGGGGAATGGAGTATCTTAACATTAGGTTCCCTCTGCCTATCCTGCTGTGGCCGGATGCATAATAAATATGATATATAAGCTATATATAAGGATACAATAAGATTTTTTTTTAATTATAGCTAAGTGCCAAGTTATGACGTTGAAAATTTGAGACGGTACTAAGTTAAATGTTATTGTTTACCTTACTCCATTTACAAAGTAAACATCAGTGAAGTGTCGTATCCATCGCTATATTAAATTATTTGTTTTTGTTGGAAATCACTCTTATATGATTATTTTTTACTTTTTTCTTGTAATTTCTTTTTAAACCGAATTGTTTTTTTTTTCTAATTTAGTGGTATTCCAATTGCACTTCGTTTATATATAGATATTATTTAATTCTAAAAAATATTCATGAACTCATACATTCATACATTCACTCATTCCATACAGTCTCAAATTCACACACACACATTCACGCTTGGATGAACGTGTGACAGAACGGATGTTCTGTCTACTAACTAAATAAAAATATTAACGAAACAAAAGAAAGATAAGCAAAATCGATACTCACAATTTTCATAAATTTAATATATTTAAAAAAATTGATCCTAACTAAATTAAAGTATTCAAATATTAAATCTATACTAATATAATACAGCGAAAGAGTTTGTTTCTTTGTTTTTTTAAACGCTAAGATCTCTGGATCTACTGATCCGATTTACTTTGTTTTTGTTTTGTTCAGAAGTGATATAGGCTATATAACATACATTTTCGAACTATTTTTAGTTTATATGTAATTATTTGCTGTTTATAAATTTATACTGAAACACATTTATATTGAAAACTTACGATCGAAAGTTATTTCACAAAGTGGAAGAGTTTGTTTGTTTGTTTAAATGCTAAGATCGAACGCCATCGAATTGCTTTAAGCGCGTGCGCAGCAAATATAGTAAAATATATGTTAGTACATTGTATGGATATGTTCTATTTCATTAGTTCTAAAAAAAGCCCGCGTTACGGTATATCTAACTCTTATAAATAAGTCACAATAAGATATTTTGTGAGAAAAAAATAATTGAAAATTACAAGAAAAAATTTCAACGATAATTTTCAACTTTTTTTATTTCATAAAGATATTAAAACTTACGAGCGAAAGTTATTCTATCATCAAGGAGTTTTTTATGAAGAAATGCTTTGTCTTTTATAGCATGTAATATCAACGTATATTTTTTTGAAAAAATAAATGTAAATTTAAAATAATTCAACGCTCCGTTTACGGCCGCAAATATAGACACAAGTCCAGTGGCGCCCTTGCCGCCGATTTCGTCCTCGCAAGCAGCCATGTTAGTGCTTGCACTTCCTCAATATTATTGAACGTATAAATTATATTAATTAAGTATTTAATGTTTTTTGATTATCTTATAGAAAATTCAGGATAATAAAACAATTATAAGTAGTATGCGAGCGAAGCCGCGAATTGGCCGCTAGTTGTAGATATGTAAACATACTCAAATTTAACTCATTATAACGTCTTGAAATTTCCTTATTTCTTGGTATCAAACAGAGCGTTTGCTTCTAATTTTGCGCTAATTAAACTCCACCAAGCCTGTAACGAGGGAGTAGTGGCAATATATTATTTGTATTATATTTGTAATTGAAGACGATTCTGTCGTAGAACTTTATAACAAATAAATTGCTTGAATATTTTCTCATCATTGTACCCAAATATTAAAATTATATCCAGTATCTATACTAAAATAAAATAAATCAGCTTCACGCTGTATTCTGCACACAGGCAGAGGGAATCTAGTGTTAGGACACTCCGTTCCCAACTTTCAGCCGAATTCTGGAGGCCTTGCGTGTTGAGTGGCAGAACTCAACGCCGCGCTTAGCCTCGACACCAGAGCGAAGAAATAGAAATATTCTATACTAAAAAAATGTTAAAAGGTGTTTATGTATATTACATGTCAATATTATTTGAGAAATTATTTTGTGAAGTTAAAGTAGTAATAGAACGTAAATCTATCTATGATTTTATTTTTTTTTGTTTGTTTGTCCCTTGAAGTATTGGACGAATTTTAGAAAACTTATTTGTTGTATAGCTAGCTTTAAAGACTGGGTCTCCTGATTTACCTGATTGTGGGTTTATTTATTATATTAGTATAGCCATAACGTCGAAATAAACTATAAGAAATTTTAAAAGGTCGCGTTAGCATAAATAGCTCAATATCGTGGGCTAATTTTATTGTATGGACTATATAATTTTGATAATCAAAAATATTTTAGAACATTGAGGCCGTCGTCGCGCTGTGGCACAACATATGACTGTAAATGCGATGGTTGTGGGCCCGATGCCCATGCAGGTGAGTGAATTATTGAATATTTTTATTTTCTCCCTTAGGTTTCATTTTGGTACTTAATATAAAATGTCTTGGAATTTGAAGGAAACTGGGACATAGTGTCCTAACACTAGAATAAACGGAATATACAGTGAAGCTGAGAGAAAGAGAGAGAATCTTTTAAAATTTAGGCCGACTTGGCACAACGGGACAGCGCGTCGTTTGATTACATTCAAACACCACGCTGTGCGATGGTGATGGATTTGATTTATTTGCTTATTTCCGTAAAACGTGGCGTTAAGTTGCAATTCAATACAAAATTACTCGAATTTTGTAGGAAGTCGGATAATATAACGTCTTGATACATGGTTCTCTTTGTCTTGTCTAGTCCGCATAAGCGGAGTTGCGAGTGGCGACGGAGTTTCGATACGAATTAACGATACGTCTCTGCTTTACCCAAGTTAAATATAAATGATCTTATTTCATTAATATGAAGCAGAGAGCAAATTGGGTATATTTTTAATATGGAAATAAACTTACTTATTTCAAATGGCGGGGATGATCACTTAACATCAGGTGACCTACGTGTCACCTGATGTTAAGTGATCGTTTTCTGCGTAATAAAATTACAAAAAATAATATATCATAATTATAAAACATGTCGTTGATATAGTCACGGGGACAAGACCCAGGAATAGAGCCCGGGAATTTCCACTTGAATACATTACATTTGTTCAACATTACTTTATTGAAAACTGAAAGTTTCACCTACTATTAAATAGTTGTAGTCTAAATGGTGACACTCTAATATAGCGTCTAGACTGTGGCTTGCATAAAACTGTATAACATTTATTAGAACAACCTACCAAAATATCTACGAATTTCAGTATAAAAGCGTTTTAAGTCAATTTACGTATTTTCTCGTGGTTATTACTATTTATAAAGTATATCTAGTACTAAGTGCTTTGGTGAAGTATTTTAATAACATATAACATATTAATATTTAACAATATAACGTATAATACGTAATGGTATTTCAACTATTTTGATTCGATAATAAAATTTTACATAAATTTCCCCCCAACCACACACTAACGAAATAAATTTTGTTTAATACAATGTAGGATTATTATCGACGCCGTCGTGGCGCAGAGACTTGTGGGTGTAATGTAATGCTACGGTTGTGGGTTCGATCCCCACTCAAATGAATGATTTTTTTATTTCTTAATATTTTTATTTCTTCGATCTGGCACCAATACAAACCAAGCGTTTCAATTTCCGCTACTCTATACGCAATGCCTAGAAAACTTCAGCGGCAAATGGAGAACGGAGTGTCTTAACACTCGGTACCTTTTGCCTACTCTGCTGTGTATACTTCTGTATGCGAGATACAGCGTGAATCTGAATATACGTCAATATAGGTACGTATAACGGTAAAATTTTATATCAAAAACATGTTTCTTCAGACATCTCTTTAATTTATTTCAATATTTGCCTAAATAATGACAAAGCTATACCACAATTAACCGCTACGATTGATATTGACTGTGTTTACTATTAAACCTACAACTACAACAATAGTATTACGAAGTTAATAGTACAATATAATTGACTATTAATAACTCGTATATTAAACTACCGAAGACGAATAGCTCTGTTATATTCCAATTTAATTGAACCTCTATATATACTTCCAATTGCTACGTGATAATTTCATCACGTATTGGATTCAGGCCAAGTCGCATTATTTATCCGTACAAATTCCCAGTTAAGTATAACTTAGTTGGTCGGACGACGCTTGAAGCTTAATTACCCTTACATAAAGGTCATGAATAATGACTTTGTACTCATACGTAAGAGGCATGAATCCTTTCACAGAGGACTGTTTGATGTTATTTTAAATAATTTATTAAGTATCTGTTTGAAGTGATGATGTATTATTAATAAGAATAACGATATAATCTTCTTATCTACTTAATTTAATTTGATACTAAAATGGAATTTTTTGATAATTTAATCTTCTTTGCATGCTTTTTGTTATATAGCTATAGAAATTTTATAACTATAGAAACTGTTTTGTTTTTGACTTTAGATGAAATTTGTTCCATTATCTGTGTGTGGTAGATACAAACATCCTGCTCGGTTGAACTCACCACGAAGCAAACATGTGCGTAGGTGCATACGTATATGTATTAGAAATACAAACATTTCCTTCATGCCTACAGACCTGTAACTTTCTCGTTCTATATATGTACGTAATAGAGGTGGTGACATATGACTTTTTTCACCTTTAGCAGATATTTCAATGAACAACATCGAATTGCGTAATAATTAAATTTATTTCAGTATGACAAAAATATTACACAGTATTTACAGTATTTATATGACAAAATATTCTATTTTATTAATTCTAAAATAAAAGTGCGCGACACTGTAGTTTTATCTCTTATAAATAAGTCACAATAAGACATTTTGTGACAAAAGATAACTGAAAATTACAAGGTGAATTGATATTGAAACTTACGAGAGAAAATTATTCCATCATCAATAAGCTTCAGTTTTTATTGCACGTAATTTGGACGTATACTTTTCGAGAAAATGTAAAATTTAAATAATTGAACGCTTTGCTTACGGCCGGTAGCCTAGGTTCGTGTCGCGCTGGGGCGCCCTTGCCACCGATGACATCCTATCAAGTAGCCACATAGCTTGCTTGCACTTTCTCAGAATTATGAAACTAAATTTGTTTTATTTAAAAAGTCAAGGCATACGAGTATACGGGTCACCTGATGGTAAGTGATGACTGCCGACCATGACCTCGTGTAACACCAGAGGAGCTACAGGTGCGTTTCCGGGCTTTTAGGTGAAGAAAGACGCGCTTTTTAACAGTACCCATGTCGTATCGACCTGGAAACTGCCGCAGGTAGGCCATTCCATAAGTGCGTAGCGCATGAAAAGGCGTATTCCTACAAAGTAGCACAGCAGTGGAGTGCCACGTATCCAGGTGGTATGGATGGTACTTGAGTTTGTGACATAATGTGCGGTTAGAAAATTTGGCGGCAGGTAAACAGTCAAACAGGTAAGCAGTCATACAGTAACGTAAGAATATTGTAAAAGTGGACTAAATTTTATAATTACTTGACAATAGAAGAAAGGACTGTATGATTATAACTTTCTCAATATCCGATATTGAACTGTGTTTCACATAGTTATGGACTATATGAGCTAACAACAGTTGCTACTTCAAAGGACATATTAATGGGTTTATGGAACGCCTGCCCTTTGGTACGATGGCAAATTAGTTGACGAAGTCGTCATTCATTACAGCGAAGTTACGGTCTAACTATCAGAGTTGAGTAACGCCACTTTGTCTAGTTTGTTGTAATTAAGAATCATGTCAGAGTGACATTTTGAAGTCCAATTAAGATATCAATTAATTTTGAAGAGATAGATTAAATTTATAAACAAGGAATTTAAAAGAAAATACTAATACATAATACATAATCTTTACTAATGTATAATATATCTCTCTGTGATTTCAAAATAACCGCGTTTTTAAGTGTATATAGTTTTTTACACGCTATTTAAAGACAAACAAGCAATTTTCTTTTATGTGTATTGTCTGTCTTTCTGTCACTAATCTAAATGCAGGGATCATGGAGCAACAAATACGCTACTTATTATCCCGAAATTCCCGCAGAATAGGGAGTTACGCGGGAAAACCGCGTTTACTGTGCACGCGATTTTCTATTAAATATGTCAATTTTGCAAATTACACCAAATAATATCAGGCAAATCTCGTGAAGGCCTAATATTAACGTCAATAAAAAATAGCTAGAAAAAAGGATTATCAAAGGCAATTAGGAGAAGAAATTAAATATTAAAATGTTGTACAAAATGTGAAATGAAAAAATGAGGTACACTGAAGTTGTTGGCAATGTAGGAGTCAGAGCCGAGGAGGTGCTCGCTTGATACTAAACATGAAACTGCAATTTCATATAATATAAAGGTTTTTGATGTGCTCAATACTATGTAAACAATTTTTTTAAACCGAGTGAGTGAGGCTTGCTCTAAGATAATGCTTGAAGTGTTTTAAAAAAAATGACATGACATTAGAGGTCAGGTATAAAAATGACAATTTTTTTTTTATTTTTAAATAACATATAAAAATGTGAACGTAGCAAGATTTGAAGCCACGCCTCATGTTACATCCAAGACCTCTTGGATTGTTTTCAAGTATAGTTACGATTATCTTCTATATTATTATTATTTTTTCATTTAAACATTTGAACGTAGCAGGTTGAACTATTGCAAGCGTTCATAATTTTTTTGGAAAGATTGCGAATAAATATTTGGTTTAAACAACAAGATGAAACATTATTATTTATTTTCGAGAAATTTAAGAAAATTTATTAATGCTAATGAATACTTTGTAGCACGTTAAGCTAAGTCTTAATTATGTTTTAAAATATGAAAGACTTTATTGTTGGAAAACGGGAATAACAAATTAGTAACCAGAAATCTAGATAATCTATTTAAGAAAGTAGAGCGTACTGCGAACAATGGCAACATTTTCACAAACTTCCAGATAGTAATAAATCAGATACTGAAAATGATTCATGGAAGCTCATTTAGTTAATATATTTGTTCGTTAAGAAAGTAAATTTAAATTATTTAAAACTGCCATTCTTTAATATGACGTTTTTATTATTTTTATTACTATGGAAAACTCGTGTGTTTCTCAGGTTCATGTTTCACATTTACTCGCATAGCAAGGTGATGAGGGAATCTAGTGTTATTAACATCACTTGCTACTAAATTTTTAAGACATTCCGTATCGAATTGCGAAATTCGACAACGTGCTTTGTCTACCCGAACAGGAAACCCTCGCGTTTACAGTGAGACACTGCCCTGTGGGCTCCAATGGTCCCTCTTTCAAATTTCCTGTTTATCCTATTCTTTCAATTCTTCCTTTTTTCTTCTCTTGTAAGAAGTTAAATGCGAATTTGGCGTACATTTTTTACTATATCTTAGTTCAATAAACCAGGTGACCTATAGAAGCGACCTACTATTAAAATCGAACGTTTATTTTACGATCTATTGTGTTAGCGACATATTGCAACGTGGCATCTGCCTAGTTGGCAGTGAAATAAATTTTGCTGCCATGTGTGGTGAAGACAAATTACATTCATATAGTTGACGAACGAACGTCGCGTCGTTCAAAATCTTTTTTCACGGTGCCAACCTAAAACTATTTTATATAAGCCTTATAAGCCGTGTTTGAATAGCGCTACTATTTTCAATTTAAGAGAGTTATATTTTATAGTTATTATAATATATTGCACTAATACTTCGGTACTTACTAAAACTTCGTCGAGTTAACGACACTCACTATGCTACTTTCATGTAGGGTTTCATATCATATATTCTTAATTTCTAATGTCATCAGAAACTACTCTTAGAACAGAATAATCTTTATTAAGGCTGATTTATTTATCATAAATAAATAAATCAGCTTCACGCTGTATTCTGCACACAGTAGGGTAGGCAGAGCCTAGTGTTAAGACACTCCGTTCCCCACTTTCTGCCGAATTCTGGAAGCATTGCGTATCGAGTGGCAGAACTCAACACTGCGCTTTGCCTCGACACCAGAACAAAGAAATGGAAATATAAATTTAAGTAAATATTTCATCTCCTCGAGTGAGGATCGAACCAACAACCAGTCGGTTTTACAGTCACACTTTGTGCCGCTGCGCCACGACTGCCCTCAACTACTCACGCCTCACGCAACTACTGGACGGATTTTAAACATACTCGTACGAGTAGAACTAGTAGTTGCGTGTAAACAATAGATAAACAGATAAGGTTTTCCGGCTTCGGTTTCTTTTAAATATAATAATATTATACTGTTATATAATTGTCACTCCAGGAAAGATGTGACCAACTGACATCTGAAGAAGTTACTATAAAACTATAAATATATCTGTAATGATGAAATGTGTTGCTATACTTATAAAACCAAAATCGATTTTTTTTTTTCATACAGTACGGACGTAAAACCTTCTTTAAAGATAATCAAAACGTAAGAAACACAAATCTGTTAAGTGCAGAACGCGATAGCATTTCTGGGAAAATCCGGTAAGGAAAAATGCTTGAAACAAATATGAATGAACTGAGTTTGCTGTAATACGTAATACGACAGTAAAAGCAGGACCACTGATATATTGCACGCATTTCCTTATACACATTCAGAATAATCAAATTTATAGCAGAACCGTAGCTTATCTATACATATAAATAAAATTGTAGTGTCTGTCTGTTATATCAGAATAATTGTGTTTTTTTTAAATGGGTATAATTATTTATACAATACTTAAATAAAGTCAAAGACTAATCTCGAAATAGCTATACCGATTTTTATAAGACTTTCACTGACCGATAGAGGAGATCATCGGACACCATATTGCATATTTTTAGGGTTCTGTACCTTTTAAGGAAAAAAGCAACCTTGTTAAGATCACTTTGTTGTCCGCCTGACTGTCTGGGAACGCTCAGAGATAGTAACGCGAGTTGTAATTTAAACCATACCCTCAAATTTACGGTCCCTTGATTTCCTGAAAAAATATTATTTCTAAATTGACTTATTTTTACTTTGACTTTACTTTTATTGTAAAAAACGCGTATATTGAAACTATAAAATGAATCAAAATTAATAGGGTACTTCCGGTTGACCTAGAATTATGAAATTTGACAGCAAGCATTTACAGTTAGTACTAGTACTACTTCTTATATAGATAACCATACTTAATACATTTAAATAATATTTTTCATAAATTTCCAACTATGTACATATCTTTGATATTTGAAATGAAACTCTTATATTAGTCTAATCGCATCTGCAGAAATATAAACATTTTTGGAAAACCGACTTTTGATTACTTTGCAGGAATCTTTGTTGAGGGGTTAAACTTAGGTGGTATTTTTATTCACTTATAATTATTATAATAAACTATCTTAGCTCGTCTGTGTCCTTGGTAATAGCAGATATATACATTGAGGACTTAGAGGAGATGGCTCTTGAGACATGACTCTGCGACAAATCTATCATCTGGAATCCACTTCAAAACGTTTTAAAGTTTTAATAGTTAAAAATTCATCAAACGAAAAAAAAATACCATACAATTTTTTCTTAGGAAATTATAGCCTGAATGATTCCTACCACAAATAAAATACTTAAAATTTAAAAAAAATATAGATATTTATATATATAAGTCTACAATGATGTGCGTGCCGGTTACATGATGTAAAATTTATTCCCAGGAGATAGGGATGTAACGAGCACGAGTTCCTCGTTAAAGGTGTCGTAAATATTATAAAGTACAAACGATAGACCTGTTAGATAAGCAAAGGCATTGCGGCGCAATGGGAAAGCATCTGAATGTTAACACGATTCTGGTTGTAAGTTCGATCTTCACTTCGAGCAATGATTCGTTCAATGGATCATTTTACCGCTCTGTAAGTACATAACACAAGACATAGTGCGGCGTTGAGTTCAGTCATTTAACAAAAAATGCTTCAAATTGTAAGTGAATGATGAGAATTGAACAACATAAGATTCTTTTGCCACGCCATATAGAGAAAAGCTTGAGTGTTAAAAAAATCCACGAGATTTGTTTTTAGTTTTACGCTGTATCACAACAGGGTAGGCAGAGGTAGGTAGATAGCGTTAGGTAATGTTAAGACACCCCGTTCCCCATTTTCCGTTGAATTTTGGCGGCATTGCGTGTTGAGGGATGAAAATCAACAACGTGCTTTGCTTCGACACCGGGATGAAGAAATGAAAATATTAAATATTTAATTTCCTCGGGTGAAAATCGTACCCACAACGTGTCGCGTTTACAATCGGCCGAGCTCCTGCTCCATGACTTACATAAGACACTACTATACAATTACTAAAATAAATCATTTTTTTGGTAGTTATAATCCTAAGATAAAGCATTTATTTTCCGCTTAGTTTAAAACAAATTACACCTTATGTAATGTAATTAATATAATAATAGTACATGATTTTTTAATTTAATAAATTTATTTATGTTAGTAAACATCCGTTAACAATCCGGTCGTGGCGCAGAGGCGCAAAGTGTGACTGTAAAATCGACTGGTTGTGGGCTCGAGGAAGTGAAATATTTATTAACATTTTTATTTTCATTTATTCGCTCTGGTGTCGAGGCAAAGCGCGGCGTTGAGTTCCCCCACTCATCACGCAATGTCTCCAGAACTCAGCGGAAAATGGGGGCGGAGTGTCTTAACACTAGGTTCCCGATGCCTACCCTGCTATGTGTGGGAGAAAGCGTGAAGCTGATTTTAAATATATTGTTTAGCCAGTAATTTCTATAATATAGTACCTAATAATAAATCTTCATCTTGTCTTATGTCCTACTCAAGTCCTTCTTAAACTTTTCAAGATTAGTAAAGTTGCTTGGACTAGCTCCAGCTTTTAAAGTACGAAAGGAATAATCAAATATATTTTTTTATCACACACAATATTAATATGTAATATATTCTTATTACAATATAACGTATGCTGTAATATAACAGTATTTAAATCATTTTAATGATTATTATTTTTGATGATATAATATTTCCATTAACTGATGCTTAGACGTTCTAACGTACAACAAAATTATTGTGGAAATATTCCATAATATTTTCACAATAAAATATATTTGTAATGAAGAGTATTTAGTTTTACAAAGTTAGTGTGAAATCAAATTCATTTTCCTTTTATTGCACTTAAAGAAAAGTAATATTATGAGTTTATATTTACATTGGTACATATAAACTCTTTTTTACTATTTTGTAAAGGATTTTTGTATTTTCTATTTTTTTAGAGTCTCTTGCGCAGGATTCATTAGTCATATTATACACATAATGACTTTTAGAAAGTAATAAATAAAAAATGAAGAATATAAAAAAGAAGAGGCGTACAGTATACCGACAAGTCAACGCACAGGAGGATTCTAAATTAATTGAAGTAATAAAAAAATATATACATGAGACCTGGAGCCATACAGCAGTCCTCAGACAAGGCACTTGTGTTGTTAATGCGGTCAGCGACAGCTGGCAGCAGGCCAACATGCTGGTATTTTAAATTCGCTGTGCTGTATGAAAATAAAATGCCTATATTTTCCTATTTTTTCTCATTTCTAAGGAAAAAATGTTTATTATGTGGTATGGAACATAATTAAGTAATTGGGACATGTAGTCGTGTGTCCAAAAGAGATGGATGTGGGTTCAGTTCCCAGTCGCAGTATATTTAATATACACAATCACACATGTTTCAATATTTGGTTAAGTGGATTTAGAAAGGAAAACTTAGTCTGATGTGTGAATGTCTTTAAATAAGTGATCTATATAATGAGAAACAGAATCCAAGAGATATCATATCGTTTTAGGTTTAGGCTTTTAGGTTATTTTAAATTTAAATGGAATTTTTCCTTTTGTAAATAGACTTTTACTGCTATTAATGTGCATGACACTAAAATAAATCAAAAACTTTGACCATAAGAGAGATTTTTGCGAAATTTTTGCATATAACGCTACGACACTTTATCAGTGTCAGTTTAATGAAACTGTTATATTTTTTTTATGTTGTTTAATGATGAATAAACTTAATATAAAATAATTGTTCAAAAATAGACAGAGTGGATTAGAGAATACAAAAATATTAATAGCCGGTGATAAACTATGCAAAATTTTTTTTTTTCATGCAATTGATAAAATTAAATCAAATCAGCTTCATGCTGTACCCCGCACACCAGGGTAGGCAGTGGGAACCTAGTGTTAAGGACCCCACCATCACCCTGCCTACCCTGCACACAGCAGGGTAGGCACGGGAAACGTAGTGTCCGTTTCCCACTTTCTGCCGAATTCTGGAGGCATTGCGTGTTGAGTTGCAGTACGCAACGCGACCGCTTTACCTCGACACAGAAGCGAAGAAATGGAAATATAAATTTAAGCAAATATTTCATCTCCTCGAGAGGGGACCGAACCCACAATCAGTCGATTTTACAGTTACACTTTGTGCCCCTGCGCCACGACTGGCCTCATTATAGTAGTCAATCTATTACAACATACATATATATAATCATCACAATTTTACTCATTTAACACATTTACGACAGTTTAATGGAACTAGTTAAAGTTACAGTCAAATAAGCACCAAATCATTTAAACGTTGTTCTGAACTATGTATAGTCTTATTTGCTGTTACGCTAACTAAGAAACTTATTTAGTCGAAAATACTTTGTTCAAGTTGGTACTTAAAAACTTAATACTACTATTATGGAGTGCACGAGTAACTGAACTAATACTATTATGGAAATAATTTCACTGCAACTTTTTTATTAATTTAATAGAATAAATTAACACAAATTAATTTCAAATTTAAACCAGCTTTTCCCGCACATAGCAGGGTAGTCAAATGGACCTAGTGTTAAGACACTCTGTTCTCCATTTTCCGCTGATCTTTTCGAGGCAATACGTGTTGAATGATTAGCACGAAAGAGAGAAAATGTTAAATTAACTAAAAAAGGACTATCGTAAATTCTAAAACACCACCATTGTAATAATTTAATACGTTCCAGTATATAAAAAATCATTATCTCCAAAATAATAGTTTAAAGTTACCCAAACATTTTTCCTCATCAATTTTTCTTTTTCCACTTCAAACCTGACACCTTTCGTCTTGACACGACCGACTAATATAAAGGGAATTAATACAAATCTGCTATACAAACAAAACGTTTCATGGAAAAATTCCGACAGAAATATCTTTGAAATAAATGTGAATATATAGGAGTAGCAAGATTAAAAGCGAGATTGTCGATGCGTAACGGGCCAGTTCCTGGAAGGCTATTGTGGAAAATATTTTTGTATGAATAAAATAAATAGTGAATAACAGTTTTAGAGTTAATTGAATTCAATTTAAACAAAATGGATCACAAGATCAGCAGTTTGTTTATTGTAATATACAATGTTTTATAAAATGGACATTTTACAATTTTAACGATATAATTCAATACACAATTATTGATCTGTATAATTTAATTTCCAATTAACCAACGTATCCATACCGACATAAAGTTGACATCCAAAAGAACGTTTACTTTTTTTTTAATGGAGTTATCATCAAGAAACTACTTACACATTTAAATACAGTATGCTTCTAATGTGATCACTTTTAATACGATTTCCCGTACAATAGGTATTTTTTCGTAAATCCCTGTAATTTAAAAATACTTGAATTTACTCTTGAAATTATTCTGTATGAATATAAGTTTTCGCCAACCAAAGATTGATCTTTGGTTACTTAGAATTATAATATTAATAAGTAGTAACCCGCAGGGCAGCTTGTGGCGAGCTGTTGGGGTGTGGTGACCCCACGGACCTGAGTCCTCCGGAGGGGAATTGTAATCTATCCCCCGCCTCTGGCTTGCCTTTATTGGTAATAGCGAGGAAACCCGCTCACGAGCTCCTCGTGATGGTGAAACCGGTGCACATCTCTCTACACCCTTAGCTGACCACGCTGATGTTGCGCCCAAGGCACTACGCCGCTTTGTGGGGACCCATCTAGTGGGAGGCAAGTCAACGTCCGCCAACTATTCAATTTGAGACTATTGTAAAGGCGGACATCAAAAGACCATCCAAATTTCATTCCATAGTCGTTGCGTCACAGTAAAACATTTGTATATTCTCTAAGGGGCCTCTGCGTGTTGGACCTATGTCCCCACGCAAGCCTTCCAAAGGACCGGGTTCTTTTGAATCCGAGAAATACGAAAGAGAAATATAATAATAATAATATTTATTAAATTAAGATTTTCGTACATAATTATTATCAAGTATGACAGAATGCTGTTTATTAAATATTTTATATATATATTGTTTCTAAAAAAGTATTTTTCTTTTCCAAGTGTGGAAAATTTAAAGATGTAAGTCATTAAAGGTCATGAAACAAGTGAATAACATACGTATAAAAGAAGCTAAAGCATTAATAAAAGACGAAGATACCAAAGTCTTTTTGCCAGGACCAAAATAAGTTATTTTCGTCTGGCAAAAACTAAACTCTTTACTTATTTAATTCATATATAATTATTTTACAACACTGAACTCGCATCTCATAACTTTTTAACTGTTATTATGAGTAATTTAATATCTACAATCTAAGTCTACGAAATTAAAACAATTATAATGAACAAGTATACTATTTTAAAGAACATTGTTCGTTCATTGTTATTGAATTAGCTAAAACTTTACTTTTTAATATAGAAAAGGCAATATATGTATATCTAAATAAAGATTACCTTTAAAATATTATAAGAAACTAAAACTAAAGCAGATTCGTAAATTATATAGTTGAATTGGGCGATACCACGAGCGGGTCGCTAGTTATAAATAAAATCGTCAAACGAAAACGCTCATAATAAACATGTACGAGCACCTATCTAAAAACGGTCAAGTTTGCTTTATTCATATTTCATAGTTTTGAATAATTACGTTCTTTTGTGTTAAATGGGAATAATTCAGAGGCCAACAAGCAGTTAGTATTCATTCACATGCGCGATGCAGGCAGCCCTTACGTTACGTTTCAATTCAGGCAATTTTAATTAAAGACCTTCACAATAGTGCTAAAAAGCTGTTTCGTCAGAGTTCATTAAGAGGACGCAAGCCTTCGAAGTAGCTGTGTTCGCGCTTGACCTAATTAATGCCGCTGTCGCTCAGATGAGGATTCTTTTTGTTTCCGCTTTTGTTTCATCATAACATCGCGATGCCATTACCGACGTAATACGGCATATGTTTTTTTTTTCTACTTGTAATTTGCTTTGGCTCGAATGTTTTACGGCTTGCCTTTACTTTACTTTACGTTACCATAGTATTGAGGTAAAATTCTGAACAAATTTCGTTGTTGTTATAGGTTTTGTGTACAAAATATCAATAATTTTCTTTTGTTTATAGATATTATAAAACTTGATTCAAAATGAGATTGATTCTATGGATCGTGATAAATTATAAGGTAGTTCACCTTTATCTTATCAATAGATTTCTTGTATTATAATATTGAGTGGGCCAGGTACACGCATTCTAATGTCGTAACCTAATACTGTTCTGTTTAAGTGCTCTTGGTATCTATCTTATAGTCAAATTCATTCCCAAAGATCAGAATAGTAATGTTATGAGACTCTGGAATAATTTCCATAGTGATGTATATTATGTTAACTAAATATATAAAACGTTTTCCGTTACTAAAGCTGATGTAAAATATATTTATTTCTTATATTATACTTTTAATGAGACTAATCGTAGTGCAGGGGTACAAGCGTGTGACTGTAAACCCGGCGCGGATTGTGGGTTCGATTTCCACTCGAAGAAATGCAGTATTTAATATTTACATTTCTTCGCGCTAGTGTCGATTCAAAGCGAGGTGTTGAATTCCGCCACTCAAAAAATACCACCAAAATTCGATGGAAAATGGGGAACGGAGTGTCTTAGCCCTAGGGCTGCTGTGTTCAAAACGAAATTATTATGTGTCTTATTTTACGAAAATTATACATTTCATTTTACTTATATATATAAGCCGCGATATATAATTATATATATATATATATATATATATATATATTCTTTGTTCCATTTATATTTATATATATATATATAAATGGAACAAAGAACCTGTATCAAGTTTTGTGAGAAAAACTAAATTAAGTGCGCGGATGCATTCCGAATGTTGACTGTGGCATACGCAGAAGGTGAAGAACCTACGACGAAAAAATTGATGAAGTGAAGAAAATGGTATTGCCCAATCGTCGAATTACCGTTAGAGAAATTGCTGAGGCACATCGATTGGCTCATGCCATTCGATATAAATCGATAATTTGGGCATGAGAGAGACACCACTAAATTCGCTCACACATCGCTGCTTGTACGCGGCTTCTTGATCAAAAACAAACACACTAATGATACCGAAGCCACTGTATTCCCCAGATCTGGCCCCCTGTGACTTTTTCTTGTTCCCGAAACTGAAGAGGCGCATGAAAGGACGACGCTACGCCAAGATTAACGAGATAAAGACGGCATCGAAGGAGGAGCTGAACAAGATACAAAAAAATGTTTTTTTGAAGTGCTACGAAGATTGGAAAAAACGTTGATACAAGTGTATAATATCCCAGGAGGATTACTTTGAAGGGGACAAAATAAATATTCACGAATAAATAAATAATTTTTGAAAATACACAAAATTCGCGATACTTTTTCAACACATACTATACTACCTTTTGCGAGAGCATTGTTTACATCTTCATACAGGTCGAGAACGACCTATTACTTAACATTTAACTCTCTCATTTCACATTTATATTTTTAATCGAATAAATAATTAATTCACACAACCGTCGAACGTTTCTAATGAAGTGAGGAAAACAAAATAATTGAAAAGTCAATTCTACGTACTTTTTTAGCATAATTAGGCAAGCGAAAGGTAAATTCTGAATTTGGATAGAAGTCTCGAACAACTTTAGTTGGCTTCAATCCAATTTGAAATATTTGAGAATACCGTTTTCCCAATATAGAAATGACATCATCACTGTAATGGCAGTAAATGTAGGTGACATTCAATTGGGAGGACATAGCAATACATTACGACACTAGGGGTCACTTTTTGTACCGTACAAAGCAGTAGAAAAAGGTTACGCAGGTAATTCCATTTGGCTTTTATTTCTTTCCCACACGCTTTATAAGAATCATATGAAAATATATTAAGGCCAGTCGTGGCGTAAAGGGCATAAAATTGTAAATGAAGCGCGTTTGGTTGTAGGTTCAATCCCCGTTTGAGGGAATTTAATATAGTTATATAAGTTTATATTTTTATTTTTTCGCTTTGGTGTCGAGGCAAAGCGCAGTGTTGAGTTTCACCATTCAACACGAGTTTATTAAATTTAGTATTTAATATTGTTATAATCTAGATGCCAGTCGTAGCGCAGCGGCACGAAGTGTGACTGTAAAATCGACTGGTTGTGGGTTCGACCCCCACTCGAGGAGATGAAATATTTACTTAAAATTTATATTTCCATTTCTTCGCTCTGGTGTCGAGGCTAAGCGCGGCGTTGAGTTCTGCTACTCAACACGCAATGCCTCCAAAATTCAGCAGAAAGTGGGGAACAGAGTGTGTAAAATACTAGGTTCCCCCTGCCTAGCCTGCTGTGTGCGGGATACAGCGTGAAGCTGATTTTTTTTTTGTTATAATCTAAACCTGCGCCTCTTGGACCGTTTTCAATTTCTTACAGCTGCATTACATTAGTTGCGGAACGGAACTACTTTAAACATATTGTCTAAGAAACCAAAAGCACACTAAATTTATTGTAAAAAAAAAATAATAAAAATAAAAATTAACTAATAAATAAATAAATTAATTTTTATTAGCTTTATTGTATAAATATTATAATTCACAATTTAAATCACATTACAGAATACAAAGTGTAGGAGCAAAGCAAATTTAACTTGCACCATACGCTAAAGAATAGAGCCCGTCATGTGTGGTTTAGAATAAAATAAATTTGAACGTGATGAATGGGAAAGATGGATTACTTTCAACGTCGCTCCGTTACAAAACCAACACAGCTTGAACGCCTCTATAAACATAAGCGTCAGGTATAAATCGGCGTCCAAGTGCTGCATTGAGCGCGATGGCAAAATTTTACGGCTAAGAATAACGTTTTAAAATATTATTTTTTTTACACCTTTGTGACTATCACGACATATTAAGCTTAGTAGTTCAATCACCATTTTATTATTTTGTTTTTAGCTTCACGCTGTATGCGACAAACAGCTGGGTAGGCAAAGGTAACCTAGTGTCACCTTACTTACTACTCCAAATTCTGGAGAAGTGTGTATTGAGTGGCGGAACTAAACACCGCACTAACACACAGAGCAAGGAAATGAAAATATTACATAATACTAAACTAAGTGGGGAATCGAACGCATATCCTATCGCTCTTACCGTGACACGCGTCTGTTTCGTATGCTTGTCCGTGCGCCACGACTAGTCTAATTTTTTTTTGCATTAAATATTTATTTTTCTTTAAAAATATGAGTTACACGTTAATATGTTTATTTATGAAGATAATCATGACAATTGTTTTGATAATACCATATAGAGTAGATGATCCTCCTCCTGGTACAATACATACTTGTATGTATTTTATATATTTTTTACAATATAATCTAATAGCTTCACGCTATATTCCTCACTCATGAATTCTGGAGGCATTGCGTGTTGAGTGGCGGATCTCTACGCTGCGCTTTGCCTCGACACCAGAGCGAAGACATTATATATTTCATTTCCTTGAATGGGGATCAATGAGTCGCATTTACAGTTACACACTTTTGCCCTTGCGCTACGAATGGGCTCTATAATTTATTTTTTAAATATATTTTTTATTATCTACAACGCACCCATAAATAGACTTTGTTATTATTAAATACTGTTAAATTATTTGAAGTGCACGTATAAGAACTATGAGGAAAAGTATCAAAGTAATAAATACGTTAAAACATTTTAGCGGAGGAACAACATTGTTCACTAAAGTACCAATAAATTGAGCGTAGGCGTTTTAACTAGCTATGAAACTGGGCAGTTACTTTATATTTTATCAGAATAGCTACAAGAATGCCTTTTATAAATTACTTTTTATTTAATAAAAGTACTTGTTTTTTTTTTCTGGAAACTATATTTAATAATATTTTTCTTTCATCAGCCTGGATTTTATTATAATACAAAGGCTAGGAACTGGAGAATTTGTGCATCTCAATCTTATTGACCACAATTTAAGCTTCGAGCCTCATCTCAATAATGTCTCAGTAAGATTACGCAAGTTCATTGTTATCTTTAAAAACCTGAGGTACATCGCAGATCGTGAGATACTTAAAACTGTATATTTTGCTATCTGTCAATCTATTATTAGCTACTGTATCACATCATGGGGAGGATCATATAAGTCCCATATGCTAAAAGTTGAAAGAGCTCAAAGACCCATCTTAAAAGTAAGTGCTTTTCTTCGTATCCTGTATCCTACTAATGATCTGTATAAATTATGGAACCTACTCGCGGTGAGATGTTTTATCTTACAAACAATATTAAAAAAACACGCCGAAATATCTTATATCCCAAAAGAAAATGCAACTAAACGTAGGAAAGGTAAAGTGTGCCCTACATCTACTTACAGAACTAAATTCTCACACAAATTCTATTGTTTTCTTGGTAGCTTCCTCTTTAATAAGTTAAAAGAAAAAATTCTATTCTACAGCTTCAATAAATTTAAAATTAAAAAAATTCTCACTGAATGGCTATTAGGCATGTCATATGACTCTACTGAAAAAATAATAACTACCTAATTAAAACATAAAAACTCATACGCATACACAAACACATACTCACGCAAACACACAATCATTATTCTGCAATAGCAACCTATAACTATAATATGAATGTAAATAATGTTAGTTAACGTCCCTATTCTTGTAGTCTTTGTTGTTTTTTACTTTCATGTATTTCTCTACCTTTTGTATATCACCTACTTTAATAATAATTCGGTACAAATCTGTATTTTTAGAAATTCCGCGAGTGGGGACCTGGCGACTAGTAACACAAGCTCAGAGCTTAGTACAAGCGTCAGTCTCACATGATTGTAAATAATATTCTATGTACCTAAATATATACTACTTTTGTTGTATACTTTACATTGTGTGGAGAAATAAATTATTTTTATTATTATATTATTATAACCTCAAGGAACTCTTATAGGATCACTTTGTTGTCCATCCGTCTTTCGAGATGCTTTATAGATATTTCATAGAAAAAAAGACTACAAACTCTTGTAGTTCTTTTTGTTCTTCCCGTTGACCTAGCATCCCGAAATTGGTACACGAGCCTCGGTGGGCGAGCCCAACTCGCACTTAACTAGTGTTTTTTTTTTATTTACAAACTTTCTTTTATAATATTTTTTTTGTAAATCTAAAATAAGGTACCTAATAATATTTTTGTAAATCTAAAATAGCAAAATTTTTAACACTTATGTAAAAATGTGTATAAATTAATTTTTAGTTTATAATATATTACAATTTTAATTAATTGTTTAAGGTATAAATAACTACAAGTTTTTTTATTAAATAAAAATACATTTCAAAGCGCGGCGTTGAATTCCACCACAATAAACATATCGGGGGCAGGCGAAAAGCGGACGACATAGTGTCTTTACGCTAAATTTTTTCTACCAATTCTGTCATCCTGTGAAACTGATCTATTTTCACGAAACATCTTAAAAATCTTAAAATACTCGTAACGATGATAAGCAAATGTGTAATCTTTGCAAAAACTATAATAAATAATTTATTTTAATTAAAGTATATGTATGTGAGTTACTTCTTCATATTTCTCATTACAGCGAATGCTTTATAGGACCAGTTAATGAGCTGAAAAATAGTTATTATTTAATATTCAATGTAATAATTCTTAATTCATAGCAAATAATATTCGTTTATAAAAAATACAAAGTTATTAAAAAAAATTAATTTTCAGCTTCACGCTGTTTCCCACATGTAGAGGTAGGCAGAGAGAGCCTAGTCCTAAGACACAATTTCCGCTTAATCCTGGAGACAATGAGTGTTAATTGGCGTAACTCAACGCCGCACTTTGACATGATACCAGAGCGAGGACATGAAAATATGAGTTCGATTCTCACTAGAGGAAATGTAATGTTTAACATTTCCTCTAGTGAGAATCGAACTCACAACCTGTCGCGATTACAGTCACACGCTTGTACCTCTGAGCCGCGACTGGCCTTAACAAAATTAATAATTATGTATATCTTACATATGTATATGTATTTAGCGACAATGTAAATATCTTTCCTGCGGTAACTCGCAGAGGACGGTTGCTGCGTTCCAGAAATATAACAATAAACATTGTGGTTTTGGGGTCCATTTTCAGCCAAGGACCATCAAATGCAGCTTGGCGCAATTCTAAACTCTGTAAGAAGATGATTTTACATTTTATATAATAAAATCAATTACTGTTTAGTATATATTTTTAAATTATTAATAGTTAGTGAAGCAAGGCCAGTGGTGGCGCAGGGGCAGCGTGCGTTTGTAATCACGACAGGTTGCGGGTTTGATTCCCTCCTCGCTCTGCTAGCAAAGCAAAGCTCAGCGTTGAGTTCCACCACTCAACATGCATTGCCTCCAGAATTCGGGGGAAAGTGGGAAAAAGATGTATAGAATGTACTTAATGGAATCGAAGTTGCTTAACACTAGGTTCTTAGGTACCCACAGTCTTAACTGTTATGTGCGGAATAAAATGTGGATTTTAAAAAAAGAAATATAGTTTGTGTTTGTTTTAAAATTTATGTTAGGAAAGCACATTCATAAAGCAAAATGTGCCCTGTTAAAATTTATTATATTATTTATATAACGCACTGATTGCAAGCGTGTATGCATACAGGTGTACGTATTAAAGAGGAAAGTACTTCGCATTTCGTATATTAATATTGTATTTAACTAATAATGTGTAATTATCCAGTGTCGTTTCTATTGAAACTATTTTTAGCTAGCTATAGGCAGACAGCTAGTAAAAAATACTAATATAATAATGTATTTCATTACTGAAACCATATTAATATATTAAAAATAAAATCTCTGTATCTCTGTATCCCGCAATCTGATCGCTGTATCCCGCACACAACAGGGTAGGCAGAGGGAACCTAGTGTTAAGACACTCCGTTCCCCACTTTCTGCCGAATTCTGGAGGCATTGCGTGTTGAGTGGCAGAATTCAACGCCGCGCTTAGCCTCGACACCAGAGCGAAGAAATGGAAATATAAATTTAAGTAAATATAAATTAAAAGACAAGCATTTATTTTAATAATAAAATAAAAGATCAATAAGCATTTAGAGAAATAAAACTACAACAGACGGCAAGCCGCCATGATATGTTGTGTGACAATCAGAACTATTAACGTCACGCCTTGGTGAATAAACTAATTGACATTTCATATTGTAGACATTGTTATTGAAAGATTACTCAAAGTTGACGTCACAAGCGATGCCATGAAATTTCTACGCATTGTAAAGTTATAAATTAAAATATATATATATATATATATATATATATATTTTAGTACTAAATATTTTTCTGCAGAAATATGATATACATTGTAATTATAATATATTTCTCAGCATCATATAACAGATTCTAAAAATCAGTGATCATGCTTATTGATATAAATTGCGGAGTAATAAAAATTTAAAAGAGATTTCTCTCAAAAGTTATACTTTTCACCAGCATTACAAAGTATCCTGCAAGCCATTTCCACTCGAACAAGTGGCGCTCTTCGAGACAATTGGCACTTCTAATGTATGCAAAGAAGATGAGTTATAAATTGGTTTGAAGTATTTAAAAAATATTTGCAATATAAATATTTTTATATAAAATGTTTTAGAAGATATGCAAAAGTATAGATTTGAGCCCAACTCACATACGTCTTGCAAAGGAAAAATATAAGTGTGATAGATACCAAAAATAAAACTTCTAAAATGGGTTGTGTTTCTGCATATATGAAAGAGCTCAACTAGTAAATTCGGGCTGATAAACTTTAAGCCTTAGCCAGCGAAAGTTGATATATTTGTGTCTAAAATTGTATGTATGGCTATTAAAAACAGTAGATTAAAAAACATTCGGACTTCAATAGAGTTCAAGAGAGAGTTGAAAACTCTCCATCAAAACTGTGCCACTCATAATAGCTTTAAACTCGAATGGTCTCGTTCAAAAAATTTATATTTACAATGTAAACTAAACGTAATATTAATCCGTTACAGAAAGTATCGTAGAATACAAGTGGAACAAGAAGTTATAATCTATACGATCAGTGCCCATGTTATCAGTCGGTTCTTCCTTAGTTAAATATGCTTAAATATTGATGGTACATTATATTTCCTTATACATGATATACATTTTTAAGCGCATCCCGCACATAGCAGGGTAGACCGAGGGAACCTGTTGTTAAGACAATCCGTTCCCCATTTTCTAACGAATTCTAGCATTGGTTGTCAAGTGTTTGCTGCACAACACTTCGCTATACCTCGACACCAGAAGGAAGAAAATGAAAATGTCAAATATTTTATTTCCTTGAGTGGGAATAGAACCGCGAGTCGAAACACAACCTGACGGATTTACAGTAACACTTTTTGCCCCAGCGCCACGACTGACCTCAAAATATATACATTGTTTTACAATTTGAAAAAAATATGCACATAAATGTTTACGTTTTATCTTTTGATACACCGATATATTACCTTTAAAATGCTGTAAAACATGAAGCTTGTTACCTGAATGCATGAAAAATAAAAAAAATATATATGGAATGAATAAAATCGATGACCTTTAATATCAGTTCGTTACCGAACCAGCATAGTATGAACACCTCAATCAACATACACGTCAGATAAATTGCCATCCATGCAATTTGCATTGGATGACTTCTTGGATTTTCGATCTGTAAAAAAAAATTAAAAATGGTTTCTTATCAATAAAGTTATATTATATATATATATATATATATAACAAGATAAAGTGCAGCGTTGAACCCATTCAACCACTCAACCACTAGCCTGCTATATGATAGAAACTGCATAAATTAAATCAAATAAATCAGCTTCACGCTGTGTCCCGCACATAGTAGGGTAGGGTAGGAAACCTAGTGTTAAGACACTCCGTACTTACTTACCACCGAATTTTAGAGGTAACGCGTGTTGAGAGGCGGAGCTTTACACCGCGCTTCGACTTGACACCAAAACGAAGAAATGGAAATATAAATTTACATGCATATTTCATTTCGTCGATATCGAGCCCACAACCAGTCGCGTTGACAGTTACAGTTTGTGCCCCTGCGCTACGACTGGCCTTAATAATAAACAGCGTAAAGATATAAAAAATTATATAATAACAAAAGTATTCATACTGATAAAAATTGGATGCCCACTAAGCATAGTACCATTACACTTAACATGAACTGCAAGACCGAAGCCAAACTAAAAGCACTTTCAATCATTAAAACGTATCTGAAAACAAAAGTTTATATTCAAATCAAAATTAAATCGAACTTCACGCTCTATCCCTCACACATCAGGGTAGGTAGAGGAAGAGAGTGTTAAGACACTCCGTTCCCCACTTCCCGCCGAGTTCTAGAGGCATTGCGTGTTTAGTGGCGGAACTCAACTCGAAGAAATGAAGATATAAATGAAAAATAAATAATTCATTTCTTGTAGTTGAAATCGAACTGTGTGTTCGATTTTTTTTCGACCAGTTGATTTTATAGCCTCAATTTGTGTCCCTGCGCCACGAATGGCCTCAATTAAAGTTTATATTAAATTGTCATAACCTACTACTACTACTATGAAATTACAAGAAAAAGATGCTGCTATACCTTATTATGGAATTATAATGCACGATGCTCTTTTTTAATGTATAATGTATGTAATGTTTTTTATTTCTCAATATTCCGGTACTCTTCTGTAAATCTCTTTTACGTTGTCGGTCGGCTAGCACGTCGAAATTACGTAAATTGTACGCCAATATATCTATTTGTCCAACTGAATATAAAAAAAAGTTTTTTACAGTATTTTTAACATTTTTAAAGTGTTTTCGACACTTAGAAAAGAACAATATTCATTAAGAAAAGATATAAACATTAGAAAGTAGCGAGATTTGAACCAGCGCCTCTTTGGAAACCGTCCAACAAACAAGTTAGAACGTATGGCTTAGTTGGTCAGAGTTCTTGGACGGTTTCTAAAGAGGCGCTGGTTCAAATCCCGCTAGGTTCAGTTTTTATACGTTTTCTTAATAAGTATCTTTTACGGTATTTTATTGTTTGCATTTTTCAGATAAAACAAGCTAAGGTACAGTAGTCCGTTTGTTTGATGATAAGACGTGTCCATAGAAAAAATATAAAAGTAATTTCTTTTGTATTCTTGTTAACGGTATCTTTGTGATCATACTATCTATTATCGAGATCAAACAATCATATCTCGCGTGTACGATTTATTTACACACTGTACTGTCACTAGTAATCTTAATATCTATTTATGTAGGTTATTTCATAAAAGAAAGAAAAAATATATTTTTTAATTTCTCTCTGTATCCAGCATATAGCAGAGTAGGCAGAGGAAACCTCAGACTCTAGTGTTACGACACTTCCGGCCTCGTTATCAGAACAAAGAAATTAAAATGTATATATCTTCGAGTGGTAATAGAATCAATAATTTATAGCGATTACAGTCACACGCTTGTGCTCCTGCGCCACAACGAACCCGACGGACGACGGATTGGAGATTTCAATGTAATTGAAAATCTTTTTGATCGCGTACTATATAAACAATTTATAGATTTTGGTATTATAGTATTATTAGCGTACTTGTGTAAAAGAGGGTAAATGTAGGTAAAAAATATGATAAAAGCAATGGAATTGGGTCAATCGGAGGCTATTGCTTGTCTGCAACAGCCCCTATTGGAAGGAAACTAGTGTGAAGTATTGTCATTAGGTGATACATATCACTTATTGCAATTACGTGGTAATTACATGGTGATGGTGGTGGTAAATGGACGATGTGTGTTTTTATCGTGTTATTTTTAAAACTATAACCACTTCCGATTTCTAACAGTATGTAAAATTCATATTTTAGAATTATTTTCATAATTATTTTCTCAAGATTGTAATTTATCAGTTACGAGTTCATGACTCTCTCTTCATCATCTTATTATATCTTATCAAAATCTTAAGGTATAAGTACCAAAAAATGTAAATACCCGTGGTTCAGTGGAACAGCATCTAGCTGTAAGCCCTATGATTGTAGGTTCGGTTCCAACGAGTGGAAAATGAATTATTTTCATTTCCTCGCTGTGTTAAAGTACAACGTTTTTTTTCGCAATACGGGGAGCGGCACGTATACGTACTACACGGAGATCATTGATTCTTGACACTGGTCTCTCTCTGTCTACCGATACAGCTTGAAGTAAAAAAAATATTGATGTGATAGATGAACTACCTACTACTTTCTAACTAAACATTATGAATAAAAAAAACAATATACGAAAACAAAATTGTTTTAAACTAAAAAGCGTCCACATTACATATTAATTTCACAAAGTAGGTGATACAGTGCAATTATTTAGCATATCCGACCACAAATTATTGTTTACAATGACATTTTCCGCTTCATATTATAAATGTGTAACAATACGGACATATGTATGCATGAACATTGTTATGTAGCAACTAGCGTATATAAAATTCTTAATAAAACTATTAATATACTTAATTAGAAAACGTATAAAAATTTGAACGTAGCGGGACTCGAACCCGCGCCTCCTGGAAACCGACCAGGCGCTCTGACCAACAACATAAATAAGTTGTAACAAGCGTATAAGAATTTCGACGTAGCTTGGCGAGAACGTATGGCTCAGTGGTCAGAGCGCCTGGTCGGCTTCCAGGAGGCGCGGGTTCGAGTCCCGCTACGTTCAAATTTTTATACGTTTTCTAATTAAGTATTTATCTTTCCTAAGTGTGGATTAACACTTTAAAAATGTTTAAAAATAAAAACTATTAATATAGTTTATAAGTTCTTTGATTTTCACGAATATTACACATTTTAAATGGTTAAAATAGTTTCATTTAAAATATTAATATAGTTTATAATCAGTTATAAACTCATTTAATAATTTTAAATATATAAATATTTCATAAGCACTGATACTTATGAAATATTTAAGTATTTATCAGCTTCACGCCGTTTCCTGTAAAACCCGGAACTCAACGCCGCGCTTTGCCTCAAGGAAATTTTGATTTCTTCGCTTTGGTATCGAGGCAAAGCGCGGTGCTGAGTTCCGCAACTCAACACGCAATGCCTCCAGAATTCGGTAGAAAGTGGGAAACGGAGTATCTTGTTACTAGATTGCCTCTGCATACCCTGTTGTGTGCGGGATGCAACGTGAAGCTGATTTTATTTATACACATAAAAACGTGACGTTTTGAAACACAAAAGTTTAATTTAATTCTTACAAAAGAATGATTGCCATAATATTGAGAGATAAATAATTTTCATAAATGATTCTTGTAACCGATTTTTTCTCTTAAATAAAACACTATATCTATATAATATAACAAATATTCCAACAAATTCTTACTAGCAGATGCTATAAATGCGGCCAAAATGGTGTCCATGACGCCATCTATTATGCAAGTTGCGGGCTTATAATATATCTGAAAATAAATTATCATTAAATAAATATTTACTTTTGTAAATATTCATTAAGATGTCAATTTATTAGAAATAATAAAATGCATAACGTGTATAATTGCGGCTGTTGAGCTCCGCCATTCAGCACGCATTGCCTCCAGAATTCGGCGGGAAGTGGGGAAAGGACACTGGGTTCCCCCTGCCTACCCTGATGTGTGCGGGTTATACAGCGTTAGTTTTAAAAAAAATATAACAGTTTATAAACATACATGATGAAGAAAAATTATACCATAAATAGGTGATTTGTAGACATCAAAGTATGGATAATCTACATTGGTGGGCAATATATCGAAATCCTCTGTGAATGGCATTATAATTGCAACTGTAATTGAAAACGATAATGTAATTAGAAATAATATAATTAAAAAATAATAATAATAAAGGGCTTTGTAATAAAATAAATATTCTCTTAAATATTATAGCACTATTGATGAACTATATTTTATATTTTTTAACATTTACAAGTATAACAAGTATTTAACTATATTTTATTTTGAGCTCAGTCGTGGCGCAGGGGCACATTTGTGACTGTAAACGCGACAGGTATTGATTTCGATTCCCACTCGAGGGAAGCGCGGCGTTTAGTTCCACCACTCAACACTCAATGCTTCCAGGAAATGGGGAACAGAGTGTCCTAACATTAGGTTCCTTCTGCCTAACGTGCTACATGCGGTATACAGCAGGAACTATATAAAAGAAATCTTTACCAATCACTGCTCCGACACACATAGTGGAATAGCAAGTCATTATGAAACGCGCTGTTACAATGCTTCTCCTAAGAAAAGCCCTGTGCTCCCTCTCCTCTGGCTTGAACTCATCACAATGCAAAAATTTCAATAGCTTTAAGATTTTTCTCTTATTCAACCAGAATACAGCGACTTTAAAGTATGTATACATTTCACTAAGAAATAAATATAATCTAAAAACAATATATTTTGAACAAAAGATATATTATGTAATACCGAAAAATCTAATATCACAAGTTGCGTAACATTAATTAACTCACCCCTCAGCGATGTCCCCGATATTTTCCTGTCGCCTCAGTAAGTAAACAATCTCACCAAAACAAGGCACGAAGCATACAAGAAAAAGTACCAGTATCGTACATAAAAATTGGAACCAGAACCGAATACTGGTAGATTTAAAATTGTAATACCACATCCCATAAAATTTGAGCCAGTAAATATGAATGGCGTGGTATAAGCGTGGGTTTAGATCATCCCATGGATCGATCACTCCATATGGAATATAAGGTTTCAGTATGTGTAATATATGATTTATTTGTAAATGGTTCCTCATTTTCAACACGTCAAAGTTGTGACTGTGTTGCTGTCGCCGATGTTGTTTGATACATATAAGATGGAGTGTTTATTTTAATTAATCCTTGGTATACTGTTAAGTGTCGGCTCTCCCGTTATAAATTCAAGAAATCAAATTCAAAAAAAAAAAGTTTATTACCCGCACACAACAGGTTAGGCAGAGGGAACCTTGTGTTAAGACACTCCGTTCCCCACTTTCTGCCGGATTCTGGAGGCATTGCGTGTTGAGTGGCAGAACTCAACGCCGCGCTTAGCCTCGACACCAGAGCGAAGAAATGGAAATATAAATTAAAATAAATATTTCATATCCTCGAGTGGAGATCGAACTCACAACCAGTCGGCTTTGCGCTCACACTTCGTGCCCCTGCGTCAAGCCCGGCCTTTTTTTTATATTACCGTTCTATGACTATACTAATACAATTTTAATAACAAGATTAAAAACAATAATAGTAAAATAAGACAAATACAAAAATTAAAGAAGTAAAAAAACAAAACGGTAAAAGGAGTGAGGCTCAGAAAATGCTGTGAGACGTGTTGCCTACTAAATATGATTTTATTTAGAAAATAAATCTATAGTTTTGATTGAGTTATATCCACCAAAAACTGTGTTAGCATTAGTTTTTTGCAATTATTATTGCTGTATGTTTTTTTTAGCTTCACACTGTAGCAGGTTAGACAAAGGAAACAAGACACTCTCCACTTTCCCCTCAATGCTGGAAGCATACCGTGTCGATTAACGGAACTCAACACCGCGCTTTGCCTCAACATCAGAGCGAATTAATGAAAATATTAAATAATTCATTTCCTCGAGGCGAAATCGTACCCACAACCTATCGTATTTAAAGTTACATTTTGTGCCTCCTGCGCCATGACTGGCCTTAATTTCCATATCTAATCATTGATAATAATAAAAGTAATATGTAAGACTATTAGTACGGCAATGTGGTTCGAAATTAGCGCAGTTGCAAAAAGCAAATATAAAAATCCTGTGCAAAGAAAAACTTAATACAGAAAACTTAACGATTTCCTGTAATAAGAACATAAAATTATAGTGTATATTATTATTATAGTATTTTTTTATTTAATTAAACGATTGCATATGCTGTACTGCTGGATACACAAATGGGCATAAAAACACAACAAGTTCCAGGTGTAACTGTCAGAACCTTGAACATTAACGAAGCTTGAAATTCTAGCTTTAAGCATAATTGGCCGAGTTAGATATTTTGTCATAATTTTAAGTTCATCAAAATTTAAATATATCTTCTACATTTTTTTTCTACATTTTTTATGACAATAAATGTTACATTTATTTATTGAAAAATAACAACAAATACAAACATCAATATTTTCTTCAATAATTACATATCATACTCAATCGAGTATAATACATATTTAAGCGCTTTTCGTAAGCACAAGCAGCATTCTTAAATCGTGGTTAGTGAACACTCACTCCATTTTTCACGTCTAGCACTTACTGTGGCAATTAAACAAATTTAATACAACATCATCCACTCCCTATTCGCCTTAAAAAGGGTTGATTTAATATGTCTCCGAAAGCAATTATTATAATTACCTTGGAATCTAATTATTAGATAGAGGAAAATGTAGCGCTCTCTTAAATATGGATAATTGTATTTTCAAAGAGCTTCTTAGAAATTCATAATTTTCGGGCTAAATACAAAACAATTTCTTTTCGTAAATATTGTGAAGTAACAAGAAAACTTAGTAATTCACTTTTTCCCAACAAAGGCTTTTATTTAAGCTTTGATGTAAGTCTTACTGTTCTTTAAATCAATTTGATATGCGTAAAGGTTTCACAGCTGTGATTTTACCCTTTTTTCATATTTCATTTCATAGTTCGTTATTTTATTCGTATTTATAGCCCTTGTGACGCAATAGGTAAGTGTAAGTGTAAGTGGTATAGGCGAAAGGTAGGTGTTAGTAGATTACTTTCTCATTACTGGGTTCATAAATGTGGAAAGTGACTTTGCTTTATTGTTTTTTAATCTCGTTAAACAAGGTTCAATGTGGGATTTTACGCAACGTTTCTAGCGTCTAGGTTATTATAACTATTCTAATATTTAGAGGCCAGTCGTGGCGCAGGTGCACAAAGTGTGATAAAGAAATATTTATTTTAATTTATACTTCTGTTTCTTCGTTCTGGTGTCAAGTCAAAGGGCGTGGTTGAGTTCCGCCACTCAACACGCAATGATTTATATTTTTATTAAAAAAAAAATAGGAAATATCATTTTTTTTTCAAAAGCACAGCAAAAAAGAACTGAGAATTGAAAACATTCAAGATGTCAGTATAGCTCACAACTCTTCCAACCATCCGCCGCTAAGACAAGTGGTCTATTTCCACGCGATACAACGCCGTTAATTACGCAACGCATACGGCCCCGAAGATTGCTATCTGTCAGCGAGCACGCGACCGCATGCTCCACTAACCGCCTCAGACGCACTACAAATAAACAGATCACGATAAGAGACCACAGTATAATTGTTGTATTTAAGAAATATTTATTACTATTTTTTTGTTTATTTAGCTTCACGTCGTATCTTGTACATCGCAGGGTAAGCAAAGGGAACCTAGGAAACCTTATCAAAATATTTCTTTCCTCTGAGTGGGAATTAAGCCCACAATCATCGCGTTTATAGTCGTACGCTTGAGTCCCTGCGACGACGACGTCAAAGATCTGTTTGAAGCTTAGTAAGTCTATTACGAACGTATAAACAATACCATATTGACACTAGTTTCCCTCTGCTTAGAGAGAACCTAGTATTAAGACACTCCGTTCCCCACTTTCCGCCGAACTCTGAAGGCATTGCGTACTGAAAGAACTCAACGCCGGAAAAATAGTAGTAGTAGATATGAGAATATAAGCCAATGGAAAGTAAATAACATTTGTACGTATTCATATATAATATGTACATAACATATAAAATAGATACTGGTAAGCTGAAACGCTTAGCTAACTGGCATTCTTTGTCAAAACGACACACGTGCTTCTGCCTGTCTTGTACGTGACCGTTGTGGTTGACATACCAGTCTTACTCCTATTTTAGGGATAAAAATGAAATGTCCAGCTGCCTTGTCGTTTTTCATTAGACATTTCAACATTTTTAAAATGTTATTCTACACTAAATAACGAATATTTAGAAAAACGTATAACAATTTATATAAAAATAGCGAGACTCAATTTCAAAGTTAGAACCTGATATGGATTTTTCTTAGTGATAGAACTCCTGAATAGATTTGCGTATATGCTGCTTAATAAATTACCATAATTTAATTTAATTTTAAGCAAATAATAAGATTTTTCGAGGCCGGTCGTGGCGCAGCGGCACGAAGTGTGACTGTAAAACCGACTGGTTGTGGGTTCGATCCCCACTCGAGGAGATGAAATATTTACTTAAATTTATATTTCCATTTCTTCACTCTGGTGTCGAGGCTAAGCGCGGCGTTGAGTTCTGCCACTCAACACGCAATGCCTCCAGAATTCGGCAGAAAGTGGGGAACGGAGTGTTTTAACACTAGGTTCCCTCTGCCTACCCTGCTGTGTGCGGGATATAGCGTGAAGCTAATTTAATTTAATTTTTTAATTTAAGTTCTTATTAACATCTTAATATTATAGATAGAATGTATCAGAAATACAAGAGTAATCATAAAATATATTTAAATATATTTTTTTTGTTACTGGTTGATAAAATTAGAATAATAGAAGAACTGAAATCTGTTTTATTTAACCGCTTACATAAAATAAATTAAATTGTTTATTTTATTCAGACCGTGATATGATACCTTGCTGTGTGCGGGATATAGCGTGAAGCTGATTTGTTTTATTATTAGGGGCCATTCTAGTATTACGTAAGCAGTTTTTTTGCAATTATTGACCACCCCCTCCCCTATGTCATCAAAAATAAGCAAACCCAAGATGCGACGAATTGTAATTTCCATCTAAAATTAGAAGTGCATTAGTTACCTTATATTTTAAAAGTATTTAAGTACTTCCAGTAAGGTAGTAAACAATATACTTATCGAGCAACTCCATCAGTGACATAAAAATACAAGAGGAATTTGATGCAAATGCATTGTGCACAAGAAAGAGGTTGCTTTTAGAATATTAAAGTCTAGGTGTTTGCTGCGCTTTTGCGATATTAATAACTTATGTTTTGAGTAGCGACTCTTATAGACAAACTATTATTTCTGTACCTAAGTAAAATGAGTAGGGCTTATGTAAATAGTTTGTTATATATATGATTTATATACAAAATAAATGTTTTATTGCATTCATAAATATTTTGAAGGTTATTTATACGAATCTAGTATTTCAGGGCTCTGTAGCTGAGCTGGAAAATATACTGAACCCTTATAGGATCATTTTGTTGTAGCTCTTTATATCTACTTATTTAGAAAACGTATAAATCTTTCCTAAGTGTGGATTAACACTTTAAAAATGTTTAAAAAAACTCTTTATATCAAAACAATTTATCACTTTTATATTTTATAAATAACTAATATTCAGATCTACGATTCCTTGGAGCAGCAAGAAATTAAACTTTTAAGTGAACGCGTTCAAAATATACGAGCGTTTATGGCATTATGTAACATATTTGCTTTTTTTTTATATGAAATTCACCGCGCAATCAAAGCCTATAGAGTACTTCACGAGCAGCTACATTTGCGAAATTTAGCAAGAAGGGACAACTTAGAATACAAATGAAGGTAAAAAGAAAATTTACAGGTATCTCATAGAAAAAAACTCTTACAGAGTAATATTTGTAGTTCGTTTCATACAAAATAAGTGTATACGACCACAATCTTTCTTTTGTCAACTTTTATAAATTGTACTTCTTGTAGGCCTATAATAATAAAATTTGTATTCCATTCCGATTCGCGCTTGACCAGTTTTTTTAATTTATTTTCCCGCACATTTCAATAACAATATATTTTCTTGAAAAAGTTAATAACTAGCAATATTCTGAGAATCTCACATTCTAATTTAATATTCAAGCGAAAATGTCCGAGCATTAAATGCAAAAGGAAGTAAAAAGGAATTAAAAGAACCTTGTGTGGAGCAGTCCGACTCGCACTTGACCGGTTTTTTTAATTTATTTTCCCGCACATTTTAACAACTATATATTTTCTTGTATAAGTTAATAACTAGCAATATTCAGAGAATCTCACATTCTAATTTAATATTCAAGCGAACATGTCCGAGCATTAAATGCAAAAGGAAGTAAAAAAGAATTAAAAGAATTTGCTGTACAATATAGTTTTAATTAATTATTTTATAAAAATTTACATAATGTTTTTATTGTTTTATACTAAATATATTTAAAACTTTTAGGATACAAATTATTGAGATAAGCGAAGCTTTTACTTCTCAAAACTGTGTTTCGTTGTAATACTGCTCCACCTAGACCGTTAAACCTACAGCTCTGAAATTTTGCTGAAATGATAATTGTAATAGTCAGCTGTGGAACGTTTTGAAATTATATATGTCACTTATATATACCAGTCAGGCCAGTCGTGGCGCAGGGGCACAGTGTAGCTGTAAAATAGACTGGTTGTGGGTTCGATCCCCACTCGAGGAACGAGGAAATGAAATATTTATTTACATTTATATTTTCATTTCTTCGCTCTGGTATCGAGGCAAAGCGTGGCGTTGAGTTCCGCCACTGAACACGCAATACCTCCTGAACTGGGTGGAAAGTGGGGAACGAAGTGCCTTAACACAAGGTTCCTTCTGCATACCCTGCTGTGTGCGGGATACAGCGTGAAGCTAATTACTAATTTATTACCTTTATATACATATCAGTTTTAAAGAATCATTTTATTTTAAGTACATTTTAGTTTTTTTAATTATATTGCACACAACATACCTTCGCTCAGCTCCACCCGTCGTGCACAGCATGTGATCCTAGTACTGCAGTGGTTACGTCGTTTCAATTGTACAATGAACTCAGTTCTACTTTTGAAGATCTTGACATTTTTGACACAACACGAGCTCTGTATCTGAAGCCCGCTTATGGTTGTGTTAGTGTTCTTAGATATAAAAGCATTTTTACGTTATAATATTCTATTGTGATTGCCAGGTCTTTATATTTCATGTCGAGCTCGTTTTGCAGAGTGGTTTGAGGTCTTTGAAGAGTTGCTGTCTTATCTGGGCTTGGTGTTCCATTTCTCAACAACAACAAAAACTAATGTTTGCACGATCTTTCCGCATCGATTGGACTTTTCTTTTCAAAATGTTCCACTTTAATATTATGTTTCCAGAGAATGTCACTACAGTACCGTAAAAAAATCACTATTTTTCTATAAACTATGTATACAAATATTACTTAAACTATATTTTAAAAAATATATTAGGCTTTGACTTGACTGGTTTGACTGTAACGGGACGGCTGTGAGTTGTGGGTTCGATCCCCACTCAGAGAAATGAATAAAATTATTATTTATTAATGTTTACATTGCATCACTCGTGGCGTTGAGTTCAGCCGACACTGGCGTTGAGTTCCACCCCTCAAAACGCAATGCCTAGAAAAAATCCGCGGAAAGTGAAGAATGGAGTTTTTTAACATAAGGTTCCCTCTACCTCCCTTGCTACGTGCAGGATATAGCGTGAAGCGTTTTTTTTTTATTTTTAGGTACAAATAAAGTATAAGAGATTAATATATTAAATGCCACAAGGTTTCTATATGATCGTAACTTGCAGCTAATTCAGTGACAGGTGCAAGCCAAGTCACACTTACTGGGTATTTGTCGGGATAAGTAACGCTAGTTGGCTCAGATCCAATTCAGTTCACGGAGGAAAACCTTTAGCAATAGAAAATTGAAATTATTTTCAAGAGCCTAAAGTCTTATTATATTTTTAATTAACAAATTAAAAATTGTAATAAAATGTTCAGTACACCAATACAAAAAAGTACAAAATAGAGGACACTTACTATATAAATCCTACAAAACATTATAAGACATTAATTAAAATAATTTATTAGCTTCACTGTATCCCGCATAAAAAAGAATAGCTTTACGCTTTATCCCTAGCGAGGTAGTCAGAGAGAACGGAGCGCCAACCGTTACGGTCTCCACATACTTATATCGCCTCGTCCACTGTCATTAATTTATTCATACATCCCTTCCTTCTTATTAATTCTGATACTGCTGCTGTATTTCCGAAGGTCAACCGACGATTTACATTTTCATCATAAATCTTTTTCGCCATTCTATCACCACTCATTCGTTCGACGTGCCCAAACCAGCTAAGCACGTTCTTCTTCATTCTGTGTATCTCTTCATTGCGGATTCGATCAAATAAGCTGACTCCGCATATCTTACGAAGAGATCGCATTTCTACGGCATTCATCTTTCTTTTATTTTTCTACTGTAATATCCACGTTTCGCTGCCGTATAACATCAGCGGTACCAACACTGCATTGTGTACGACCAAACGCCCAGCTGTGCTGACGTTTCGCCATCACATCAATGCAGCTAAGGCTCCGTTAACCCTATTCTCTAATCTCGTATTTTCCATATCTACTGAATAATAAATAAGTACTTAATAATTAATTAACTTCACGCCGTACCCCCCAAATGTATGTATTTAATGTATTCTCTTTTAATTTTGTTCGCTTTAGTAACAAGTTAAAGCGTGAGTTCACGCTATTCCTCGTAATTATATGGGAAGTGTGAAATTAATTTCTTAACACAAAGTTCCCTCTGGAACCTGAACAATAAAAAAAACCTTTTGTAACAATATTTTTAATTTATCTTCCGAATTTCGATATAGGTACAAAAATTTGATAATGATATATTCTCCCTTATATATAGAATATCTCATTCTTTGCCTATTAAAAGCCATAACATGCGAGATGTTGTAGTAAGGACATAACACTAAGATTTCAAATCTCATATTTTCATCTTATACAGAGAAACACCGCAAAGTAAATCAATACAAATTTTATATGCAAAGAATATAAAAATACTTATCATAGTTATAAAACAATACATTAATTTATATTTTATAAATACAAAAACTTCCAGTATTGAAAGTAAAAAAAAAATAACTTACTAGTCATTTGTTATATATATATAACAAAACGTATAATATCAACTTCCCCACGACAATATTCAGTAACGGAACGGTACTAAAACGACACGCAATAACGCCCGTTACTCGGAGCATGCTCCAAGCCGCGTCTATTAGGCGGGAAATCGAACACAATAATTGCTACATATAGCCTCCGACTCGATTGTGGTTATTTCTACTCATGCTGCTGGTATATACTTTGAATATTGTTTAATTCATGAGTTAAGTTCTTGTAAAGCGTTTTGAAAATTCTAGCGGCTTCACCCACTTGAATTATACCATTATTTAATATTATTTAAGTGTATTTAGGTATACTTGATTAATTATTTTTGTTTGATTGTCTATATTGCTATGTACTAGATCAATTGTAATATAAATCTATACGGATTTTATTTCATTTTTCTCGCAAAAATTGTCATAATAGAAAAATATTTAGTTCTTTCTTGTCTATCTACGTAGGCGGACAATCCTGTTTTTCCTGCGTCAATCACGATCCCGAGGTGGGATTTGGGACAAAAAATTGTTGATATATGTTGTCCAAATCTAAATCTTTCAGTGTTAGTCCCATAATAATCGGTTCAGTTGTTCCAGAGATTAGCCCCGACTTATTACAAAAAAAAGACAAATATACGCATATTATTTTTTTGTATTTTGGTATCACGTAAATTATTACCTAACTGTTTTTTTTAGATTTAGGCAAAAAAAAACAATATAATGGATATTATATTGTTTCCGACATCAACGTTTGTTTTGCCATAACAGAATTTTGAAAACATATCATTCCCAAGAATAGGCGCATCAGTCAGATACTGTCTCACCGCTCCGTAAAGTTTATTAATGTAAAATAATTGCTTTCGAAAAGAAAAGTCGTGGCGCATCGGCACGAAGTGTGACTGTAAAACCGACTGGTTGAGGTTCGATCCCCACTCGAGGAGATGAAATATTTACTTAAATTTATATTTCCATTTCTTCGCTCTGGTGTCGAGGCTAAACGCGGCGTTGAGTTCTACCACTCAACACGCAATGCCTCCAGAATACTCTAGAAAGTGGGGAACGAAGTGTCTTAACACTAGGTTGCTCTGCCTATCCTGCTGTGTGCGGGATACAGCGTGAAGTTAATTATTTTGGGTTTTTTAATTTTTGAAAAAAAAAAAAAAATAAACACATGGCAACACTCTATTATGAATATTAAAAAAATAATAATAAAACATGCAACATTTTACATTGTATAGCAATCAGCTAATGCTAACATAAAAGGATTTATCACGTCCTATTTTGTTTTCAGGCCCTCCTATAACGGTTGCAGCAATTATGGAGTCGAGTAAACCGCAGATCACGATAAGTCTTGCCTATTCAAATTTACAATTAAAATGTTATACCGCTCTATGTGGGAAATAAAGCGGGCGGTTAATGGTCGTGTTTAATTGAAGCAACTACCGGCAAAAGCGAATAGAAATATATTATGAATTCAGTTTGAAATGCCCATTATATATATATATATATATATATATATATATATATATATATATATATATATATATGTTTTTATTTACCTTGGTCCACAACAAGAGGCCAGTCGTGGCGTAGGTGTAGAAGTGTGTAACTGGTTGTGGGTTCGATCTGCATTCAAGGTTATTGATGTATTTATTTTAATGTGTATTAATTTTTGGCTCAGGTGTCAAGGCAAAGAGCGGTGTTGAGTTGCCCCACTCAACACGCAATGCCTCCAGAATTCGACGGAAACTGGGAAACGGAGTGTCTTTTCCCTAGGTTCGCTCTGCCTACCCTGCTGTGCGCTAGGGTGGGGCGCTCCTAATATAATAATCGATTTCATCATTATCCTTTAAAAAAAAAAAACAAATAAATAATAGAGATGTAACGCTCAACCAATATTTTTATAATAGATTTAATGTGAATCCAGTCTGCTATTTAAACAAAAAAAAAACAAAAATATTATTCTAATTTGTTTATGTCTATTTAAAAACACAGTTAACAGAAAAACCGGTAGAAATACAATATAATAAGTGACATTGCATTCTCAAAGCTATAAAACCCGTAAAGTCGGTTCTAAATTAACGTTTAATCTACTTCAGGCTTCGCGTCTTTGCAGCAATTTCATTAGTCGGAAAGAGCTCTATAGCTGAGTGACGTTGGTGTAACTCGTTCATAATTTATAGTATAGTATGATTTCTGCTTGATTTGTGGAATAGTCAAATATTTTGTATCATAAATACTCATCTAATCAGCTTCACGCTGTATCCCGCACACAGCAGGGTAGGCAAAGGGAACCTAGTGTTAAGACACTCCGTTCCCCACTTTCTGCCGATTTCTGGAGGCATTTCGTGTTGAGTGGCTGAAGTCAACGCCGCGCTTAGACTCGACACCAGAGCGAGGAAATGGAAATATAAATTAAAGTAAATATTTCATCTCCTCGAGTGAGGATCGAACCCACAACCAGTCGATTTTACACTCACACTTTGTACCGAGACTGTGTGTGCGCCGAGACTGGCCTCCTAATACTATAATAAATACTATTTTTATTATTATTATTTTTAAATAAGGCATTAACAATATGTTGTTTTTTAATAGACGTTGATTAGTAGTAGCTAGAGGCTACTGTGGCGCAGTAGCACAAGCGTGTGATTGTAAACGCGACGTTTGTGGGATCGATTTCCGAGAAATGAATTATATATAATTTTTTTCGTAGTTCTATTACCAAAGCAAATCACGGAGTTGAGTTCCACCACTAACACACAATAGTGTAGTATTTCAATAACATTTAATGAAAACATAATAACCGAGTGGGCCACATACATTCGCCTAACGATGATTATTAACAAAGCTTTCTGCGTCTGTAATATAGATGTCAATATTAGCTATTAATGTTTGGCAGAGCCAAGCAGCCGTTCAACTATCATATATCAATTACTATAGAGACAACATCATTTATTATAGAATGAGCTCTATAGCCATGGATGGATCACTTGGCCTCTTAACTAGAATTACGTAATATACGGAGTTATTGTTTGGAAATTAGAATAAAAAAAAAATCTAAGTATTAAAAAAATTAAATAAAACTACCTATAGCTATTTTATGTAAAAAATACTTAATTAGAAAACGTATACGCTCGTATCGCCCTGACCACCACCACACGTTAAACGTATGGCTTAGTGGTAAGAGCACCGGAGCTTAGTGATCGGTTTCCAGGAGGCGCGGGTTTGAGTCCCGCTACGTTAAAATTTTTATACGTTTTCTAAATAAGTGTTTTTTTTTCTTAAGTGTGGAATAACACTTTAAAAATGTTAAAAATATTCTATACAGTTAAGACTGCCATAGTTAGTGATTCGATTGTACTCACAGGAATGTATTTAAAATTATATGAACATTATATACATAGCCAGTCGTAGCGTTGGGGCACAAACGTGTGACTGTAAATACGACAGGTCGTGGGTTTGATTCCCACTCGAGGAAATGAATATTTAATATTTTCATTTCCTGGGTTACGAGATAAAGAGCATCGCTGAGTTCCGCTACTCAAAACGATATTCCGTCAAAATTCGGCGAAAAATAGGTAACAACATTGTCTTAATGGGAACAGAGTGTATTAACACTAGTTTTCCGGGTTCCTTTGTTTACCATATTATGTTCGGGATGCAGCGTGAATCTAAAAAAATAATAAAAAATAAATTGTGATTTAAGATGCACATTTAGATATTTCCTTGTTTTCTAGTCAAATTTAACAAAGTCGTTTTCCTTTCTTACTTCAAGAAATATCTAAACAATTATCAGTACAAACCTTCATGGAACATGTATGAATTATACGACCGTATATTACAGCTTCAATTTTAAATTATAAACGAGCCATTTGAATGCAATGAAGTGTCCGATGTTAAACGCCAATTCTACACCGCCAACAGAATAGAAATTGCTATTTGCGGTAACTTTCTTTGTGTGTTTCACATCTTTTTTTTTGTAATTTTATATCATTTACTACGTAATTAAATTGGTTTTTACTATGAATTATCAAAATAAAACCTCTTATTATTTCTTCATTTTTTATTTAGTAGCCAATCGCAACGCGTAAAGTGTGACTGTAAAACCAACTGGTTGTGGGTTCAATCCCCACTCGAGGTGATGAAATATTTACTTAAATGTATATTTACATTTCTTCGCTCTTCGGTCTCGAGGTAAAGCGTGGCGTTGAGTTCTGCCACTCAATGCACAATGGCTTCGGCAGAAAGTGGGGAACGGAGTGTCTTAACAACAGGTTTCCTCTGCCTACCCTGTTATGTGCGAGCGTGATGTGCTATAACGTGAAGCTGATTTATTTTATTTTATATAATTTCTGTATTTATTTAAAAACAAATACCAAAAACATTCCAATCACAGCCAACAAATTGCAGCTTATCTCAAAGAAGTAATATTGGCTTATTCTCTTAAATTATAGTAATTACTTTTGCCGGCTCAGAAAAAGTGGCAAAGATACAAATCATCTGTCAAATGAGTGGCCACCTTTAGCCCAACTCTGACTGATGGCTGGCTTACACAATATATAAATAAAAAAAATCTGCTTCTCCCTGTATTCCACATACAGCAGGAAAAACAGAGGAAACTATATAAGTGTTAAGACACTTCGTTCACTACTTTCCTTCGAATTTTTCGAGGCATTGCATGTTGAGTGGTGTTGCTTTTGTGCCACAGCGAAGAAATGAAAATTTCAAGAAATAATATTTCATTCTCTTAAGTGGGGATCGAATTCACAATCGTTGCTTCAATCACACCCTTGTGCCACCGCATCATGATGGTCTACACTTACATATTATAGAGAATTGTGATAAAATATGAAACGATTTATGTGATCCGCACAGGGGGTGTCCGAATTTGCATAATCACCGTGCGCACAAGTCCCATTGGAATAAAATGCGTAATATCACAACAATGTCAAAACAACACATGAGTGCCAGCCCTAAGGACTTTTATTTTGTTATCTTGTTTAGTTAGATACCAAAGTGTACCTGATTGAAATTATATAGGGTACAGTGCCCTAAGTAGTAGGGTAGGGTCACCTAAGGCATTAAGTTTTCGCAAGGGATTATTATATAAATAAATATATTTATCTAAAAGGTTTTGGGTTCTCTGTGTGAGTTTGATACGAAAAAAAAATCAGAACAGTAGGTACAAAAATCGATGAGATGGAAAAGATACTTCATTTTAAAACACAACTAAAATTCTCATAGAATTCCGTGTTAAAGAGGCGCTTTCGCCTTGTTCCTAAAGCGAAAAAATGGACATCTTTAATAATTCACGCCCTCAAGTAGAAATCGAGTCCACAACAGTCGCGTTTACAGTCATACGCTTGTGCCACTGTGTCACTACGGATTACGGACGAACTTTTATTATATAATTATATACTTATACATATAATAATTGGTTTATTTCAAAAAAATATATCTCTTGTGCAACAGCTAGCAGAGTTTTCGAATAAGTGATGAGAGAAAACATAAGAGATTTTAAATAGTAAGTGGTTCACCATACAAGTATCAACTAAAGGAAGGAAGTAAAGATAAATTCACAACAATTCCTCGGAGGCAGCCACGTGGTGGTTGTAATGAAGTATGAACAAGAATACCACATACGATATAGGTTCTGCTCAGTATTCTGAATGGTGTCATGAAAAATTTCTGCATCGTCATTCTTCAAAATATATATATAGTTAGTTAGTTTATTTCTGCATCAGTTATAGTGCGATTTGTGTACTTATTTCTTACATATTGAGGCCAGTCGTTGTGCAGAGCTATAACTGCTCTGGCAACGAGGCAAAATATTGAGTTACCCCACTCTACAATCATTTCCTCTAGAATTTGGAAGAAAAATTGAGAATGAAAGTTTCTTACTGCGAACGAAGTGTCTTATCACTAGGCCATGCTGCTAATGGAACGGAGTGTGCGTTATGATGCGAGGGTACTACTATGCTGGAGTACTAATATCCTGCTGCCTACCCTTCAATGTACGGGATACTGTGTGAAACTATAATAATGCAAATGCATACATAATAAGATTTCATTAAATATGCGCAGAAACATCGAGATCGAGTTAAAACTGTATAATTACAATTTTATATATATTTTTTTGTAATGTTTACCAAAATTGTATCAGATATTTTTTTTTAATTAAGCTTAAAAATTACAAAGAGTAAAAGAGCAAGTCTTAATAAAAACAAATATGGTTATAAAAAGCCATTATTTAAATTACCTGTATCCAATCAAACTATAAGCGCGTAAACTTAGCGCATACTAGGGAATGCTTTAGTTATAGATAGGCCTTACTATACAGTTTTAAAGTATATTGATATCTATATAGATATGTATGTATATATCTTATGCGAATAACTTCTCAATATATATATATAAATATATATATTGAGAAGTTATTCGCATAAGGTATAAACCGTTTTTATTTACTAGATACATTTTTATACAATGCTTTATAAATAAAATATAAACACATATTTTAAAGTTTTCAAATCGTATATTACAATAAATTATCAAAACAATTTATAAAACATTAAGACCGGATACAATGAATAGTTAATTTCTTTTGATTATTCATTCAGAATTTTAAGTAAGAAGAAAGCGTGATACTGATGGGAGAACATCAATCTTAATTAGAGAACCAGCGACGCACTCGAGTCTTTCATCTTCTAAAATTTATATATGACGACAACTTTGATAATGATAAATTGCATATTAATTTAACGTAAAATGAAATGCTTAAGAAAAATGCTTACATTTCTTCTAATAAAGTAGGGGGTTTATATTTCAATAATACATTTCTCAAAATTCTTTATTTCTCAATATATGGGAAAATTGTATTTATGTAAATGTAACTTATTTTAAGATTTTTCTCAAATTGATTGAAATTAAAATATAATAATATAAAATTTCTAAAATTTCCAAGGAGGCGCCGAATCCAATCTCGCTACGTTCAAATTTTTATGTTTTCTAGTAATATTTTTTATATATTTTAGTATATACAAATGTATACTATCTTATAACCAATAGACAAAAAAGGTTGCCTAATAATGACAATTAGGTGTACAGTTATTGAATACAGTTTAGTCGTGATTGCAAATTTGATGGCCGTCGTGATTTTTTTTATTTATTTTTTTTTATGGAAAAGACACGGCAAACGAGCGTGCGGGTCACCTGATGGTAAGTGATCTCCGCCGCCCACGGCCCCACAACCCCAGAGGAGCTACAAGTGCGTTGCCGGCCTTTAAGATGGGTTGGGCGTCGGGGCCCGGCATTACCTGATGCGAAACGCAGTGGCATAAAGCCACTACTTCACACCGGTTTTAAATGCCGGGGGTGGTAATGATCCGGTCGAGTCTGCCCACGCGCGTTGCCATTGCTGACGACGTGACTCTATGATTGTAAATTATCATCTAAAATCATCTAAAATTGTATTTATCATCTAAAAATATGTAGAAAAAATAATATATGCATTAAAATTGAGCGTTCATGTTATAGAGATCAATTTAATCTATAATATAATAAGTAAAATTACAGTTATAAAATTGAAATCTTCTGTATGGAATAACCGCAACATTAACTTTTACCATTTCAAATACAAAAGAAAATCTTAAATTCCTCACATTATTTTTCGCAGCAAAATAATAACGTAAGTAACGTATGAAAACATTTACTGGAATACAATGAACTAAATTAAGAATATAATAAAGAGAATGCACTAATGGTCTCTGTGAGAACTATGTCGAACATTAACGAGTTATCTACTTACTGCAAAAACATCTGTTCTAGTTTTCAAACTGAGAGCACTGACATTTTTATGTGTAAGTTTAATAATGTTTCGCAGCTTTAAGCCTGATTTTTTTTTGTTTTATATGTTATAAAATACTTCAGGATTTTACTCGTATAGGAGATTTCATATTTATCATTCCGTTAAGGTAATTTAGCTAAGAGATTCTCTTTTTCCATAAAAATCAACCGACATTTGGCATCTGTCGTTCCGTTGGCCAATTCCAAATTGCCCCGCTCTCAACTCATCACCACAGCGTTTTCCTAATCTTGCATTGAAGTCACCATCACAACTCTGTAGTGGGTTTGGAGCTATGCTTGTCTTTAAATGTATCTTTATACATAACCTCCACATGGTCATCTGGATGTTCCGAGGTCGGAGCGTAAACCCGTAAAACTGAGCGTAAAACGTTCACCAAATATAATTTCGATATTCTGAGTATCAAGCACCATAAAATATTATTAAAAAATAAGTATGGCTTACTCATTTAATGAGGTTATATTATTTAATTTTCATTGACATTGACCGATATGTATCTAGTGAGAGCACTCATAAATTGATAATATAAAGTAAATGGATTAGCAACAAAGTATTAAGACAATACGACTTTATTAATGTTTCAATCACTCTAATATTAAAATTATAAAAAAGTTCAATTTTATAATTTATAATTTCGTTACTGTTAATTTAAAGAATAACCCAGAGGTCTCTATTTAAGCGAAATATTATGTATGGAAAATATTTTAAATAACATCATCTATAGCTAAAAATCTATTTTGTGTAATTGATTATTCCATATCAATCAATATGAGGCTCTGGATGGTTTGTTTAGATCAATTCGATGATTCGATGGGTTCAAATCTCATTTGGGGGAATGAAACATTTAATATTTCAATTTCCTCGCTCTGTCAAGGAGGGAAAGCGCGGAGTTGAGTTCCGCCACTAAGCAAACAATGCCTCGAAAATTCGGTAGAAGGTGGGGAATGGAGGGACTTAATGGGAAAATTAGTCTGGGTTCCCAGGTTCCCTGTGCCTGCCCTGCTCTTTGCAAAATACAACGCCAAGCTAAAAAAATATACATTGTAATAAATTTTATTATTACGTAACTTATTTTTCAAAATTTCTTATATAAAACAAGCAAACACCTATATTAACCCATACAAAACAAACAGTACATTTTTGCGGCCTTAATACACACATTTTCCTTTTCAACTTTCCGCAGCGAGAATTGCACCACGAGAGTTCTACTAGATTGAATTAAATACAAAAGTAAGCACTTAATAGCTGAAACTTTATTGAACTTAATTTACCTTAATACGCCGTTTTCTCGGTCAATATTTCAGTACAATAATTTCTTTAGTAACAGAACAAAATTACTAACAATATTAAAGTAGTTTTCTTGCCCCCTTTGGTGGTGTTCCACTTTGCATTGAAAGCACTCTCTTGGTATTAGATGATAAAATTATAATAAAGTGGTCGAGATTTAGTGTGAAAATAGAATCCCTAAATTGGAAATAAATAACAGCAGGCGTCTGCAAATGAGATCAATTCCATCTATACATCATACACAATAAATATTTATAACAAAAAATATATATTTATATCAATCGAAGTCGTAACGTAGTAGGACAGACTAGATTAGACAAAAAAAATGAAATTAATTGTTGTAATTGATGTACTTTTATATACATTTGTGTGTTACATTTTCTCAATACTATAAATTTGTCTGGTGCTCGTAAATAACCGAGAGCACCAACGTGTGACTTTAAACGCGACGGTTCTGAATTCGAATCTCAATTATTATTTATATATAATATTTTCATTTCTTTCCTCTGATCGAAACATAGCGCGACTTTGACTTCCACCACATATTGCGCCTGCAAAATTTAGCAGAAAGAGGGGAACGGAGTGTCTTAACACTAAAATCATAAACATCGTGAAGCTCAAAAAACCAACAAAAGTGTCGTTCATTTTTTGCTAAATACGATATTACGAATTGCACTGTTACAAATTATTATGTGAAGTCAGATAGATGATTATTACAATATTGAATTTTCGTGTTCTACCCTAACGTGATCCCTTTTTAGAACAGCGCGTCCGTTAATATTAAGTTACGTACGACTCAAATTCATACACAAAATAGATTTTTATTACTAAGAACGTTTTCTAATAAAGTTAATATAAATTTTCACCACCACCAATTAACAAACCCTATTAATTTACCTCCAAAAAAAATTGTTTTAAAGAAATATTACACACAATATAAATTCTAAAACCCTCCTCAGTATCTAGAGTGAGCTTAAATTATTTTGTTCATACTATAATTTCCTTGTAACTGTCGCTTACGAGGTTCCCAAAGGCGAGGCGACGTCCCCCATATATCAGCAAGGCCGCTTTTAATCTCGCAAGCCCTATTTATTCACATTTATTTCAAATATATTTTCCCCTTGGAATGAACGTTAGTCGTCCTCTGTTTAACTGATTTGTGACCCCCTCCGTGTTGAGGTTGAAGATATTTATTCTACATTATTATTTTATATTTGCATTATGCATTTCGTTTTACAGTAACAGTAAATAAATATACTTTTAGTAGATTGAGTTTTACAGTTTCACACTGTATTCCCCATATAGCAGAGTAGGCAGGGGGTACTTAATGTTAAGACACTCCGTTACCCACTTTCTGCCAAATTCTTCGAGGCATTATGTGTTGAATAGATTGAGTTTTAGGATTTGGTTCTATCAATCACATCTATTGAAACATCTCTATCAAATAGCTTAGTATAGATAAAAAGCCAATATTATTAAGAAATTACTCCACTTAAATGATCTAGGATAATATAATTTTTCTTCCATCTGATAAATTTTAATTAAAATAGAGAAATGTTCCGAAAAGAACATTCAAACACGAGAATATTCGAAAACGTCCCCATCAATCTTTAGTAATCAGCTAGTGGCTTGTCGGTTAGTGTTAATGATGGAGGGCGTTTCCGCTTACGCGGTGAACTACAGCTACATTTATAATTATTACAGTATATTCGTTGCTATTTTATAAAGACTATTTTGTAAAAACATAATTTTATATTATGTTTCATTGATGATGTATTATCCTGAAATCCTGAAATATTTAATATTTTAAGCGCTGAGTTCGCCAATTAACACTCAATGCCTGCAAAATTTGGCAGAAAATGGGAAACGGAGTGTCTTAACACTAGGTTCTCTATGCTTACCCTGGATGCAGCAGGAAGTGAAAAATAAAGGAATTTCTTTTCTAATTAATTTAGTATTTACATTAAGGACGTTTATTTTTTTCTCCATGTATGTTTCACATCTGACAGAAAAGTCTAGTACTGCCATCTATCTAAAGATACTATACGTTGAGCGGCAGAACAAATTTTGGAGCTTTGAAAATTTTTAATATTAAAATATTCTTCAAGTTCACGTAGCCCTCGTAATGGTATTTAGATATACTATGTATAGATTTTAACATATTTAAGTTTATAATTAGCTTAATTATTTATATTATAAAGTAAATAAAAATATATATTTTTTACATTTTATGTATATATTAAACCGCTATTAAGTTGAAATTTTATAAAAGCGATAGTTGTTGGGTTAGGTAAAAAGATAAAAGAAAAGCAAAAAACAAAGAAATTCATACACAGCCTTAGTAATTAACATGTAAAAAGTTTCACGTAACAAGGTTTACTGCAACTGATAAGAGAAAATGGGTGTATCTCAACGATTAAGATCTAATAACAGGTTATTAGTTAAGCGCCCATCGCTACGAATTACAAAGTGTAATTGGCTGAACGCGATACCGAGAGCCTTCTTTGAAATATATTCAATCTATCGAATATCGAATAGATTGCTTTTTTGTATACAAAATTACATAACTGAGTGTATGTAATTATTACTCGAGGCCAGTCGCGGCGCGGGGGCACAAATGTGTGACTGTAAACCCGAATGGTCGTGGGTTCAATCTGAACTCGAGCAAATGAAATATTTAAATGTATATTTTCATTTCTTCGTTGATGTGTCGAGGCATGCCTTTAGAATTTGGTGGAAAATGGGAAACGAAGTGTCTCAACATTAGGTTTCTCTGTCTATCCTGCTGTGTGCGAGATACAGAGTGAAGCTAATAATAAAATTATTAATATTAAAGAACCTCAAATTGTAATTAATTTTTTGAAAAAGGAATTCTTAGACAAATATATGTTAATTGCGTTGCGATAGCGATTGTTTTTTTTTTGGAAATTATATTAAAAATTAAACTCAAAAGTAGTATCATTGCTTAAATCCTGTAGTACCCAGTGCGCGACACAGATTGTACGAAAAGTATACTTAAGAGTACTTACTGATACTTGTAGATTTTAAAACGCATATCATATTTATTTTATACACAAAATTTTTATATAATATATTTTTATAGTGGTTACAATTAAATAAATATATTTTTATGTACAATATCAAATTTCTGCTTCATCGTTATAAAGTCGTTAGCGAGTATAAAAATCATTCATATAAAGAAATGAAACCTTAATTAGGTCAAGCGTGAATGCAATCTGCTCAGTAGACAGTCGCATTCATAAAGTCTTACTCCCCTGAAGAAACAATTTTTGAAAAGTTCTCCATTGGGCGTTGTTGGGAAAGCCTTTAATTAATGTACTTTGTAAAGAACTTTTCAAAATGTCATTTGCTTGTGAAAATCGGTCGTATTAAACTATATCTGTTGAAATTTGTTTAAATATTGCAATTTTTTTTATCAGCTTGACGCTGTATTCTGTATAAAGCAGTGTAGGCAGTGGGTACCTAGTATTAAGGCACTCCGCCCTAAGCTGTTCACTGAATTCTGGAGGCATTACGTGTAAAGTGGTGGAACTCAACGCCGCGCTTTGCCTCCACACCAGAAACCGAAGAAAATAAAAATATTTAGTGCTTAGTTTCCTCGAATGGGAATCGAATCTACAACCTGGGACATTTACATTCACATACGTATGCCTCTTGCGCCATGGCTCACTTCTTTTATTTTAGAGCTTTATATTAATAAATATCAAGTTTTTTCAAGTAAAAATTTACCAGTAAAATATTATATAAGTTAATATTTTTAACTAATTCCACGTGGTTTCGTTTTATACACCTGGATGCTCCTCATGTTATTTGAGAGCCCCCAAAAAAATAACTATTACAAATCAACTGAACTTTTCGGGTATTTTTTTTTTTGCTTTTCGTTCGGATTTCATGACCCAAGTCCCGATCCCAAGAATGCGGGAACGCCTACAATATATCAACGAACCCGCTTTTAATCTCGCAAGCCCTATTTATTCACATTTATTTGGAAAATATCTCTGAACGGAAATTTCCCTGTGGAACTGGCAACATTTCCTGCGCTTAACAGATTTGTATATATTATATTGTTGTAACCTCATAGAAAACAAAAGCGGTGAAACACAAAGAGTTACCGCAACAAGCTTGACAAATGATAGTTATTCCGGTAGATTTGAAGCGTTATATAGCAACTTTAAATCTAATAGTTTTAATATAAATAAAATAATAACTTTACACTGTATTCTGCACATAGTAAGGAAGGCAGAAGAACTTAGGAACCTAGAGTTAAGACACTTTCGGTCCCTACTTTCCGCCGAAGGCATTCTAGAGACATCGAGTGTTGTGCGACGGAACTTAATGTCGCGCTTTGCGTCGTTATCAGAGCTAGCAAATTAATTAAAATTTTTAATTTTCTTGAGATTAATTATAATAAGATTTCTTTATTTTTTTTAACATAATGCTCTATCCCACAGGTAAAAACACACTTCTCACATTTCTAATAGAAATGATTCATTACCCCGAATGGGGATCGAACCCATAACTGTTTAACTGTTTGTCGCTGTCCCACTGCGTCACGATGACCTCAATATTTATTATGACAATATAATTTAATTTATATTTCCATTTCTTCGCTCTGGTGTCAAGGCAAAGCGCGGCGTTGAATTCTGCCACTCAACACGCAAGGCCTTCAAAAAATCGGCAGAAAGTGGGGAACGGAGTGTCTTAACACTAGGTTCCCTCTGCCTACCCTGCTGTGTGCGGGATATAGCGTGAAGCTAATTTAATTTAATTTTAATTTTAATTTAATTAAAGCCCATGAAATAGTTCAATCTTCTCTCTCTTATAACATAATCATTACCGCCCATCCACTGTAATGGAATTTTACCCATTAACTCTAAAAATAAGAAAATCTATTTCATCTAAAATGAATCTAATACATATATTGAATAAACAACTTAATAAGTTTCATTCAACTTCAAAATCAATTTAGAAATATCACTGTAGAATCGAGTTGCAACGCTATTCTATCAACACAAGAACAAAGGACTGTTTCAAGAGACATTTATTACACTTGAAGACGACGACAAATCTTACCTCAGCTCGGATGCTTTGATTATATCTAAAGATCAAGTCTTAACTTTTGTTCTTAAAAAAAATCCAATGTAGGTATATATTTTAATTTAAGCAGTTAAATAATTTAGCTTATTTTACAGTTTTATAAGTTTTCTGTTAATACTTATGAAGACAATGCTAGATTAGAGGCCAGCTATGGCTCAGGAGCACAAGTATGTGACTGTAAACGTGACAGGATATGGATGTGATTTCCACTCAAGAAAACAAAATATTTATTATTTTCTTTGGTTTGCCTTAGCATAATTAAATATCTAATGCCTTTAGAATTCGTTGTAAAATGGGAAACGGAGTGTTTTACCACTAGATTACCTCTGCCTACTTTTCTGTTCAATGTCTGGGATATAGAGTCAAGATAAAAAAGAAAGAAAAACACTATGTTAGATATTTTATTATCTATCACTATAAGTAGCGGCTCGCTCGCGGCTTCGCCCGCATGTATTACAGAATTATTTGTTACCTCATCCGTGATCTAATAACATCATCATATTAAAGGCAATAACCATGTATTGATTCCTAAAGTTTACGTCAATTCAATAAAACACTTATTTTTTGCAATATTATCGTATTTCACACATTAACACAACTTTTTTACTTATGAACCGATTAAATAAAACGCCTAATGTTAAGGGAAGTTTGCCAAAACACAATAGTGAAATCCTTAAGTTAAGCCGTTTCTGAGGTTAGGGTGAATAAACGCACAGACGAACAGGCAAACGGGCAAAAGTTCTAAAAATCATTGTTTCGAGTTCTAACATATCATTAAATAAATGCTTCCAACAACTTTTTTTCTCGTTAACTTTCAAAGTAAAATAAAATTCATATTTTATTATAAGTAGGGTGGGTAATCGAATGAAACGTTAGTTTTGTACGCAACATTTAAATAGAATTGCCAAATCATTTGATATTTGAAGTCGTACGTACACAATGTAAAATAAAACACATCGTATAACTTTAATAAAAATTTCTAATATAAGTCCGTATACCTATATCTGTTACGCCTCTGAAAAACAAAGCCCATTATTTGAGTAGTTAATGGAATGATCTATTCGAGGAATTTCCTGTTTATTTTGCAACGACAACATTTCTTTACGAGTACAAATGTTGCCAGATATCGATTGTTCTTTAGTAAACAATACCTAATTAACAAAGAAGAATTAACAATGATAGAAACTAAGCTGTGATCTTCTTTTACGACTCTATGTACTACCGGAAAATAAACTTTGAAACAAAATGGATATAACTATTACTTTATTCATTTATTTAGTATTTTATTTTTAGGGTTCCGTACTTCAAAAGGAAAAAACGGAACCCATATAGAATCACTTTGTTGTCCGTCCGTCCGACAATTTGTCAAGACCCTTTTCTCGGTAGCGTGTGAAGGTATATCACTGATATATATATTAAATGCTCACGTCTAGTGTCAGTTGGAGCGGCGAAAAAATGAAACTTCTAAGCTAACGCAATCGAAAGATATAGCCGTTTATGGCGCAATTTCTGCAAATTTTCGAAACTCGCAAGAAAATCAAAACCTACAAAGGTACTTCCCGTGAACTTGAAATCTTCATATTTGTTACAAAGCAACGTCTTACAGCACATATAGATCTTTTATAAAAAAAAATACAAACTTATATTCGTAGTTCATTGCATAAAAAAGGAGTGGCATATGCGTGCATAGTTAAGTTTGTCAACTTAAGTAAATTGTATTTTTCCTTCCCTTTTCCCAGGAGACTTACAATCCTGAAATCAGTACGGAAACTTCGAGTGCAACTCGCGCGTTGTTTTTTCGAACTTGAGGTGGTTGCTTATAGCCCTATTGTATTTTACCTTGACACCGGGTGAGCAGGGAAGAGGATACTCTGTCTCTGAAAACTTTGCAAGCACTACGTGACTGATTGAGGAAAGTCGACGGCGGCTAAGGCGTCCCCTGCGGGACTCAAACCTCGCCGATTCTCGTAGATATTTTAGAATTTGTGTTTTTGTGACAAAAAATCGGATAATCGTACCTATGTACGTAAAATGGATAAGATACTGACGTCCTCTACCCGTTGATCGGTCGATCGCGTATACAACATGTATGTACATATACATATATCATATATATAATTATATAATCATATTTATACTATACAAATATATTTCACCGATATTATCGTTTAGTACTCAGTCAATTACCCTAAGTGACTTCACAGCTATTCATCAGTCAACATAAGCACTATTCATATAAATTTCTTTGATCCCATATCTTTACAAACATTTGTATGGGAGATATAGCCTCGGTGCCTTTTTCTCGATTGAAGAGTTTATGTAAATACATATAAACATTAAATAAGTATTTATATTTTTGATATCAGTGCCTATTTATAATTAAAAGATAAGACGAAAAATTTTTAAATAATAAATGAAACTAAGTAAAAAAGATAATACACTTCTTCAAGTATATTAAAATTATTCCGAAGTTCTGTGTTGAAGTTCTATCACACAAAGTGTGACTGTAAAACCAACTGGTTGTGGATTCGATCCCCACTCGAGGAGATGAAATATTTACTTAAATTTATATTTCCATTTCTTCGCTCTGGTGTGGAGGCAAAGCGCGGCGTTGAGTTCTGCCACTTAACTCGCAATGCCTCCAGAATTCAGCAGAAAGCGGGGAACGGAGTGTCTTACACTAATCTCCCTCTGCCTATTCTGCTGTGTGCGGGATACAGCGTGAAGAAATACATAGTGGAAATATTATAATAGTATATCTAACAATAATATGTTATATTTTCCATAATGTATTAAAAAAGGGAAAAGCTGTCTTCTTACCTTGCTATATGCGGAAAAAACTTAAGTGTAAAAAAAACTTAATTAAAAGAATTAGTTAAACATGCTAGTGTCCTATTTGCCTTAGCCAAAAAAAAATAGAAATAATTCCATAGCATTATACAGCCAACAAAGTAAATAGTACATTACAGTTGATAGAATCTTTTATTTATTTGATCGATGTAATCGGGACTGGTGTTCGTGTGTTGAAAGCGATCTCTGCGCGTGTTGGTTCTAATTAATGATGCCCTATCGCGTGCGAATCACCCACTTGTCTCGCCTAGCGTTGTAATACAAGAATAGTGCCTTAAATGTTTTTTTTTTTCGAACAATTTTCATAACATTTAAAAATTTGAAATTTAAATATTTTATAACTTACTTCGGAAAGGGGTTGTTCTTTGTATGTATGTTCACTGATTTTTCAGATAATTCTGAATGAAATTTTAGTGATTCTTATAGTAGATAAAGATTTTATAGTAGATTATGTTTCAGATAAGAGATAAGATAAGCTTAAGAATCTTGGGCTGTACGTTATGTAATTACAATATAAGTAACACATGAAACTTAAAAAAAAATAAACAATTTTTTACACCAAATGCCATAAGTGTTATAAAATGTACTCAGAGCTATAGATGATATGAGCTTAAACTCGAGTGTATGTACGACTTAGTAGTCTTACACACACTCGAGTTTAACCTATAAAGAGTTCCACTATTCAGGACTTGGCTGCATCACTGACCAACTGACCAGACCATGATACCATATTATTGTATTTTCGCCTAAGCTAGGTACATTTAATTTAGACCAAATTCATTTTGATTTTATTACTAAGTCGGTTTGTCCAGTCAGTTAGACCTACTAAAAGCGTGTTACAAAATATAATTGAATGAAATTTCAGCATGTTTGTCTTAAGTACAAAGATAAAGTATTTTTTATAGCTTAAGGAGACAAATGTATAATAGGAGTACTAGACGTCCTCGTGGATGTGGATACCCTCGCCTATGGACATTTATAAGGTCACCGGATTGTTGGGATGTGCTGCCGTCCTTGAAGGTGAAAAACTCTAAATTATAGCGTTCCGTTAAAGTTTCTCAGAAGATTTTTTTTTATCATAATAGCAATTATTTCTTTTTTTAATTTAATGTAATAATAACAATATAGATTTACAAAGACAATAGTGTTTGGTTAAGTGTAAAAATAGATATAATGTATTACAAAGTAATGAATATTTTATGAAATCCCATAAGTCTCTCGACCACAAATGAATATTTGCATTCGGTTGAAATCGCTCTTAACCGCAGTTTATCCAGTGAACTGAAATTTTTGGTTTCTATAAATTAAGTTTAGTTATGATTTTATTTCAATACAATTTCTACTTCAAATTTAAACTGTTAAACAATGAAGCATGGTTAAATTTTCACTTTGAATTAATTTATAAGCCAATTTATGTGCTTATTATGCTTTAAGTTGAATTCTGTTTCATTATCGTCATAATATCTAATAAATAATATTAAAAGTAAATTAAAAAAAAATACGTAATCTATTTTATTTTATTTACTTGTCTTAATTTTAGGTACCCCGCAAACCGCTCTTAGTTTCGATAAATATGAACACTCCACGTTCATATTAGATTTAGATTAGATTTTCCGCTTCTAAGACTATTATAAAAAATGTTTTTGTACGAATTCTATAAATCATATGATAAAATTTGTAGTAAAGTTAATTGGAATTTGGTAATAAGAATTTTCTTTTCTCAAAATACTAACAATCTGATATAATAAAGCTAAGATATAAGATAAGTTCAGATATTCTACGGTAAAAAACTAAATAAACAGTTACGTATTAACCTACGTACCCAAATATTATTGAGATGATCGATATTTTCTACGACATTGCTATTCTTTACTTTTAAAATTCATCATATAAAAATAGTCGTATAATTTTCTATTCTGTATATTGAAAAACAAACTATTTTGGTTCTTCCAATTTTCGATATTAAAAAAAAAAACAATATGTTCGATCGATATTTAAATTTATATTTCCATTTCTTAGCTCTGGTGTCGAGGCAAAGCGCAGCGTTGAGTTCCGCCACTCAACATGCAATGCATCTAGTGGAAAGTGGGGAACGGAGTCTCTTAACACTAGATTCCCTACCTACCCTGCTGTTTGCGGGATACAGCGTAACTGATTTACGATTAATTTATTTATTTATTTAGTATATATTTACACGAAATGACAAAATAATATGACGTGACGTATTAAATAATAATAATAATATTATAATGTATAAAACATTTAAACTACTAAATCACCCTGACGTTACGTGACTCAAGTTTAATGAATGTGTCAAACTGAAACTTTGATGAAACGAATGGTGTTCCCGACCTAATTTAGAATGGTACCGCAAAACAGCTATTAATAAACATATATTGCTTTCAATCCAAAAATCATTTTACAGAATAATTAATGCAAATTGTGTACTTGTACGTGAATGTCACTCAATGATTGTAACTCCAACTGTATTATTCAAGCCATTTCAATAGCAATATAGATGATATTACGTATTTGGAGGAAGTTGTTATGTTTCGAGTAAAATAGTTATGAATACGATATTTGGAGTGCTTACTGGATTCTAGTTAAAGATAACTAATAAATATTTACTGTTTTTTTTAACTTAACTTAACTTTACTTAGCTTCACGCTTTATCCCTAGCGGTAGTCAGAGAGAACGGAGCGCTAAACGCCACGGTTACTGTTTTTTTTTATTAATATTTAGATTCTGGAATAAAATTGAAATTTTTGTAAAGGATTTTTGTGCCAAAAGTGCCATAAAATTATTTGCGTGAAATACATGTATGCAAATAACACAATAAATATTATTCAAATATAAAGTGATCGAAGCTAAAATGAAAAATGTGTGCTCTGGTTGGTTATTGATAAGATGTTTCTTGAAAATAGTATTGCTAAGAAATATTGTATAGCCAATTATGTCAATAAAAGTTCTTAGATAGTTAGTTTATAAATGCAAATCATCTTAGAGAGTTTGGAGGCCAGTCGTGGTGCAGGGACACAAAGAGTGACTGTAAATCGACTGGTGTAGGTTCGTTCCCATCGAGGAAATGAAATATTTATTAAAATTTATACTTTCATTTCTTCGCTCTGGTGTCGATGTCTTGACAGAAGCGCGGCGTTGAGATCCGCCACTCAACACACAATGCCTCCAGAATTCGGTGAAAGTGAGGAACGGAGCGTCTTAACACTAGGTTCCATCTGCCTACCCTGCTGTGTTCAGGGTACAGTGTGCAGGAGATTTTTTAAATTGAGATCTTCTGTAAAAAAAAGGGTATCAATTCAACTGTATTTTTAGATTTTCTGAATTTCGTTATATTATGTTGAAATTACAGTGTAAAGTTTTAAGCTAAATAAAGTACGAAGATAATATTATATAACTTTGCATCAGAAAATTGCCACTATCCAGAATTTGAAAAAAAAATTAAAATTTGAAAAGCATTTGAAAAAAAAACAGGCAAAAATGTGAACGTATTCGCATTCACGATATACACTATATAAGTAGATGACTTCTAGGTCGATGTAATCGAAGTAAAACAGAGTTTATTTATTATTTATAAAAAGTACAAAAGTTTCAAAATAATTTATAACTAAATAAATCATCATAATTTGTAAAATCTTATTTGTATTTAAGAAGCGTAAAATGATATCTAGTTGAAATAAATAATCCTAGTCAAGCGGACGCCACGGTTACTGTTTTTTTTATTAATATTTAGATTCTGGAATAAATTGAAATTTTTGTAAAGGATTTTTGTGCCAAAAGTGCCACTAAATTATTTGCGTGAAATCATGTATGCAAATAACACAATAAATATTATTCAAATATAAAGTGATCGAAGCTAAAATGAAAAATGTGTGCTCTGGTTGGTTATTGATAAGATGTTTCTTGAAAATAGTATTGCTAAGAAATATTGTATAGCCAATTATGTCAATAAAAGTTCTTAGATAGTTAGTTTATAAATGCAAATCATCTTAGAGAGTTTGGAGGCCAGTCGTGGTGCAGGGACACAAAGAGTGACTGTAAAATCGACTGGTTGTAGGTTCGTTCCCCACTCGAGGAAATGAAATATTTATTAAAATTTATACTTTCATTTCTTCGCTCTGGTGTCGATGTCTTAACAGAAGCGCGGCGTTGAGATCCGCCACTCAACACACAATGCCTCCAGAATTCGGTGAAAGTGAGGAACGGAGCGTCTTAACACTAGGTTCCCTCTGCCTACCCTTCTGTGTGCAGGGTACAGTGTGCAGGAGATTTTTTAAATTGAGATCTTCTGTAAAAAAAAGGGTATCAATTCAACTGTATTTTTAGATTTTCTGAATTTCGTTATATTATGTTGAAATTACAGTGTAAAGTTTTAAGCTAAATAAAGTACGAAGATAATATTATATAACTTTGCATCAGAAAATTGCCACTATCCAGAATTTGAAAAAAAAATTAAAATTTGAAAAGCATTTGAAAAAAAAACAGGCAAAAATGTGAACGTATTCGCATTCACGATATACACTATATAAGTAGATGACTTCTAGGTCGATGTAATCGAAGTAAAACACAGTTTATTTATTATTTATAAAAAGTACAAAAGTTTCAAAATAATTTATAACTAAATAAATCATCATAATTTGTAAAATCTTATTTGTATTTAAGAAGCGTAAAATGATATCTAGTTGAAATAAATAATCCTAGTCAAGCGGGCGAATCGGGCCATTACGTTTGGCCGCTAGCCAACTGCAGCCTACCGGTTACACTATCCTGGAACATTTATTTATTAAGACAACAACTGCATGTACGTGATTTTAGAGTATTATTTAGATATCTTGCAGGTTTTTTTTCTAATATTTAGAAAACGTATAAAAATTCTAACTTAGCGAGAATCGAACACGCGCCTGCTGGAAACCTACCAGGCGCTCTGACCCCTACACCGTACGTCCTCATCAAGGTACATCGAATTTTTTTTACGCTTGTTACAACTAATTTAAAGATAAATAAAAAAAGAAATTATACGTTTTCTAAATAAGTATCTTGCAGGTTTAATTTTGTATATAAAAAATATATTTTCTGAAAAGTTTCACATTCCAATAGTTCGCTATTGAAGGTGTTAGTAACATTCTAAGTTGTTGGTAATAAATATAATCTTTTAAAAGGTTCTTTTAAATCAGTACTGGGAAAAATCTTTCAAATATAATATTGTAAGAGAGTTATTTACCAAGGCAAAAGCGCTGCGTTCAGTTTCGCCACTTACCAAGCAATGGCATGGAAAATTTGGCGGATATTGGGAAACGGAGTGTCTTAACACTGGATTGTAGTAGAAAGCGAAGCGAAGGCGTGAAGTAGAAAAAAAGACAACTATAAACAGAATCTTATAAATTAAATTACAAAAAATAAACATATACCTATAATATAATATAAATAATTACAATATGACAATTTTTAGTACAATTTGTAATATATAAATATATATTTCGCTTACATTACAAGCATCAGACAGCAAAATCAAAGCATTAAACGTATAGCCGACACGTCCAACACAGCGCCACCACAGATGCTTGTTATAATTATAGTTCAGGATCATGTGCTAGGAACATAAACCATAAATGCACTGATCACTTTGAAGGCACATGATTTGCTGATTGATTGTGCTTGATTTTAGTCATAAAATTCAGCGCAGGGCCACAAGTGTGTGGCTGTACTCGATTGTCTGTGGGTTCGACTCCCACTCGAGGAAATTAAATAATTAATATTTGCATTTTTTCGCCCTGGTGCCGAGCCACAAAATGCGTCTTGCATGCTTGAGGTTGAGTTCCGCCACTCAACACGTAATACTTCCAAAATTCGGAGGAAAATGGGGAGCGGAACGTCTTAACACCAGGCTTTCCCTGCTTACACTCCTCCATGCAGGATTCAGCGTGAAGTTGAAAAAAAAAACTTTATAAAATACTCTTCTTCAACGTCACGCTGTTTCTTGCGCACACCGGAGTAGGCAGAGGGGATCTAGTGTTAAGACACTCCGCTCGCCACTTTCCTCCTAGCTCTGGAGTTATTGTGTGTTGTGTGGCGGAACTCAACGCCGCGTTTTGCCACGAACGAAATTACAAATGTAAATAAATACATCATTCCCTCGAGTGGGGAGCGAACCCACAACCATTCGTTTGCGCCCTTGCGCCACGGCTGGCCTCGAAAAAACCTAAACTAATCTAAATTATGCGTCGCCCATTAGTCTGTACATAATAATCATGTTAAATGATATTGCAAAACAGAGGCGCAATCAATTCTAATATCTTAACGCGATATCAGCTAATAAACGCCACATAAACATAAATTTCTATGATCAGCAATATCTGAAAGGTAAATTACACGAAATTGAATTTGTGCTGTGTCTATATAACGTACTGGTGAGTTTGTAATAAATTTAAATCAGTGAATATGTTATGGTTTGCCAAATAATTTTATTTATTTGATTATAATTACATATAAAATATATGTACAAGATATTTTAATTTTTTACGCTCTAGTGTCGAGGCAAAGCGTGGCGGTGTTCCGCCGCTCAACACGCAATGCCTCCAGAATTTGGTGGAAAATAGGAAGCGATTCCCTCTGCCTACCCTACTGTGTGCGGGATACAACGTGAAGCTAAAAAAAATAATTAATTAATATCGCCACTGTAAGACAACATCTAAATGATATAAACGACTGTGGATTCGATCTCTATTCGGATAATGAAATATTTTCATTTTCCTGCACTGGTAGTCCAAAAGTTTTGTCACTCACCACACATTGCACAAAAATCGAACAAGAAGTAGAAACTTAACACATACACACTTAAGAAAAGTATCTTAACACTAAGCCTTTTAAATTATAGAAAAGATAAATTAAGGAGATTAAAGTAAGGAGTCACTCGCAGTCTTATAACAGGCACTCGCAGCTTACGAAGTTAAATTCAATCAAGACAAACGTTTAATAATACTCAGTTATTAAAATTCTGTGCAAGTATTTATAATAACTAATAAATCTTGAATTCATTATTAATGAATTTATAATTAAAGTAAAATTAATAAATCATAAAACATGTAAAATTGTCAATAGTTCCTCGAAAGGCCATCGTAAATTTTCAAAGACAACAGAAATTTAATATCGTCTGGAAAGATTTAATTTTACGTGAAAGTTTTGCAATAGATAACTCTTATTGAAAACTGCTTTAGATCGAGTTATTCAGAGTTACGGTCCCTCTAAATCAATAAGCTTTAGTGGATAATACCATTGTTTAATTTCTGTCTCGAATTAGTAAGAGAATATATTAGGATTTTGTTACTAGTTCTACAGATAAAGGCCAGTCATAGCGCACCCGCACGAAGTGTGACTGTAAAACCGACTGGTTGTAGGTTCGATCCCCACTCGAGGAGATGAAATATTTACTTAAATTTATGTCCATTTCTTCGCTCTGGTGCCGAGGCAAAGCGCGGCGTTGAGTTCTGCCACTCAACACGCAATGCCTCTAGAATTCGGCAGAAAGTAGGGAACGGAGTGTCTAAAACACTAGGTTCCCTCTGCCTACCCTGCTGTGTGCGGGATACAGCGTGAAGCTGATTTATTCTACAGATAAATTATTTGAGGCCAATCGCGGCGCAGGGGCACAAAGTGTGTCTCTAAAATAAACTGGTTATGGGTTCGATCCCCACTCGAGATGATGAAATATTTACTTAAATTATATCTTTATCCCTAATTGGCGGAACTCAACTCCACGCTTTGGCTCGACACCAGAGCGAAAAAATGAAAACATTAAATATTTTATTTTCTCAAGATGAAGTCGAACCCACAACTTGACTCGTTTACAATCACAAGCTAGTGCCATTTCGACGGCTTCAATTATCAAAATCTCTCATATCAACAAAAGCAATCAAAACATTAAATCGAAATGAACTTTAAAACTAGCCACTATAGAAAAATAACAAGATAAGAAAACGTAATGTTTTGACTGTTACGCTATTAATCATTTTCTTAATCCTTTTCACCTTCATAAGCTATCCAAAGGCCGCGATAAGTGATTCTACCTGCATTGTTTGCAAGCTTCAACAACTTCCCTTGCACTTTGCTTTGATTTGCAGATTATAAAATATTATTACTAAAACTTCTTTAAAACATCTGTTTTTAAATTTCTTTGAATACTTACTTGATTTATTATTTGCTGAATAATAAGTGATTGGTCGAAGATAAGACTTGTATTCTTAAATATGTATGTTTAATCTGTATTATACGATTACTTGGGATATCTTCTTATGTTTATAGTAGTTTTTTTTTTGCTTCAAGCTATATCCTGCACATAGCAAAGTAGGCAAAGGGAACCTGTGTTGAGTGCCGAACCTCAACGCCACGTCTTACCGGAGCGAGGAAACGAAAATGTTAAATATTTCATTCTCCAAGTAGGAATAGAACCCACAATTGTCACGTTTACAAAATCGCACGTTTGTGCCCCTGCGCCATGATGGCCTATTTTTTCTTTACTCTTAATTATAAAATATAATTAAAATCAATATTTACAAAAAGGACATAAAATTTGATGACGTTTGTCTAGATCTAAATGTAGGTCTCGATAGATGAGCAAAAACAAGCTTTACTTTTTTCTTCACAATCATAATTACAAACATACCATACATAGACACAATTTAACAAAAAAAAATCTCTGCATAATGTAAATAGCACAGAAGAAAAAGAGAGACAAAAGCGATAAAATTTAACTTATTTTGGGACGCATAAAGGCTATTTATTGCGTTCGAATCGGTGTCGAAGGAGAATTTCAATTTCAAAATTCAGCAATATCCACATATTCTGTAGATCGAGAGCCTATTCATTGTAGTACAATAAATCAATGCTGTAGAAACACGTCCGATTCAAAGATATTCGGCTTATCTCATACATTCACGCTTATATTGTAAAGGATTTATCTCGTTGCGCTTAAACAACTTTTGTTTCCCAATATTAGTAAATTCCTTTTTTATTATAAATACATTTTACGTTGCAAATTCTAGGATTTTGTGGGTTCGATCCTCACTGAGAAGATGAAATATTTACTTTAATTTATATTTCCATTTCTTCGCTCGGTGTCGAGGCAAAGCGCGGCGTTGTGTTCTGCCAGACAATACGCAATACCTCCACTGCAATTCGGCAGAAAGTGAGGAACAAAGTGTCATAATACTAGGTATCCTCTTCTGCTGCGTGACGGATACATTAAGCTGATCTAGGATTATTTTTTTATATGATTTTTCTGTATCTAAAATTTTGTCAGGATTTCTACTATTCGTTTCATTACTTACAAAATTAATATAATATAAAAAATTAATGTATTTTAAATTATTTATGGTGGTAAAGGTTACGTGATAATTAATCACAGTTCATCAGATTTGTCCCAGGAAGTTAAGCCAACTTCCTAGAATCAAACAAAAGGTCTAAATATTCAAGGAACTTTCCGACAATCTTGTTTACTTGTTCTGTTTAATAAATTTACATTAATAAAACTAGCAAAGATCACAAACAGTTATTTCTGGTTCAGTGTGATAATCTCTTAAAGGCTGTGACAAATTTAAATATTTTACAAAGTTTTGTAAATTATTGATGACCATTTTAGGAGAAACAAGTTTCTACTTTAATATTCAAGATACATTTGTTAGCATATAAATAAAAGTAAAATATAAAAATTGGTAGCATATAAAAAGAAACACAAAAATCGTAATTGTCACCAAATGTTTACATTAAAAATATACATTCCTTCAATTAGATTAAACAAAATCCTGCTCTCTCTTGAGGTAGTCAATCCTTTCCCCATCTGCCTTAACTCAAGATATACCATATCAACTAGCGGAACTCAACGCCGCACCGTGCTTAAAGATATATGCTACTCAGACACAGTTACAATGAAATAACACAAACAAATTTAATAGGTTTTATAGGTTATTTCTAATTTTGGTTATTTACAAATCTCTATTGCGAACTGTTGAACGTGTATTAATTTTAACAAGTACAATCTGAAACAATCTTGGGCCATTTTGTCTCGGTTCAAGTAAAGTTTTATCAAGTTCTCTCAAAAGTTTGACAAAATTAATGTTTAACTGTACTGAGTGAGGTCGAAAGAAAGAATTAATTTTGTCGGGATTACAATTACTTTCCATTGAAAACAATTTTGAGTATAAACGTTTTTGCTTCAATGTTCAAATATTAAATTGAAACCAGACACAAAAAAAAAATTAATTATAATGTGAATTATTTCTAAAGACATTTATTTTATAAATAATAAATATAAAATAAGTTTCTTAAGTATTGATGACACTCCATAAATAGTTCACTTCATGATTTATCGTAAGTACTTAAAAATATATATTTTTCTATAAAGAGTCTTTACTATATCGTTAATAATAACACATTTTATGATCTATTTTTAAAGTATGTTACATATACTGAAAAAAACGTACAAATTTTTAATCGCCCTGCATTGAATAAAAGTCACGAACAACGCAGTGGCGCAATCCGCAGTCCGAGAAACTCTATAACTAGAATAGTGTTTCATACATTATTCACATTTATTACTTTTGTATTGAAAATAATGTACATATAAATTTAGAAAACCATATCATTTTCATTTGCTATTTTCCAGTTGTCAATTTAGAATATTTTTTTTAGCTTTACGCTGTGTAACGCTCACAGAAGGATACCCAGAAGGAACCGAGTGTAAAGATACTCCTTTCCCCATTTTCCGCCGTATTTTGAACGTATTGCGTGTTGAATGGAAGAACTCAACGCCGCGTTTTTCCTTGACACCAGAGCGAAGAAATAAAAATATTAAATATTTAATTTCCTCTATTGTAAATCGTATGCTCTGCTTCTATATGGGAATATTATTAGCTTTTTAACTCTTCATTTTTTAAATAGACTCCAACGCTAAAAAATCCCTTGAAAAACCCCCAACTTACGTCAATTTTGGCGTAAGACTGAATTGTTGCAACGGATACATGTTTGAATTAAGTTTAGTTTTAAAAAGTAAACGTATAGAGGTATATCGTAACAGTTGTTCTCGACGTTCGCTCGAAACTTTTCCGTAGTTAGCGTTACCCGTGATAAATCTCTTGTAGAACAGCTCTTTGTTCAGATTTGTACTAAAAAAATGGTCCGTTTTACCATTGTGCGCTTGGATTGATACGTTGTATGAGATTAATATATAGTTTTTTCAATTTCACGCTGTATGCCGTAATTAGTAGAGTGGGCAGAGTAATCTAGTGTTAAGACACTTCGTTCTCTAGGTTCCACCGAATTCGGGAAGCGTTGCGTGTTGACTGGTGAAACTCCATGCCGCGATTTGCCTCCGTACCAGAGCGAAGAAACGAAAATAATAAAAAAATATTTCCTCGAATGCCAATCGAACCCACAACCTGCCGTGTTTACAATCACACGCTCTTACCCATGCGCCATGACTGGCATCTATATATTTAAAAAAAATGGTAATAATATTTTTAATAGGTATTTATTATTATTTAATTTGAAGTTTTTTAATATATATATTTTTACCTGAAGCGCTGCGAATTCGTTATATAATTTATTAGCTTCCGCCTTCACATACAAATTTAGAGGATGGTCGCGTCGAGTGCGTCGTCCGTTAATGAAGATTAATGACCACTCTCCTTCATCACACCCACTTACCCTTATCTTTTGTATTTAAAATTATAAATAATCAAGAAGTATGTTTTTAAATCTTAGCTTAATAATTTACTTACATTATGTAAGTATATTTTTTATATATGTTTGTTGTTAGCTTCGCGCTGTAACCCGCTCTTGGCAGGGTAAGCAGAGGGAACTGGGAACCTAGTTTAGATATTCTCTTGCCATTGTTTGTCTGTTTAACAGAAATTAATATATTAAATATTTTATTATCCCGAATGGGAATCCAAAACACAACATGTCATGAATTGGTTTAACAGTATAAAATTTTTAATGTACCGATCCTCAAAGGGAAAAAACGGATCCCTTATAGGATCACTTTGTCGCCGGTCTGCCCGTCTGTCAAGGCCATTTATCTCGAGATTGCGTGGAGATTAAGTTAAAATTAATACCAAATGTTCAACTAAACGTTAAGGGAAGTTACCTAAAATACAATAGTTAAAACTACATCAAATAGCTTTCTAAGAGAAACGTGAACAAACGCACAGACAAATAGAAAAGAAAAGTCATTTTCCTATTGTACACTAGGTTTGATACGTTACTGACAAACAGACAAAAGTTTTAAAAATTCTTGTTGTGGGTTCCATTTAATTAATAAATGCCTCCAAGTTCAAAACGAACCATTCGAAAAGTTTAAATAAAATATTAAATAATACAAATTGAATACTTTCAAGCAATATTTAATACATATTTAAAACTATATAGAAATTTGAACGTAGTGAGATTCGAACCCACGCTTCTTGGAAACCGTCCACTAAGCCATATGTTCTCAAAAAGCTACATCGAAATCCTTATACGCTTAAATTTGTAAACACACGATGTACCATTGCGCAACGAATGCTTCACACACAGTTAAAATATATGTTATAAATATATATTTTGGCATGTGAGCAAAAAAAATACTGTCTCCAAAGCTATTTAATTTTATCATATATTAGAATATAAAAAAATCAATAAATCGAAACCAAATTAATCAGAAAACAACTTTACACTTAACAAAACAAGAAACTTATTATATAAAAACAACGGCATCACAACAGTCAGATATAATCTGACCGATGGACAAAACATCATATTTTTTAATGTAAAATGTCCGCAGTACCTGTGCTCTATAATTTATTGAAGTAGTTTATTTTTATAGTATTAAAATATATCCCAAGTTTGAGAACAAGTTGGCTTCTAGGTGTTTTTATATGTCAAATATTTAAACATTATTATTTATTATGAAAATAAAGAAAATAATCTATGATATTTATGATACCGTATAATGAGATGAATAGAAATATATTTAGATTTGAAATTAGTTTTTTCATTGTTCTTGCCTTATAATATGAAAGCAATTTTTATTTTCTACTGTTATAATCTTTTCTTTTCACTTCAAATTTTATGAAATTGCTCTTAATATTGTGTAATTTTATACAATTTGAAAATATTATTAAAATCAGTCATCGTCGATGACATTGATAAATTTAATTCATAATTTTTATGTTGGGGCCGGTCGTGGCGCAGTGGCACAAAGTGTGACTGTAAACCGACTGGTTGTGGGTTCGATCCCCACTCGAGGAGATGAAATATTTACTTAAATTTATATTTCCATTTCTTCGCTCTGGTGTCGAGGCTAAGCGCGGCGTTGAGTTCTGCCACTTAACACGCAATGCCTCCGGAATTTGGCAGAAAGTGGGGAACGGAGTGTCTTTCACTACGTTCCCTCTGCCTACCCTGCATTGTGCGGGATACAGCGTGAAGCTGAATATGTCTATATTCCTCCATCAATCGTGACATATGAAGTAACCTTTTTTATTTATTTACCTTTTATCTCATGGATCAAATAGAATATATATTAAAAGGAAATGCAAACTTGCCTCAAAATAAATTTCTTTAGAATAATGATTGTAAAACTTAAATAAATTGCAGCGATGTGTATCACAGTGAAATATGTTATTTCCTCAAGTAATGGAAAAGAAAATATTCTAACATCACCACTCCATTATGCGAGGCTCCGTCCATCGATCACAATTTTTGCCACCTACATTTCAATGAGGGCGGCGTACACTAAAAAGAAAAAGCTGTATTATAAAAATGATGTGCATTTTTTCGATATGCTTAATAAAATATAGTTTAAATCGTTTTTTTTTTAATTTGAATCATATTAAAAAATACTTGCATATTTATGCATACAAATATAGTAAGGAAAACCATATTATACTTTTTAAAAATTTTTAAAGTTTTACTCCACACTTAGGCAAAAAAAATACTAATTTAGAAAACGTATAATAATTTGAACGTAGTGGGACTCGAACCCGAACTTCCTGGAAACCCACCAGGCGCTCTAACCATTGTTAAGCTTCACCATTATTAAGTCTTATTAAGCCATTTGTTTGAACGTATGCATATTATATATATTTTTTTGTATTTTTTGTGTTTAGCTTAGCAGAGTAAGGAGAAAGGACATTTCTCTGCATTCTTTCACGTTTCTATATAAATCTATATTAATATTATAAAGCTGAAAAGTTTTATTTGGTTGAATGCGCTAATCTCAGGAACTACTAGTTCGAATCGAAATAATATTTTTGTGCTGTATACGTTAATATTAATATGTTTATTTACATTAGCGCCATGTTAATATTTTCAATACAACCACCTGCATCTGTCACTTATAATGTAACATACAATTCTTAGTTATTACCATTTGACCGCGGGGGCGCTACTAGTATATAGTACCTAGTATCATATATTTCCATACACTTTTATGTTAGTTTGAGAAATCGTCACAGCTCCGAAGGCCCTAATGTTCTGTTTTATATATGTAATATACATATACATATGTTTCTTTTAAATATTTTTTATGTATCAAATTCGAACCACAATTATATCATAAAATTATTCTTAAGCATTCAAGCATTTAAACACTTAAGTAAGAACGAATGTTTCAGAAGCACCTAGTTGTAAGTTCACACCCCTAGTAAATAAGGCGTGCGAAGTAAAACGCGTGCGGAACGGGCAACATCAATCTTCAGTAATTAGTTAGTGACGGTCGTCGGGTAGCGTTAATGACGAGATGGGCGGTCTCGCGAACACGGTCACTAGCTTTATTTATATTGACACTATTTTATTTAAATATATATGTCAGAATTATTAAAATCAGCTTCACGCTCGCTTCAGACGGAAAGTGGGGAACGGAGTGTCTTAACACTAAGTTCCCTCTGCCTACCCTGATGAGTGCGGGATAAAGCGTGAAGCTGTTTTATTGTTTTATCTTGAAATAGAAGCTTGTCTCACTTATTTATTTATTTTTTTTACGGAAAAGACACGGCAAACGAGCGTGCGGATCACCTGATGGTAAGTGATTACCGCCGCCCACGACCCCGTGCAACCCCAGAGGAGCTACAGGTGCGTTGCCGGCCTTTAAGATGGGTTGGGCGCCGGGGCCCGGCATTACCTGATGCGAAACGCAGTGGCATAAAGCCACTACTTCACGCCGGTTTTAAATGCCGGGGGTGGTAATGATCCGGTCGAGTCTGCCCATGCGTGTTGCCATTGCTGGCGACGTGACTCTACCACACGTACTTTAGTCGCCTCTTACGACACCACCAGTACCAGGATGATCCTATTCTGGGCCGGGATCACACGGCAAAAAACTTATGCAGCTATAAATTAAAAATCTTATATAGGTACAAAATTAAATGAAAGTAATTCTTATAGCGTTTTTACATTTCGTTATCTTATTATTGTTACACAGTTGTTACGCTAACAATTAATCTTTTAAACGTACTTCTTGTTAGCCAAGTAACAGATCATTAAGAGTTCAAACGATGGTTCTTATTTTGAACTTAATGTTCACTTCCTTTTGATGGTTAAACTCTTTACATCTTAATGTGTACTAAAATAAAATAAAATGGCAGTCTGTAAAGTCCGTAAACCGACTTTTCAGACTGCCATTTTATCATCATTTTACGTGATAACGTCATAAGAAAATAGAGAATTGCATATTTTTATGGCCTGTGTAGTCTGGATAAACTAAGTGCGGCGTTGGATTCCGCGATTGGATTGATTCCCGCACATAACAGGGCCAGATGGATCTTGAAAACCCACAGTTAAGAAACTATGTTCCTAAAAGATATTTTCATTCACGGCTTTCCGCCGATTTCTCGAAATCAGTGTGTTCATAAGTGGCAGAACTCAACGCCGCGCTTTGAATCGTTGCAAGAGCGAGGAAATTTTAAAAGATATATATTTATTTCCTCCGAATAGAAGTCGAACCCATAACCGACGCGTTAACACTAAGGCCTCTTTCAGCGAAATGTAATGCATATTTTAGTCATAAATCCCTAAAGTAAATCAGAGCATAAAAGTTCATGCATTTTCATTTGCACTAGTCTTCCGTTACTCTATCAACTACTGGGCATATCCATTTACCTAGGTGTATTTGATTCTAAAAGCCTTTCTGTATGATACGCGTATATGCTTTAGAACACTGCAATGTAAACAAAAAATCCTAAAAAGCAAATTATATTGTTATTGGTATATTATTTCGTTTCTGTTATATAACCAAAAAATTTAAAAATAATATTATAGTGAAAATTATCAAAATTTCCTTTTACCGTATTTTTACATTTTTTTGTAATTTATGCATATTTTTGTTACGTGTGTTCAGACACTCTGATTTCATTAAGACACTTCCATTCCTCACTTTCCGTCGAATTCTGGAGGCATTTAGTGTTAAGTGGCGGAACTGAACGCCGCTTAAGTTTCATTTAAAAATATATACTATAAAATTTAATTGAATCCGTAATAATTCAAATACTACGACAGCATGTGTCTGCCGCCCAGGAGACTTCCACATAGCGAATCGCTAATGTGGCATCAAATGATCGACAGCTGACATTATCTCGTCACATTATTGCCTAACAGACCGAAAATGACAGTTGGATTCAATGATTAAGTACTGGTTATTTCAAGTCACTATCTACACTATCTCTCTTAAATGGAAATTATTTAAATCATGAAATATTTGAATGTTGCATTGTTGTGCTGTTGTTTTTGCATTTAAAATTGTGACAAACGTACGATAGGAACTAGAAATGAAGATAAACTTGTTACACCAAGTTTTCGCTTTCAAAAAGTTATTAAATTTTTTATAGGTCTGAATATATACTAATAAAATTTCACAATGTACTTTATTGATACTTCAATAATTTAGAGTATACAGATACATCTATCTAGAAAAAAAATACTAACATATTCTCAAAAATATTTACAAGATAAAGATATGTTGAACGTCATGCAGGATAGCTGCCAGTTTATGAAGTAATTAAATAATACCATTGATATAGAAGAACAACTGTTGAGTTTCTTGCCAGCTCTTAGCAGAACTGTCTCCTGAACCGGTGGTCGATTTTTTTTATATGTTCATTCAACGATTCAAAGTGCTTACAATTTTGTATTGATTTTTTACAAAGATATTTGTGCTTAACGGATACATTCAAAACCCATAGTTAAATTAAAAAGTGAACGGGAATAAACATAACATTTGTTGCTTTCTGTAAAGCTAAAACGAAAGAATCATGAATATTTTTTATACACCAGCCGCATGGTCATGTAGGGAACATGATGAGGTTGGATGGTATAAGCTTTTTAACGTTAAGCTCACATTTTGTACATGTTGTTTGAATAAATAATTTTAATTTTTAAGCTGCATTTAATAATTCCCTTTCTTAGTTCGCGGGATTCGAAATAAATTTAACATTAAAAATAGAGATCAAAGATTATTATTCATTTATTTTTTACTGCTACTACTACTACTACTACTACTGTTACAGATTTTTTAAGGAACGTAATTTAACGTAATGTATTGAACGGTACGTTTAATATTGCATACATTACATTATAGAATGAATAAACCTTAAAAATATTATAATTAATTAATTATAATTGATTAATTTAATTATCATCTAGGCCAGTCTTGGCACAGGGGCACAAAGTGTGACTGTAAAATCGACTGGTTGTGGGCTCGATCCCCACTTGAGGAGATGAAATATTTACTTAAATTTATATTTCCATTTCTTCGCTCTGGTGTCGAGGCAAAGCGCGGCGTTGAGCTCTGCCACTCACCACGTAATGCCTCCAAAATTCGGCAGAAAGAGGGTAACGGAGTGTCTTAACACTAGGTTCCCTCTGCCTACCCTGCTGTGTGCGGTATATAGCGTGAAGCTAATTTAATTAATTTTAATTTCAAAAAAATTATAAAATGTACTCTTTAGTGTATGTTACAGCAGACAGCCAAACAAACTAGACATAACTTTAATTTTACTTATACAAACAGAAACTGAAATCGGTATCGATTTTTAGGAATGGTTCAGTTGCATTGTTTAACTTTGTTTAACTAGTTTTGAAGGTGCTTAATAAATGTGAGAAAGTTACTCTAGCATCTGGCTTCAATATATACACGTACCTACCGTAAACTAAAAATCTGTACCATCGGTATAAGAAATATATTATGGGTTAGTCAATATTTTTAATATATATTTAAGTATTTCTTCAATCATAAAAATGTTATAAAAATATTACTATTAATTATATCTGATTGATTTAATTATAATTGAGGCCAGTCGTGGCGCAGCGGCACAAAGTGTGACTGTTAAACCGACTGACTGGTTGTGGGTTCGATCCCCACTCGAGAAGATGAAATATTTAAATTGTATCAAGGCAAAGCGCGGCGTTGAGTTCTGTTTAAATTCTTTTCCTGTTCAACAACTCTTGTTAATGCAACATTTTATTATTTCTTATTGGTTACACAAGGAGCCCGGCACTGCATCCGGTGCGCTAGCCTCCAATATCAATTAAAGCCTACATCCGGCCTAGGCTTAATAAGTACCTACATAACAAATATTGTATTAATTTCGTTCATTACTTTAGAAGATATGCGTGGGAAACAGAAACACATACTATAGATTAGATCAGGGACCATTTTTATAGAATTCTTGTTAACAGGGACCACTTTATATAATAAAAACTAAATAAAAATTTTAATTATGAGAATTTCAAAGTATATTAAATGTAAATATCAAAATATTTTATGTTTTACTGAGAAATAAAACTTAACTGCAGACTTTGCTCAAACACCAAAATTTTAAATTATCCGCGGACCATATTTTAGCTGCTGCGGACCACTACTGCTCCACGGACCACTGGTTAGGAACCGATGCTATAGATAAACGAGTTCTATTTCATCTTCACTAACCTGAATGATAGTCCATAAAATTATTTTATAAACAGACAAACTCTTTTTACTATTTAATGATATATAAAATAGATGTAGATATTAAAAAAATAGGGTTAATTTTTCTTTTGTAAATTTGAATATAAGCTATTCAAAGAGTAGCTATATTGAGAGTATTTGGACGTGTTATCCAAAAGAGGGTTTTACCCCGCTATTTCAATTTTATTATGTGAGGGAAAAATAATTTGGAAATGATTTTAGTTATACGCTATATTAGCAATGCCCTCTATACGCTACTTTTTATTTAACAAAATAATATTTTTCTTCTTAAAAATTAAAAAGCCACTGTGAATATAAATCACTAAATTTCAGATACAAAAAGAACACATCTGATTACGTCTATATGCAAATGGCCGTTACCAAAGGCACGGCGTAGAGATGTCTGAGCACCAATATAAATCTCGTTTCATTTTTAATATAAATTCCTCAATTCTTCTTTGTGATGTAATTGCAGACATTACACAGGCTGTTTTACTGGTAATCCGTATTGAGCCGCTCATGTTTATGTTGAATGCATTTTTTTTATACTAGCGTCCCGAACGCGGCGTTGCCCGCGAAATCACACGACTTTCCAGAAGAAAAAAACCCAAATGTTATATCAAATGAGCATATGTAGCTATAACATAATGAGAATTATAATTAATAACCCTAAGTATTGCGTATACACTAATCCTCTTAAGCATAGTAATTGTAGGTGAGTGCGGTGTATCGAAGCGTGTGTTTCCTTTCGAATGGACAGCGACGTTACGTTAATGGATACGCAGCTATATTGTTTGATACCTGTTCGTTACACGCACCGGCTGATAGTATTAAAATTATTTTATTTGCAATACAAACATAAATGTATATAACTTAATATACATAATATTGTTAAATCAGCTTCACGGTGTATCCCGTATTTAATAGTGTATGCAGTGGAAACCCAATGTTAAGACAGTCAGTGTCTCCTTTTCCGAATTCTGGAGGCATGGCGTTTTGAGTGGTGGAACTCAACGCCGCGCTTTGCCTCAACTCCTAATAACATAAACATACTATATTAACAAGCAAAGTTGTCTTTTGTTTTTTAACAATATGTTTATCTATATAAATGTAAAAATAGTCCGTAATATCGTTTGACTTGATGACAAATATGACAAGGACCAAGATACATCTCAAAGCAGTTCCGAAGTCACAAGTCATACTTGTGGGAATATTTCATTGTATTTATTGTTCTAATCAACAACACAACACGAAATCACTCTTTCGAGTATGGATCGGACCTACAGTCGTAATGAGAATATTAATGCACATAATATTACGGATCAAAGAAGTACACATACTTACATACCAGGGTTTTAAATGAATAAACTACTTTAGCGCCAAAAATGTTCTTTGTTTATCTTTAAAAGTTGAAATTTGGAATGTAGATAGGTTAAAGAATGGACACTTGTACAAGAATATTCACACGAATTTCCTATGAGAACGGGAGAATTGATATCGGAATAATCGGAATGCAATTTTACTGCATTTTACACCTCGAAATCTACACAAACGAAGTTAGATGCGTCGACCAGTTAACTATAATATCCAAAACACTTATTCCTGATTATAGAATTGAAACCTCTCTTAGGAAATTCTTAATATTTTTTTGGAAGAGCTCGAAAATATTTTTGAGACTTATTAATTTTCGATCACACGATGGAGGTGGAGACCTCGTTTGACCTTCGAAAACACAGTATCAAAGATACTGGAGGATGGTCACGTAAAAAGCATGAGAACCCCCCGGTGGGTACGTATGGCGAAGTTGATGACAGTGGACGAGGCGAAAGAGGTATGTAGAGATCGTAGCGTTTAATATGTAGCGTAGCGGTATGTAGAGGCTAAGTAAAGTTAAATTTCATTCAGAGACAGCGTTATTAAAACAAATGAATTTATTTCATATATTACATAATTTCCTTCAAAATTATTTGAATTTTAGTTAACGTTTATAATGATAAGTTCATTGACAGATTTCTGTGGTCAGAACAGCTAAGTTGGGGCTTTTGTATTTTCCTCAACTTCCAATTTACAACTCCTTGTTTTACTGGTTATTTTTCCTTTGTATTTTTTCTTGAAAGATTATAATTAACTGAGTAAATAACGAAGAAAATTATCATTTAACAATATAATGAAAGTATATTCGAATATTCGTTGACTGAAAAGACGAGACAAAGAGAATCGTAATGCTTGTATTATAATTTTGTTATGTTTGTTTGTAAAATAGGATATTTAATTTGATTATAAACGAACCCTTAACGTTATATGAAAAATAAACTACTGTATAAAAGTCTATCTTGCAACGGCTTCTCTACATTTGTAATTAAAAGTATTTTTATTTTTTACTTTTAATTATAACATACTTATTACTCTTCTGTTAAACAATATTACAAAAAAATATCGATTTATAATAGTAAACATCATTATCGTAAATTATGGTAAACATCATTATCGTAAATATTACGTAACTTTACGAATATATGCCGTAAGATTCTTTAGTGTTAATTAAAACGGTTAATTAACCACCGAGTACATACATATACATATGTATGCTACGAAACATTTTCGATTATTAACAGTCAAACCATAATACGAGTATCAATAATAAATTATTTAATATGTGGTATAGAAACAGAACTTCAAAGTTCGCTATAATAACTCACTCAACAACATTCATTAACAGTGAATTGTTAATTAGAAGAAGTTTCTGGTGCTTTATAACTTATATTAAAAGACTTTTACATTTTATTATAGCGCGCTAAGTTGTCGGCTGCGATAGAAATATAATAGAGAATTATACCCATTTGTCTTGATTAAAGTATCTAAAATGTCGCCCAGCACCAAGAGCTTGTTGACGTCTTTTTGCAAGTATGTTTATTACTCAGGAGCCGGCGACTTTTTATGTGACGGAGTGAAAAGAAGTAAAATTTATAGAATTTATGCTTTAATCTCCTTCAGCGTTTACTTTATTATGATTTTCCTCGAGAACTTAGCAGCATTATTTGGAGATTTTCCAGAAGTGGAAGGAAAATCTGCTGTCATGTTCTCAGCTATTCATGATATTATTTTAATAAAAATGTTTCTTGTATTTTATTACAAATCTTCTATAATTAAATTAAACAATGAAATGGCTTCAGTCATGAGTGATATTGAAGAAGAACGTGTTATGAAAAGACAACAAAAGAAAGTTCTGTGGGGCATCGGCTTATATGTGATAACTGTATATTTGTCTTTAATCTCTTATGGGGTTGAGAGCTTAAGAAAAGTGATAGTCGAAGGTAATTCAATTGATATACTTATTTAGGTAACAACGTAGTAGTTACCTAAAATATTAATATTTTAATGAGGAAATGAAATTAATTTAAATTTATATTATCATTTCTTTGCTCTGGTGTTGAGGAAAAGCACTGTGTTGGGCTCCGGCAATCAACGCGCAGTCCCCCCTCTTTTTTTGTTATTTTTTTTACATATAAGTTAGTACTAAATAGTTTTAAAAATTAGTATTAAATAGTTTTAAAATTTTCAGGAACACCGTTCTATACAGTGGTCACCTATTTTCCGTCGTACTACGACCATTCCTTCACGGCTAGTACGTGTCGTGTCTTCTTTTACATGACTTGGCTATATATGATGCTCCCAATGATCGCCGCCGACTGTATGCCGATCATACATCTCATTATAATGGCGTACAAATTTGGTACTCTTTGTAATTATTATGAAAGAATAAGAAGAAATTTCTACAATAACTTGAAAATTATGAATAATCAGTCTGCATCGAGAATATTGAAACTGCAGTGCTTACGTGGGATTCTGTTGCACCAAAAGTTAATGTTGTAAGAATTTTAAACAAATAATTATTTAAAAACCATAATTTTTTATATTTTATTTATAAACAGGTTAGTATTTTTTCAATAATTTGTTTTGGCTGTTCAGTCTGGTGGAGGAAATACATCGCATTTTCGGAATCATAATGTCGCTGCAAGTTTGTGAGAGTTCGGCCGTCGCAGTTCTGCTTCTGCTTCGTCTAGCGGTAAGCATGAACTTCTAAAACAAAGAATTAAAGTTATTCGAGAAACTGAAATATCTTGCCAACTTTCAGCTATCGCCTCATATGAACTTGACGAACGCTTTCATGACTTATACATTTGTTGGGTCCCTTTTCTTTTTGTTAGCCTTAAATCTTTGGAATGCAGGAGAAATCACATATCAGGTATGTACATTTTATCATTTCTTTTTAGGTTTTATAGATATAAAATATATATTACAGGTTTAATATTTCATATTCATCTCCTATAGGCATCGCTGCTATCAAATGCGATGTTTTATTGCGGTTGGCATGTATGTGAAATGGTAGAACCTACTCACAATGACATAAGATGCATGATTCTCGTTGGATGTGCGCAAGCTCAAAAACCTCTCATACTTAAAGCTTTTGGAATACAAGATTTATCATATTCCACGTTTGTTTCTGTAAGTAATTGGTTTTTTATTTTTCCTACTCTATATTTTTTTTATCTTCACACTTTCTCAATTTCATACCATTTGTGTACACAGTCATAAAGATACATTTTCTTTGAGTTTAGTTCGGAACTCATCTTTGTGTCATATGGATGGTTTTTTTTTATGTTAAAAAAAAAAAGTTAAGGCTTAAGTTTTTGTTAATATAAAATCGGGGATCCATTAAAATTCTCTATTCCATTACCCATAACTGTTGAGCATAGAATGTTTCTAAGTAAAAAGGTGAAAAATTACGATTTTCAAATTGAAGTGTAAATTATGGATTTTTATAATTTATAAACTATTGACATATTTTGGCGCATTAGGGCAGTGTCTAACTGTTAACACGGTGTTTATGGGTTCGATTTTTACTCGAGAGAATTATTAAGTTTTTCCTCACTCGGATAACCGAGTGAGGAAAAACTCCACAGGAAAATACGACGAACAAAGCATTCCAAATTAATGTTCTTTTTTCCTATCCTGTTGTATGCGGGATGTGCGAAATTCAAAAATATTATTATTATCCTTCCTTTGAATAAGGTATCCTTGTTTTACACAAGGATAATAAGGTGAGGGATATATTAATCTTTAAAAAATCATAAATGTGGTGATAAATGAAAAATATTGATGACATTTTATTATAGTATCATTTAACTTTACGTATTGTATAGTTTACGCTCATAAAAATTATTTTTGTTTTCAGGTGGCAAGAATGACTTATTCAGTATTTGCTGTGTTTTACCAGCGACGTAATTAAAAAAAAAACTTATGGATTTGTGCAATGTCTTAATTCGTCAGCGAACATATTTCATTAGTATTTAAGTTAAGTTGTAGACTAACACTATCTTCAATTTAATTTAATAATATATTAATTATAAATAAATTTTATACTGCGAATACATACCAATCATATCTACCACATCACTTTGTATTCTGATTTTTATTTGATTTTTTTTTTATGGAAATGGACAAGCCAAACGAGCGGACGACGGCCCCGTGCAACACCAGAGGAGTTGCAGTTGCGTTGCCGGCCTTTAAGGTGGGTTGGGTGCCAGGACCCGGCATTATCTGATGCGAAACGCAGTGGCATAAAGCCACTACTTCACGCCGGTTTTAAATGCCGGGGGTGGTAATGATCCGATCGAGTCTGCCCATGCGTGTTGTCATTGCTGGCGACGTGACCACACGTACTTTAGTCGCCTCTTACGACACCACCAGTACCAGGATGATCCTATTCTAGGCCGAGATCACATGGCCGGTTGTATATATATATGAAATAATACTATAATGTATACATTAATTATATATAATAATAATAATAATTAGATAGCAAGCCTAGCCAGCTCAATATGCATCGAGATTTTACTGGAAACATGTTCCAAATAAGTAATTTTGGCCGAAATCCAAAATGATTGTATGCAGTATTAAGATGGTTCGATACAGTTATTGAACGACAAACTGCAAACCTATCGTCAGTGATGAACCCGAGGGTATGCCATTTAGCTTTAGTGCTATGATTCAGTTAAGAAAGCTGAGGAGTTGCCATAATGGCATTTAGTTTTCCTTCTCTAAAGATTAAATTAATTGTATTTGTTTTTGTATGCATTTTACAAAAAAAAAATATTCAAAGTATGAAATTACCAAGATATTTGTAAATATTACGATGCGCCCCATAGTGTCTTAGGCTTATTTATATTGTCACCTAATGCACGATAAGGGTACCAATAATCAACAAAAAATCCAGTTATCAACATCAAAGCCCCAGTAATCGACGCCTAAGAATCGACTATAACTAGCGGCTATCGCATTGGGACAGTTTGACTTTCATGTTTGTCGTGGGCTTGATTCCCACTTCAGAGAATGAATGATTAATTTGCATTTGCCCACTCTGGCATGAAAGATAGCGTTGAACTCCGCTTCGGATATCTCTAGAATAGAGTGACCGCCTACTCTGCTGTATTCAGGATGATGCTCTAAAAATATAGATTAAAAAATGAACTCAGGAATGAAGTGTATCTTCTTCCAATTCAAATCCAATAGATTAAATAGAAGATATGTAATTTGACATAAGAACCCAGAATTTCCTTCAAAGAATCAAATGGAATTTAGATCGTCGCTTAGACGACGTCCATAAGCTATTCGTTGACTATTTACATAGGAATGTAATTTGTCGATCCTTCCTTTATGTATAGGAAGTTTAAGTAATACGTGAATATTATTAAAGTAAAAGATATTGGATTAAATTTTTAGTATAGATATTACAAATAATTTGATTTGTATAGTTTAGGCCAGTCGTGGCGCAAGGGGGTTGGGTCTAGCAAAAATAAATATACTTTTTTTACATTATTCCTAAAAACATATGTAAATGCGGTCGCTTCTACTTTAAAGTAGGTGAGCGATATTTTTAGTTGGTGCTACGTTGGAAAGAGGCCTACTTTCAATTTATTAAGTACTCATACCATCTCAACTATATATTAGACTATTAATACTCAAAATTTGAGGTTTGCTAAAATGATGTAGTTTTGGGGGCTCTGGTATCCTATCTATAAGTACAATAAAACTCAATGTTTTGTTGTTTAAGCTGCAAACTTGAACTTTAAACTTGAATGCAACTGCAACTAACTTTCAGTGGCATACAATATTGACAACATTCGTGATACCTACTTACGGAAAAAATCGTGGGTATATTTTTTTCAAACTATGAGGCCGGCCGTGGCGCAGTGGCACGAAGTGTGACTGTAAAACCGACTGGTTGTGTGTGGGTTCGATCCCCACTCGAGGAGATGAAATATTTACTTAAATTTATATTTCCATTTCTTCGCTCTGGTGTCAAGGCAAAGCGCGGCGTTGAATTCTGCCACTCAACACGCAAGGCCTTCAAAATCGGCAGAAAGTGGGGAACGGAGTGTCTTAACACTAGGTTCCCTCTGCCTACCCTGCTGTGTGCGGGATATAGCGTGAAGCTAATTTAATTTATTTTAATTTTAATTTAATTTAATTTATTATAATAAAAATTGGCGCTTTACGAAAAGGCAGTGTTTCTAAATGAACGATTGAGAATCGAACACGAATATAAATTTAAAATATCGAAATACCTGTAAACATATTGTGAGTATTTACACCTTTGTGTAAATCGAAATTTTACAGAGGAGATATTAATAAAAATAAGTACTTCTCACTCGTATTTATTGTAGATATGTTAATTGTTATGTAGGTACACTTTAAATGTATTACCGGATTATTAAAATCATTTAGAATATAATAAAATAAAATAAATGTACCCGTTTACTATTTCGGTTCTGCGATTTCTAATTTTTGGCCTCTTTTTGTAGTATACACACATTTAAACTTTTTTAAATTAATTTGAAATATTATTTTTTTGTTGTATTTATTTTATTTATTTTTTATAGAAAAGACACGGCAATCGAGCGTGCGGGTCACCTGATGGTAAGTGATTACCGCCCCCCACGACCCCGTGCAACCACAGAGGAGCTACAGGCGCGTTGCCGGCCTTTAAGATGGGTTGGGCGCCGGGGCCCGGCATTACCTGATGCGAAACGCAGCGGCATAAAGCCACTACTTCACGCCGGTTTCAAATGCCGGGAGTGGTAATGATCCGGTCGAGTCTGCCCATGCGTGTTGCCATTGCTGGCGACGTGACTCTACCACACGTACTTTAGTCGCCTCTTACGACACCACCAGTACCAGGATGATCCTATTCTAGGCCGGGATCACACGGCACAAATTTGTTTTTATTTTAAGTCTGGGTACAACCAGAACCACTGTAATAAATGGAAAGAAATCATGGAATGTCGTTTTAGCAAAAATTGCTTAACGTAATACTTATCATTGGCCTAAATAAATTAAAAATGAAAAACATCTGAGAAAGAACCATAATAGTTCAGCTTAAGAAATAGTGAAATGCACCTTAGTAAAACCTTTTTACTATGGTAGGTAGTTTTCATTGACAAATACAAATTATTAAAAAACCGACACATTGTGGCAAAGTGGGACAGTAACGCAATTTGCGAGATTGAGTGAACAACAACACATCATAAGCAATATCTTGAAACATTAGCACTAAATTATAGCGATAACGCGTAGTAAAAAGAAAAAGTAATATGAAAATGGTCATAAAATCTACAGAAAACTATCTGCGGACGGCTACTAGTATAATATAAATAAAAGCTTATTCTAAAAGTTATTATTTTATCTTTTCATGAAACCATATTTATTTAAAGTTGCGAAATATTCAAGGACATCGTTTGTTTGTTATTCACAGATAATTTAATAGACTTGGAACTAAATAAAAATAATTTAAGAGTTAATTTAAATATGTAAAGACACAACGCTTATACGACCACTTTGTTGTCCATCTATCAATACCATTTATCTCGAGATCGCGTAGACGTATCAAACTTTCATCAATAATTTTCAAATAATGAAGTCTATGGTTCATTAAAGCACAGAAGAAATTAAACTTTTAAGTCAACATAATCCAAAGACTACAGTTTTGAAATACACTAAAATAAGGAATAAAAAAGAACTTACAATAAAAATGAACGAAAAAATCAATCAATTTGCAATTTTCGTAGGAATCTTTAACTGTTTCTTATAATAAATATATTTAATGTTACTTAGTTATAATGTAGCATTCTATTGATGAAAGAATTTTTTAAATCGGTTGAGTAGTTTTTGTGCGAATCCCCTACAAACATACACCCATACAATTTTTTCCTCTTTATATAATAGTATAGATAAGTACATCCATGGCTTAGTAGTAATATTGTAATTTGTGGCGTTTCATTCATGCAAAAATATAAATTGACAAGGCATAACCATACCGTCTAACCATTTTTAGTGTTCCGTACATTTTAAGGAAAAAAGGGACCATTATAATTTATTGTTGTCCGTCTGTCTGTCAAGAGCCTTTATCTTACGAACGCTTGGAGATGTGGAGTTGAAATTCAAACCATGATTTCCTAAAAACAAATTTATTTCTACATATATTTAAACATAAAATATGGATGTTTGTATAGCAAAAAACAGTATATTTTGACACTATGAAATGAGGCAAACTTTGGTATTAAAACCGCTAGTTTAAATGTGGTGTGCAGATAAAAGGGCTCTGGCTAAGCTACATTAGAATTTCAGAAAAAGCTCGAGACCTTGAATTTTTGTACGGGATTCTAGGTGAGCCAGCCAGACTCGCGCTTGTCTCGTTTTTTAAAAATGGAATCTAAAACAGTAATGACTTTTACATGGCTTTACCCGCTAATGCTTAAAGTTATATTATAGCCAAATATACAAGGTGGAAGCGTCAGCTCTCCTTTTACGGAAACTACTACTACTATAGGGTAAAATATTTTAAACCCATACCTAAAGAAATTAAGCAAAACACCTCAACAGTTTAGACGTAGGATTTTTTTTTTAATTTCACGATGTTTATTCGTACCTGTATTTAACTGCGTTACACGAGATACCGGTATGTATGTAACGTAAAAACATACTACTAAAGGTTAAATACTTTGAACTTTGCTGCCATAACTACGACTCGATTTCGGAATGAGGCGTATGCGGTGGTTTCCCGGGCGGTTTGATAGGTTTATGTCTGCGTGCGTCGTTCTTGACAAATGACGTTTTATTTTACAGCGATAATTTTATAATTTATTTTGTTTACAAAATCACTTTTTTTCTTTTTGGGGGAAAAAAATAATAATTGTATTAGGCTTTTATACAGTAGTTAAGACTGTGGTTTCATTTGAAGTGGTACTGACAAAAACACTCTGTATAAAGTTGTAAAAAAATTGTAGCTTATGTATTATTCTCATGTACAAGCTATATCGCTGTAAAGTTTTATCCAAATTAATTTAATCGTTTTTTTCCGTGAAAGTGGAACATCCGTTCTCAAATAACACTACAAGTGCTTTTATTTATGTTTATATATTTTTTGTGAGATTTGAAACAAATAAGCAATATTTGTTTCAAATCTCGCAGAACACTTGTACTGTCATTTATTTATTCATACAAATAGAACTTAAAATTACTTGAAAAAAATATTGTATACGCAGTCATGCTCTGTCGATATCCCAAATTACTAACTGTCACTCTACATTTTGGATACGAGCCAAAATTACTTATAAGTTATTCCAAACTGGAAAATAAATATAACACAAAATATTATATATATTTATTCAGTATTCCATATTCCGCCTGATTCTAATAGGTATGGTATTAAAATGCTGCGCTCATGTTGGTAACGTTTACTTTAAATGCTCATGGAGCAAATACAAATACAAATTTTAAAAAATCTATTATTAATCTATACTTTATTCCCGTTTTTCTAATTTATGTATTTGGGGGTCCAAAATAATTATTTGATTACAAATCTATTAATTATTTTGAACCTCAATTTTTTTAATTTTTATGTGGCTACTAGATCAGTACAGATACTATATTTAATTGTGAAGACTTTATACCTGAAGTAGAACCGTGGTGAACCAGCTAAATTATAAAAAAATCCACCGCACATCCACCTCAGCATCTTAAGTTTTCGTGACATAAAGCTCCTGAGTTTACCTATATAGTGCTAGCCAATGATGCTTTATGATAGAAAATTGAGCAGGAAGAGAGGTAGAGGACACCTCGGTTGACCTTCGAAAACACAGAATCAAAGATACTGGAGGAAGGTCACGTAAAAAGCATTACGCACCCCGGAAAGCATGTATGAAAAGGTTGATGACAGTGGACAAATCAAAAGAGATATGTAGAGACCGTAGGCGTTTAGCGCTCCGTTCCCTCTCAATCCCGCTAGGGATACAGCGTAAAGCTAAAATAAAATATTTTATTAACATTACCGACTCAGGTGCTTCACGATTGCTTTTGCAGCTCGGAGAGTCTTTCAGCTTATATCGGTACACATATTCAGCAATGCCTCTCTGGTAATATCTTTACTTATTTCTTTCGTTAATTGATTCTTAAGTTTTTCCCAATTGACCTCGTCAGGAAATTACCTAAATATGGCTTTCTTAATTATACCAGTGACGATCACGAATTGGTGCTAACTACCACGTTCTTTATCTTATCACTTTAAAATACATAAATATATAATATTAAAGTATCCAGTAAAACAAAATGGAAAGTTAGCTTAATATTAAGTCACTTTTATAGCGTCGAATATCGATGAAATCACCAATTTACGTATAGTTTTATACGAGTACGTGTGACTTGGATAAATGCCAAGATATCTTTGTGAATTTTGAACCTACCACACACGATCATACCTTGCACGTGCTGTTGGTTTCTATCGTAATTCTATAATAAAATATTGCAATATTTTGTCAATATTCTATTTCAAAATATTATATATAAAAGTTTATTTATAAATTTTGTCCACTCTTATGGTCTAAGATCCCATCGCATGAATCTGCAGGCATTTGTTTTTTTAATAGAACTTTTTTTTAAGAATGACACATGATAGTAGAATAGATTACACTAGGATTGCCTAGAAAAATCTTGCTGTAATCACTTTTAATTAAATTTATGTTATTGAGTTTTGTTGAAAAATTGCATTAACTTTTGTTTTATGTAAATCCAACATTATTTAAAAGGAAATCGCATAAGGAATTGTAAAAAGAATGGTTGCCACCTCTCAATCCGCCGCAACTACAGGGTTGCTTGATGTTGATAATTTACACTCATATGTTTTTTAAGTAAATTATATATCTTCTTAAATTAAAGCGTAATAATTTTCTCAACACTATAAAATATATGGTTATATGGTCGCCTGTAAAATTACTCCCGCAAGTAGAGGTTGCCATTATTTGAAATATTTGTTTTCGGTTCCGGCTTATTATGAGAATAGAAGACGAACGACGTTTTAACTAAAGATATCATGTAATGGGAAGTCAATCTTAAAATCAATATTTATTCTAACTGTACAACTGTTAAATCGTGATTTTAACCATATTAACTACATACAGAAAAGGATGTAAAGGTGGTCATCTTTATTGAATCAATGTTTACAAATATCGGTCTATTAAAGTATTAATACTATTATCGTTCCCTAATACAAACTTCTAAGTCAACACAATTAAAAAATACAAGCAATTATGCTTCGTTATTATTGCATTTTCTATAAAGTTCGCCGCGTATTCAAGACCTATAGGAATCTTCCCGTTGACCATTATATATTGAAATTTGGCAAGATCTGAGATCTTGTAGTAAACTGCAATACAAAGAAAATATTCAAAGAGAGAAAAATTTTCTTAGAAAAAAATCATTACAAACTCATAGTTGTAGTTCTTTTCATATAAAAAGAATACATACGTGTATCTTTTGTGGTTAAGTGCATGACTAACTCTCAATAATAATAAGTAGTTATATAATGTACATATTATACTCACTTGACTTCCGTAATAGGATTATAATTTCTATAATCTAATACAAGTTATACGCATATGTACAGGCTGTATATGATTAAATCAGACATTAATATATTAACAAGCCATTACTAGCACGTTTGTCGCAACCAACATCTTGATTTATGTACAGCGGGCAATTAATTTTTGTGTGATAAGCAATATATAGGTATTTCAGTTAAAAATAATGTTCGAAATTATTTTTGATCACTCCTGAATAAAATTATATACGAAATAAATTGAAATTTAAATTAAATAAATATATCTAGGTTAACGTCATAAATACTTGTGATCTGAATTCCAATATGTTTTCCAGATGCCCATAACTGAAGGTCACACTTTGATCATACCACTTGCCATAATGGAGTAGGATGACACAATTTACTAATTATTAAATAATTAACTAACATACTAAAAATGAGTCTAAAAGAAGGTTATGGGTTCGAGTACAAATGTGGGTGTAATCCTGGAGATATTAAACAAGGTGTGATATTGCTTCCGCTCTTCCGCGTGTTAATGCCACTTAAAGAAATAAAAAATTCTTATACATAAAAATACATTTGGAAAATCTAATATATAAAATACATTCTCCGAAAGCGCCGAAAAAGTTTATAGTGAAACAAATACTTGACTACTTCACAGTATTTCGACTCCACTCCAAAGTCCTTTATTTAACAATACTTTGTTCTACTGATACTTGGGAGCAAAATTTACACTTTTACTGACATTTTGATATCGATACCCAAGTTTATTCACAGCAGTTTCACACTTTTGATCTTTAACGAATACAAATGAATGACCTTTTTTAATTCAAAAAAAACAACATGGAATTTGATTCTTTGTTGGAATCTAACTTCAACACATTGCAAGTAAGTCGTTTCTTCTATTACAGTGTAAAAACAATGAAATTTTATTAAAGAAAATTCGTCGCTACGACTTCTACAAGCATACAGAAATAAATGCAATCTACTTTTACTTAAATATATTTTTATTATTTTATTCATTTATTCTAAATTATGTTACTCAAGTGTTGTTATTGATTGCTTTATCATTATCATCATATCATGCTCAATAAAAGCTTCAATTTTCTCATATTAAAGTAGTACCAGCCATCCTTTAAGTTACTTTTTACATTCATAATATGATATGTGATACATTTATTATTTTATTCATAGTGAATACTAGAATGGAAAATACTATTGTGTGTATAGTGCTATTATCCTTATTTTATTCTTTGATAAAAAAATTTAATCGGCTTTACGCTACATACCGCACAGCAGGGTAGGTAGATTACTGAATAACCTTTTGGTTACTTGGCCCATACTTTGCTTAGTACTGTTCCTGATATTGATCCAAGTATTATCAGTGAAAAATTTTTTTTTCAATGAAAAAAGAAAAGTGAAAAAAGAAAAGATTTTTGCTTGTTCTATCTGCACAGATCATGTATGTATATACATATATATATATATATATATATATATATATATATATATATATATATATATATATAATAGAATTAAAGTATGGTCCAAAACACTTCCTTAAGGTACACCACATACATACATAGGTAAGGTACGCCACAGTGTCTTTCTAAATTAAACATATGTTCACCTAATTTGACCATTTGCTTCCTTCCTGTAATATAATGTCTAAACAATGACAGCTCTTTTCCTCTAATTTCAGCCTTTTCTACCTTATGTACAAGGATGTAAAGTGTATCGAACGCTTTTTTAAGATCCAAAGATATATTTAATCATTTATTTTCTTTGTCTAGTTAATTTGTGATTATCATCAGGCATCTTCTGTTGATTTTCCTTGTCTAAACCATAATCGATTTGGAGAAAGTATATTATCTAAATACTTAACTAATCTGTTTTTAAATTTGTCTACATACTTAAGTGATCTGTTGTTGAGTATTTTTTCTATAATTTTTGGAGAAAGTATATTATCTAAATAATTTTGGATATTGCTGATAAGAAATAGGCCTGTACTTGCCTATATTATCTCATTTCCCATTTTTTTAATTAAGTTATTGCAAAAGTTTCTTTACATTTTCCTGGGGGTCTTATTTATCTTTGTGTAATTTATTACGTTTCTGTAATTTGTTGTATAAATAAGATTCCAAGTGTAAGCTTTGCATATAAGCGTGTGGCTTAAGTATTTATTTACTTTTCGAAATTGCGCTTTCGTTTCGTTAGTAGAAAATCGTAGTATTTTCTTAATAGCCTTTATTAAGTTTATCTATTAAATATTGAGTTACTAGACTGGGTCATCACACAAAAGTTATTCAGCTAAATAATGTTCCTATAAATATGTTAAACCTTTATCAAAATCGACGGCAGTGCATGTTTTTTTATAGGATCAGAAGTTTTTTCCTTATATAGTATTTTTTCATTATTCTGTTATAGTTAACAGAATAATGGTCGGTACTAGTACTTTGTAAAACTGCTATGTTTTCATATTTTACTTATTTAGAACAAATCATAGACAATTAACATATTAAGGACTTATTGTTATAAGGACTTATTTCTATTAACTCTGTTGGTTCGGTCAAATCATTTATTATTAATAGATGTTTTAACATTGTTCCGCTGATAATTGGAAAACTTTATAGCAGTATGTACGCTTGTTCTGCACTCAATTAATAATTAATTTAACTTTCATTAAGGTATATATTTTTATTGTTACGACAAATTAGCTTATATAATATAGGTTTTAAAAAATGAGAAATTTGAAAAATTCAGACTTATTAGTAGATACAAATAATATTAAACTGATATTATTTGTAATAATAAGTACTGTATGATTATTGTCGTATAAAAATTTCGACGTAACTGAGAACGTATTGCTTAGTGATGGTCAGAACACTTGAACGGTTACCGAATAGACGGGAAGTTCAAATCCTGCTACGTTAAATTTTTTTAACGTTTTCTTAAAATAATTTAACTTAAATTATAATTTTAAACAAAGTTAACACACAAAAGAATGAAAACCTAAGCTACTGTGGTTATTGAAATAATAATCCGTCATTATAAACTCCGAACGAAATCTGTTATAATTATCCTATGCCAGAACGTACAAGCTTTAAATAATGTACAAACTTACTTTATATTTTACGGAAGGTATTTCTGGGATCTTTTTCAATATTCACATTGAGCAGTGTATCAGTCTCCCATAGGATTTTCGTCGATAGTCACGTACAATAGATGTATGTAATTGGTAAAGAAAAGTACATACTCGTGATATATATTTGTTCGATTCAATAATTTATTTTTATGTAGACTCCATTAAACATGAGTGTTATTAGATTTCGAAATGCGATTTCTTTTTTCACACTAACATTCACAATTGTATTTACAACGGCTTCTAGCTCTTTCCCGCATAGTAGGGTTGATACTTTAGCAAAAAAAGTCTAATGTTAAGACATTCCATTTTTTTTCCGCCCAATTTTCAAAATTTTCGATTCAGAGCTCAACACCACCTTTATCTACCAGACTAGGTAAACTATAACAGTTTAAATATTCCAATTTAATCATTCCTCGTGTGGGGATCGTACCACGAAGATCTCTATAAGGTTGTATTTAGTCGTAGATGACATAATGCAGTTGTCACTTCTAACTAAATCTGGGGAACGAAAAAAAATATAAATAACAACCCTTCCCCGAGTGGTGATATTTAGACCCTAAACTTGAGAATAACTTTTTATGAGTAAACTAACCGAATTAAGTTAAACAAATCGATAATCCAGTGGCGAGTACTGATTCATTAAAATAAATCCTCTAATAATATGGGCCGGTCGTGGTGCAGCGGCACAAAGTGTGAATGTAAACCGACTGGCTGTGGGTTCGATCCCCACTCGAGGAGATGAAATGTTTACTTAAATTTATATTTCCATTTTCTTCGCTCTGGTGTCGTGGCTAAGCGCGGCGTTGAGTTCTGCCACTTAACACGCAATGCCTCCTTAATTCGGCAGAAAGTGGGGAACGGAGTGTCTTTCACTACGTTCCCTCTGCCTACCCTGCAGTGTGCGGGATACAGCGTGAAGCTGATTTTTTTTTTCTCTAATAATAAGTATTAATAAGCATTTTTAAAATGAAATTCTTAAACTCAAATTCTATCAGTTTACGATTCATAAAAAATATATTCCGTGTTACATTTAACACGTTACATTTTACTTTAGTGCATTTTGTTCGTTATAACAAGCCAATATCAGAAATCTAATAATAATAGTATTTCAAATAAGAACTTAGCATTGCTTGTAAACTTCATAAATTATGGCACAGAAACTTAAGGGCAATTTGTTCATTGTAGCAATATTTATGTCAGTGGTGTAAACACACGTATAACTTGTCAAGTTCACAAAATTTATTGTGCATCAAGAAAAATAAATCATTCACGTTACAGATAACCGTATATTAGCGTCGTACGAGCTCTTGTTTTAGACGGTCATTGCACCTGGATAACATTTGAATATTTATTTGAAGAAAGATTTTTAATAAATAAACTTTTAGGTAGAGGCCAGTCGTGGGGCAGGGGCAGAAAGTGCGACTGTAAAACCGACTGGTTGTGGGTTCGATCCCCACTGAAGGAAGTCATATATTTATTTACATTTATATTTCCATTTCTTCTCTCTGGTGTTGGGGCAAAGCGCGGCGTTAAGTTCTGTCATTCAACACACAATGCGTCCAGAATTCGGCAGAAAGTGGGGAATGGAGTGTCTTAACACTAGATTCCCTCTGGCTATCCTGCTGTGTGCGGGATACAGCGTGAAGCTCATTTATATTATTTTTTATATACTATTGTTTCACTCCATTTCGTTAAAATAAATGTATTATAGCTTATTCTTTAGATAAGTGTTATGATATAATTCTAAACCTTAACTAACTATAGTATAATTATGTAAGACTTAGAACAAATAAAAGATTTTGCAGCACTATAGAGAAAAAAATTAAAAAAAAACTAATTTTAAAATAAAAAGACTAGAGTTAAGAAGTTATATAAATTAACAATTAAACAATACATACTTTTTATTTTGAACCACTAAAAGTTATTTAAAAATATAAAATATGTTATTTATAAAGTTACTTATTACACTCTCTTCTCTACAAACAAAAAATAAAATTCAATTCTAAATAGAAAAGAGAAACATTTCAAGATAAAAATATATATATATTTACTTGCAAAATTAAACGCATCAGCCACACCGCAAACTTGCATGTCGGATTGGAAAGCAATTCACACAGACAGTTGTTTGACGCGATTCAATAGAAATCAATAAATTCAATAGTCCAGACCTAAATATTACTACAAAACAATGGCGTTTAGAAATTGAAAACCGATGGAAAACACATTCAGGGGTTCGCAATCACATGCCGTGATAAGCCATTGTCGTGCAATTTCCTTACTATGAAGCTAATGTAAGTGGAATAGAATGCTTAGTATTTTCCATTAGATAAAGTAGATACGAATAAATATTTTAAGTATTAATCGATTTGTGATATTAATTGTCTTTAAAAAAACTACTACGACTATATTATACTAGTTTTGTAAAATTTATTTTTGTTTTTTTTGTAAGCTTCACGGCTTACTTCACTCATAGCAAGGAATACTAATGGAATATGGGAATCTTGTGGTAAGTCACTCCGTTTCTCCACATTCCGCCGAATTCTCGAGGCATTGCGTGTTTAGTGGCGGAACTCAATACCGTGCTTTGCTTCGTTACCAGCGCGAAGACTATTATAAACAGCTAGTTTTGCTCTGGTCATTTTTTTATTTAAGTAGAAATGAAATAATTCAGATAGCATAGCATCATATCTTACAATAATTTCTATATTTCAATTATTTTCCACTCATATTTACAAACTAATGAAAATATAAATATTTCATTTCCTCGAGTGGGTATCAAACTCATAACCAGTCGCGTTACACTCACACACATGGAAAAGACACGGCCCCCCTGCGCCATGGATTGAGGCCATCCAGTATTGTTTTTGAATAACATATTTAATTTTTGAATAGAAATTAGTGACATGGCAAAAACAATTAGGCATCAATTTGTGGCAAAGTTATAGGAAGGGAACTAACCAAAAGCCGCTATGAAAAAATTATACGATTCAAATTTCGGTGATCTATTAAATTTTGTGCCGTGTGATCCCGGCCTAGAATAAGATCATCCTGGTACTGGTGGTGTCGTAAGAGGCGACTAAAGTACGTGTGGTAGAGTCACGGCGCCAGCAATGGCAACACGCATGGGCAGACTCGACCGGATCATTACCACCCCCGGCATTTAAAACCGGCGTGAAGTAGTGGCTTTATGCCTCTGGGTAATGCCGGGCCCCGGCGCCCAACCCATCTTTAAGGCCGGCAACGCACCTGTAGCTCCTCTGGGGTTGCACGGGACCGTGGGCGGCGGTAATCACTTACCATCAGGTGACCCGCACGCTCGTTTGCCGTGTCTTTTCCATAAAAAAAAAAAAATAGTTTCATAATAAATATTTGAACTTTATATTTAACTAGCAGCCCATTCGGGGTTTTGATCGCATACATATTATTTTAGTATGCTGTATTTTCCATAAGACAATCAATATATATTATATAATCAATATCATTTATATGTAGGGAACAGGGTGTCTGAACACTAGGTTCCCTCTGCCTATCCTGCTGTGTGCGGGATACACCGTGAAGCTGATTTGATTTAATATAATTTATATATTCAATAATTTTGAGAAACTACATGACTGCTTGCGAAGACGAAATCGGCGACAAGGGTGCCCCCCGCAGAACTCCTGCCATATGCTTGCGTTGCGTTGAATTATTTTAAATTTACATTTTCTCAAAAAGTTCGAATTTCCTTGATGATGGAATTACGTTTGTTCGTAAGTTTTAATATCTATATAAAATTAAAAAACATTGAAATATCACCAAATTGCAAGGTAAATTATTTTTTTCCCTAAATGCCTTATTGTGACTTCTTTGAAAAAATATAAAAAAGAATAACCCTACTCACTCTACGGACACTGAAGAACGTAGCTTTCATACAAAACCAAAAACAAGTAAATCGGACAAAACAAACTAACAATCCCTTTCACTGTATTATATTATATTTATGCCGTGTGATCCCGGCTTACAATAGGATCATCCTGGTACTGGTGGTGTCGTAAGAGGCGACTAAAGTACGTGTGGTAGAGTCACGTCGCCAGCAATGGCAACACGCATGGGCAGACTCGACCGGATCATTACCACCCTCGGCATTTAAAACCGGCGTGAAGTAGTGGCTTTATGCCACTGCGTTTCGCATCAGGTAATGCCGGGCTCCGGCGCCCAACCTATCTTAAAGGCCGGCAACGCACCTGTAGCTCCTCTGGGGTTGCACGAGGTCGTGGGCGGCGGTAATCACTTACCATCAGGTGACCCGCACGCTCGTTTGCCGTGTCTTTTCCATAAAAAAAAAAAAAAATAGTACAGATACGATTTTTTTAAATGTTGAACTTTTGAAATGTTATATTTGTTATTAATATAGTAACACATCTCAAAAGAAAAAATGAAACTTTATCCCTATAAAGGTAAATTTCTTAGTTAGGTCTTAGGTCTAGGAATTTACCGTACAAATAAAGAAAAAATCCGAAAAATGGACATTTGTAGTTATATTGTAGAAATAAAAACTAAAATAAGTGCATATGCACCCAAACTTAAGTTTTTCAACCTTTATATATTGTACATCTTTTTGAACTTCAACCATGAAATTGACACGGAACTCTCGGTAAGCGAGTCCGACTCGCACTTGGCTGTTTTTATTTGATCTCATCGCGGCAAATACGCATAGTAAGTACATTACACAAGTGTCATAAAAAATGTATGTATCCAGTTTGATAAGCATGTCGTAAAAGCGTCGCTTTAAATTTTACCAGACACCTTAAAACGTAATGAACATAATGTTTATACAATAGATAGAAAATAGATAACGAAAACGATGTGTCAACACTACATTTATTCCACATACCTGACTATATAGTCAGTCGGTAGCTAGATCATTTTTCGCTTAAATAATACACCTAATTAAACTTAAAATTTTTATTAAATGCCGCCAAATATTTAGTACCAACAATAAACCAGTAGGTACAAACGGCAAGCATATGTTCATAGTGAAATATCGTAATGATTAATTACCCGTTTATGTTAATTCAGCACAATACAAAATATGCGTGTGAATTTGTCTAATGCAAGCCCTTGTTATTAGCTGATAAATGCCTAATAATCATAAATTATAACGATCTGCAATATGTAACGTAATGTTATAAGTACATATATACCAATTAATTGATTTTGCTGAAAGTGTTCCTTAGATTTACTTTGTGTGTAGTTATTATCATAAAATACAAATGATTTTTTTAAATGTTACACATTTACAGATAATACTTATTAAGAAAAAGTATAAAAGCTTAGAACACATATAAACATTTTAACATAGCGGGATTGAAACACGCGCTTCTTGGAAATCGTACAAGCGCTCTGACCGCTAAGCCATACGTTCTCAATAAGCTACGTCAAAATTCTTATGCGTTTGTTATAACTTATTTATGTTGTTAGCATCTCTAATAAAGTAGGAAGACTTTGGAAAATTTCCGTTACACAAAGGTAATAATTACTTTGCGGCTCATACAAGTGAGGATTTTAGTTGATCAAATCAATCAGCTTCACGCTGTATCCCGCACACAGCAGGGTAGTCAGAGGAAACCTAGTGTTGAGACACTCCGTTCCACACTTGAACAAATGTAAATTTAAATGTAAATAAATATTTCATTTCCTCGAGTGGGGATCGAACCTACAATCACCAGTCAATTTTGCAGTCACATTTTGTGCCCCTGCGCCATGACAGGCCACAATAATCTTTTAGTCAATAATAATAATGATAATATGAAATATATTGGTCAATAATAATGATTCGTTTCGGCGGTGAACTCTACCACTCAACACGCAATGCCTCCAGAATTCGGCAGAAAGTGGGCAACGGAGTGTCTTAACCCTAGGTTACCTTTGCCTACCCTGCTGTGTGCTGCGGGATACATCGTGAAGCTGATTATTAAAAATAATAATAATATATGTAGAGACCGTAGTGTTAGGCGCTAGGTTTTCTCGTACTATCCCATCAGGGAAACAGCTTGAAGCTAAGTTGGTATTCGATCGATACATTGGCATTAGCGATCGAATACTCTAATTTCATATGTTACTAATTTATTTTGTTCAAAGCTTAGTGAAAGTTTTGTACTATATACCTACATACCTTATAGACGGATACAATCAAAAAGAGCTTTTAAAAGGAAAAGGTCTTACAAAAATAGCAATTAGTTATAAAACAATGAAACAAAGAATGCTTTGTATCGAATCAAATAGAATAATGTGTATCGAAAGTAAGTTTTTATTCTGATCTTTGCAACGCCAATATCTAGATCGGGCTCCTATTCAGTGTTGTATAATAAATTACGACTTTAGAAACAGGTCAAACTTGAAACATATCGATATATCGACACTTTCTGCACGGCCTAAATAGAAAGCTTTCGTCTATTGAAACAACAAAATATGTGTACAGTTCGCGAGGCTTACGGTGAGCTTTGCATTTATGTAAATATATACTAAAAATATTATAAATCCAGAAATAAACTTTCAAAAAATATATATTTTTAGATATCAATAAAAAAAATAAGCAATAAAATATATGAAGACTAGGGTATGTCGTTTAAAAATATCACCACACAGAAGAGTAGGCAGAGGAAACTATAATAATAATAATTAATATTTCCGGTATATCATCAAGAAGGGCGTTGTGTTCACATTTTCTTTTCATTTTTACTGCTTGGTACTATAATACGTCACACCTACACTATATATGAACACTTACACAAATGCAAAAATGTACATAAAAATATAATTAAGTTTGTTAAATATATAATAACGTTATTCAAGCGGACAGAGACGCGGACGGGTGTTACGGCACTCCGCTGTCCATTTTCCGCCTAATTCTGGACGCATTGCGAATCGAGGAACTCAACGCCGAGCTTTTGCCTCGACACCAGAGCAAAGAGATGAAAATGTAAATTTAAATAATAATTTAATTGCTTAAATTTATTGTGTACTTTTTACGTGATACGTGTTCCCATAAACAGATAAACAGACAAACAGACAAAAATTCTAAAAATATTGGAAATGGATCCTGTTAATTATTCTTTAACATAAACATATATGGAATTAATGTCTATTGAATGTAATGCAGGATATCTGTAAGTTTATGTAATACAATTATATATTATGCCAATGACTTTGAAAAGAGCAACTGTTGAGTTTCTTGCCGGCTCTTCTCAGCAGAACTGCCTTCCGAACCGGTGGTAGCTTTTTTTTTGTCTATATTTTCATTTGACGATTCAAAAGTGCTTACAAAAGTTTATTTGAATAAAGAATATTTTGAATTTGAATTTGAATTTGAATTTAACACCCCGGCTAATTTTTAATTTTCAATGTACAGAAACGACTTTTCTACAGATTTGTTATAAGTATAGATATAAATATCGCCCCTAGAATATCTCTTGTTATTTAAACCCACACTTGTCAGTAAAGCACCTTTTCATATTTGTATCATTTGTATTCATTTGCCAAGTCATCAGTATTTTTAGTACATTAGTACTAAATATATAATACCGTATAGTTTGACTTGACCAAGTAAGACTTTTAATATATTTTAAAATCGGTCTGCCTTTGGAAGCGGGGAACCTAAAAATCCATATACAATGGTGGTGATAATTTATCTACTTCGACCTTCGTCATTTGTCGAATTTTGTTGTAACCCGTTGTAAAATCGCTTTTGCCAGGATCCTTATATATATGAATATATATATATATATATATATATATATATATATATATATATATATATATATATATATATATATATATATATATATATATATATATATATATATATATATATATTTTTCTATTCATGCTGTATGCGGCAGATAGAAGGGTATGCAGAGAGAACCTGGGAACCTAGTTTTAAAACACCCCGTACCCCACTTTCCACAGAAATTAGAAAATCATTTCGTGTTGAATGGTGTGAGAGAAGAAAAGATAGATTCATGGTGTTGAGGACATTTTTTTGAACTAATAAGATTGAATATTTTTTTGTCATACAACGTACTGACATGTAATTAACTATTTTTATTACTTGTAAAGCAATTCGACGGCGTTCCTTATTTTTCGTTATTTAAGGCTAACTAAGTCTTACATCGTAATGTTATATAGCCTATAACATTTGTAAAGAATGCAGCCTTCATACAAAACAAAAAGAATGTAAATCAGACCAGTAGATCCAGAGATCTTAAAGTTTAAACAAACAAACTCTTCCGCTTTATTATATTAATATAACATGCTTCTTTTTTTAATTCCGAACCTAAAAATGAGAAAACAGTACCTTTATATGATCACTGATATCTGTTTCTAAGAGAGAGGTATCAAGCTAAAATGTACATCAAATATCCAGGTCAATAGCCAAAACAGGTAAATGTATTAGAGATCACTTTTTTATAGCCAGGGACAGGCTGATAAAAGAAGAGAATGAGAAAATAATATATATAATAATCTTAGCTGTTGAAATCAACTTTGGTCTCACGACACTCCTACACGCTTGTACCTTAGTAGGTACAAGCGTGTAGGAGTGGAGTTACTGGTGTAAAAAAAAATTATAGCAAAAATTTATTTTTTTTTGTAACTTTTGGTCAACTATTATATACAACTACTAGGAGACTATACGGGCGATAAGGACTATAAGTACATAAATACAAATGCTTAACTAAAATCGATCGTAAAGTACATTGCCATTTTATATGAAAAACTACTGTTATTGTTGTACTGTTTTTATTACTCGTTCCAACAATTTTATCATGTGGGAATTTAATACACCAAAATTGTATTTTCAAATGTAATTATCATGATTTTTATACTGGCAACCTACCGTTACTTGCCTACAACAGCAGATTCTCATAGTAGTGTAGTACTAAAATAAGGAGGAAATTGGAGCATGTCACCTGAGGCCCTCCTCAACCATAGCCCTCTACGAATGTGGATCTACTGATTTAAAAATGTCGAGAGTGGCAGGTGTTTTGGTAAATAAAAAATTCCATAGAGGTTGATATGCCCAAAGACTGGGTATCTTTTTAAGATTTTCCCTGTTTTGAGACAAAAAAGTACTCACAGTATGGTTTTAGTAAATTCAAATGTACTCCTACATTGAAATTATATAAAATTTTGGCTATTCATTACAAACAATTTTATTAAATGGAAATTGTTTTGTAGAGCTTATTAACACGCGAATACGTAATCTTGATTAACAAATAAATATTTTATATTATGAAATACCATTTTATTGAACCATGAACCATGAACTGATTTAGTAAAGTTGCTTTCTTCTTAAATTAATAATTTATTCAAATAAATTAAAAAAAATAAAGACCTAAAATAAATTTCGTTAAAATATCAATAGTAAATTGTAATGTATATATTTTTTTACAAAAACCTTTAGTCTTTGCTACTTTGTTTGTAGAAAAACTATTCGTCTTTGAAATTAAAAAAGAGTAGATAGTCTTAGAACTTCGTTGTTAATTCATTTAAATACTCGAAAGAAATGTCCATTAGGACTCCTTTTCAGTAAATATTTCTATTGTTTTAAAAAAGATTCTCTAAGCATTAAATTGAAAAATGTTTAGGGCAACCTTTGAAGGTTTTACCTAAGATTATGATGAAGTCTTCTTTTCATCACGCTGTATCCTGCTTATCCGATTCCGACTCGGTTTGGTGCGAGGTTTGCAAAACCGAACTGAACTGGAAGAAAATGGAAATATTAAACAATTCATTTCCTGCGAATGCGAATCAAATCCACAGCCTGTCACGTTTTTCACATTTTGTGCCTCTATACTACGACTTTTTACGAGTTTTTGAAATTGTCGTGTTTGTTAGTTTGTTAGCGTTTGTGATACCTCTCCATCTCAATTTGACCCACTTCCCAGTGTCAGATTAAGCTGAAATTTGGATTACTACTTCAATTCTATCGACAATTACTTGACTTTTAATCAATATTATTGTTATTCTAAAATTTTCTTTTTTTTTACACGGGGATTGGGGATCGTCTAGCAGGACGCTAATAACATACAGTGTCTGGCAATAGTTTAATTAATAATATTATTCAAAAGAAAACATTCAAGAAATGAGTCTTATAATTTAACGAAAACTAGGTACTATTTTATACATACTTATTTATAACGAGGCACAGGTTCGAGTCACGATACGTTCAAATGTTTATACGTTTTCTAAATAATTATTTATCCTTCCTAAGTGTGGCACAACACTTTAAAAATGTCAAAACTATTTTATAAACTTCATTTACCGAACAACGGCCAAAGTGACCACCATCCAAATTTCATATTCCCTGATAAATCTAACTGGTGTTGGATGTATGCGCAGAGAAACTTTCAGGTGTTACTTTACGAAGGTATGGTTTGCATTATATTAAGCCCTGTAGGAGCCAACTCTGGATCACAGGGACTTCATAAATATTCAGACATATTAAAAGTAATTGAGGCCAGTCATGGCGCAGTGGCACGAAGTGTAACTGTAAAACCGACTGGTTGTGGGTTCGATCTCCACTCGAGTAGATGAAATATTTACTTAAATTTATATTTCCATTTTCGCGGCGTGGCGTTGAGTTCTGCCACTCAATACGCAATGCCTCGAGAATTCGGCAGAAAGTGGGGAACGGATTGTCTTAACACTAGGTTGCCTCTGCCTACCTTGCTGTGTGCGGGATACAGCGTGAAGCTGATTTGGTTTGATGTTATTAAAAGTTATCTTTCGACATGTTTGCTTCATCGTTTCACTTCTTTTAAATTCTATATTTTTCTGTAGTTTTAAAAAATAATTTATGATCCTATGTAGATATATGCTAATATTTATTTTATGTGATATTAATAATATTATATATATGTTATTGGTATAAATGGCAAACGCCACGGTAGTGGATTCGATTGGGGAAATTAAATGTTATTTAATAATATTTTAATTTATTCTGTCGGGTACCAAGGCAAAGCACAGCGTTCAGTTCCGTTACTCAACACCCAATGCCTCCAAAAATCGGCGGAAAAGAGGAAACAGTGTCACACTGTCAACACTACGTTCCCTCTGCCTACGATGTTAAATGTAGGATGTAGCGTAAAAAAAATCGGGTAGTGCGCGTCTGACTCGCCCATTGTGACTTTCGTACCATTTACAGGATTGTAGTACTCATTTTCTATGAAAATAACTTAAACATTAGTTTGTAGCTACTGCTTTTTCTATGAAATACTGATAAATTTTCGCTTTTCGGATTTTTTCCTTTATTTGTATTGTAAGTTTTCATATCACATTTAGTTCTCACATCGTGCCAAATTTCATAACAGTCCACGGTAAGTACCCTAGAGGTTTTATATGCAGAAAACCGATGTATAAAATTAAACCCAATATCTTCTATTTAAATAATATTCACTTATTACTTAAACTTACCATACATAAAGGAAGGTTCAATAGATTACATTCCTATGTAAATAGTCAACGAATAGCTTATTGACGTCATATAAACGACGCTCTAAATTCCATTTGATTCTTTGAAGGAAAATTCTGGGTTCTTATGTCAAATTGCATATCTTCTATTTAATTTATTGGTACACTTCATTCCTGAGTACATTTTTTTATCTATATTTTTAGAGCATCATTCTGAATACAGCAGGGTAGGCGGTCACTTTATTCTAGAGATATCCGAAGCGGAGCTCAACGCTATCTTTCAAGCCAGAGCCAGCAAATGTAAATTAATTATTCATTCCCCGGAGTGGGAATCAAACCCACGACAAACATGAAATTCAAACTGTCCCAATGCGATGGCCGCTAGTTATAGTCGATTCTTAGGCTTTGATTACTGGGGTTTTGATATTGATAACTGGATATTTATTGATTACTGGTACCCTTATCGTGCATGTTTAGGTGACAATATAAGCCTAAGATACTATGGGGTACATTGGAATATTTACAAAAATCTTGGTAAATTCATATTTTAAATCTATTTCTTTGTAAGATTCATACAAAAATATCTTTAGAGAAGGAAAAATAAATTCAAATATAGAAACTCGTCAGCTTTCTTAACTGAATCATAGCACTAAAACTAAATGGCATACCCTCGGGTTCATCACCGATGTTAGGTTTACAGTTTGTCGTTCAATAACTGTATCGAACCATCTTAATACTGCACACAATCATTTTGGATTTACGCCAAAATCACTTATTTCTAACATGTTTCCAGTAAAATCTCAATGCATATTGAGCTGGCTAGACTTGCTGAGGCTCGCCGTCTAATTATTATTATTATTACTAGCGGCTCGCCAGCGGCTTCGCCCACTTAAACTACATGATAATTGACTTAATAAGCAGAATTGATTGACAACTAAAATGACTTTAAATATGTTTTTTTATTACTTTAATCTATACTAATATTATAAAGAGGAAAGATTTCTATTTTTGTATGTATGTATGTTTGTAGAAGTTTCACACAAAAACTACTGGACCGATTTCAATAATTTTTTCACTATTAGAAAGCTGCATAATCACTGACCAGCATAGTTTATATTACATTTTCAAAAAAATAGAGATCCCTAATAAAAATGCAATAATGTAACCCAAGGTGTGAAGAAATTGATCTTAAAAATTCAATCATCGCGTGCGCTGCGAAATCTGTTGATGATAGATCAAAACAATGTTCTACAGTATCATAGAGCGCATCAATATCTATAAAAAAGTCCGCGATATCATATGTCCAACTACTGTAGTTATGACAGTATAACCATTTTTTTATATTTTATAAATTAACAAAATAGCCTACAAAAATCAAACCATATTATTCATACCTCTGTATTAATCCTTATCCCATTAAATGATATTTTATGAAAGATAATTTCAATACCTGTAAAATACTTTTTAAATTAATAAAATCGGACATTCCATTCAAAAGCTATAACGAATTTAAAAATATCAATCTAAAGAAAATCATGTAATTTTTTTAAAAATAAAAAAATTTATTTTTTAGTTCTTTCTCCAAAAATGCACAAATATGTAGGTACCCCTAGCGGGGTAGTCAGAAAGAATAGAGCGCGAAACGCTAAGTTCTATATACCTTGTCATTAACCTCTCTATACATGCCCTCCGGGGGGTCGTCATGCTTTTTAAGTTACGTCCCTCCAGGATTCTTGATCAGAAAGGTCAATCGAGGTTTGCCTCTCCTCGGTTACCGCTTAAATAGGTAGGCAGGTTTTCCCGATTATTAATATTTGCGGAAAATGCATTTAGCACAGAATGTTTCTAAATAAATAGGTGAAAAATTACGATTTTTAAATTGAAGTGAGAATTATTTATTTTTATAATTTATTATGAATAATAAACTATTGACACTATAGTGGCGCGGTAGGGCAGTGTCTAACTGTTAACGCGATGGCTGTGGATTCGATTTTTACTCGGGACAGTTAGATAAGTTTTCCCTCACTCGGATGTGACTCACTCTCATAAATGTGGCCTTTACTCTCATAAATGTGGTGATAAATGAAAAATATTGATAACATTTTATTGTAGGGTCATTTAACTTTTATGTTCCGTATAAGTAACGCTCCTAAAACTTGTTTTATTTTTTCAGGTGGCAAGGATGACATATTCAGTATTTGCTGTGTTTTACCAGCGACGTAATGTCTAAATTCGTCAGCGAACTTATTTAATCGTTATATCATGTCTGTTTATATTTGCAAATACATTTGTATTTAGGTTGTAGACTAACACTATCTACAATTAAATTAATTATATAAATTAATTTTAAGACAATTATACTACGAATACATACTAATCACATTTAGCATTTCACTTTGTATTCTGATTTTTAAATGTTGTATATAAAATAATACTATATTGTATATAATCTCTATATATAATAAGACAGTAAAAATATTTTGTCTGTACATTTAGTAATCATGACTAAAATAGGGAGAGGGATACTTAAAAAGAATAATAGAAATCAAAATTATATTTTGTTTGAATTTCTTGTCTGTCTGTCTGTCGATATGTATAGTCACATTTTTCTCTGAAAGCACAAAACCGATTTACTTAAAAGTTTCACCAATTGCTTTGTTTTAACTCAACTTAACTACTAAAGTTTAGTACATCAAAATCGGTTAAGTAAAAAAAAAGTTATCGTCATTTGAATGAATTTATAGTAAGATTCCTAGCTAAAGAATGACATTCGAAACGTCAGGGTTATATGACTGTTGATAAAAATCTATATTTTTGAAGCACTATTATATTATATTTTATATAATATAGTACACAAAATTGAATTGTTGGTGGAGATTACCTTCATAAATCATAACAGTTAAGTTTAAATCGTAATTAATTTAAAACAGAGATAAAGAACGATCTTGAAAGAAATATCAAGTAAGTACAAAAACTTTTTGGTTGGTTCATTCATATAATATATATAACTAATTTAAAAACTGTGTAGGAGTTAATATGCAATTATTACAGTTATTTTACAAAGATTAACATTAAAGGCTGTTTCTGAAGCTGTAAATTAAATTATTAACTGACATCAGCACATTTAAAATAGTTTTAAAAAACATAACATAGGTAAAAAGAACGTAATGTTACAAAAAAATACGTATAGTATACGTATAATAAATAATTCGCTTTATGTATATTTTATAAATCAAATATCTTTATTGGTCGTATTTTTTAGTCCGATAAACAAAAATTCTTATAGAAATTATGATAATGTCGTAAAAAAATCATATTAGAATATTACAGACTAGCGAATTACAGACTAGCGCTCGCGGTTTCGCCCGCTTTAAATATGCAACCCGCATTTTCGTAGTTCCAATAAGGATGTTCCAATTGTTTAAAAAAACAGACCACTTACTCTATTCTCTTACCCAAAAATACTTTAACGAAAGACGTAACCAACTATGTCGCGTTGAAATGCATTATAATTATGGGATTGATTGAACACCAAAATATGTGCAATCACTTCTAAATTAACTTTGCTATGGAGCCAGGCGCAGAATTCTTCTCCGCAGTAGCTCGGAACGACATCTGGACGTTGACATAGTATGGAATTGGAAGCATTATCAAATGCCATCTAGGCGGTCAACTCAGTCAAGAGAGACCCTCGGTTTCAAGAGTCGGATTTGGATAGAAAGTCCCTTGGAAGTAGTTCTTTGAGATTTACTCGTTGAGTGATACTCGCTAGGACGTTGTGATGTTATCAGTGTGTAGTGCGTAGAGAGCAGGTGATAAAATGCTGCCCTGGGGAACAACGGTAGCGATCGATTCGCTGCTAGACCTCGAACACTCAACTCTCACACAAAATGTTCTGTCACTGACGCAGGGAGGCAAAGACATGCGTGACGTGCTGGGGGTGCCGGCTCTGAACACTTAATGAAGTAGGCCCGGATGCCAGACACGGTCGAATACGCATGCTACGTCAAAGAAGACTATAATTGCACTCTCCTTTCGGTTGATCGCTGTTGTTGCGTAGTGTAACCAGAGAGGTATACCTGCTCGCCAAACTGCTCGCTTCATGGGTAAATGTACGACTGGAGAAGTGAGAGGAATAACTTCTCGAACAGTTTGGCAACCACATTAAGGAGGGTTATAGATCGGCATGATGAGCGGCTGCCATCATGCCGATCTATAACCCTCCTTAATGTGGTTGCCAAACTGTTCGAGAAGTTATTCCTCTCACTTCTCCAGTCGTACATTTACCCATGAAGCGAGCAGTTTGGCGAGCAGGTATACCTCTCTGGTTACACTACGCAACAACAGCGATCAACCGAAAGGAGAGTGCAATTATAGTCTTCTTTGACGTAGCATGCGTATTCGACCGTGTCTGGCATCCGGGCCTACTTCATTAAGTGTTCAGAGCCGGCACCCCCAGCACGTCACGCATGTCTTTGCCTCCCTGCGTCAGTGACAGAACATTTTGTGTGAGAGTTGAGTGTTCGAGGTCTAGCAGCGAATCGATCGCTACCGTTGTTCCCCAGGGCAGCATTTTATCACCTGCTCTCTACGCACTACACACTGATAACATCACAACGTCCTAGCGAGTATCACTCAACGAGTAAATCTCAAAGAACTACTTCCAAGGGACTTTCTATCCAAATCCGACTCTTGAAACCGAGGGTCTCTCTTGACTGAGTTGACCGCCTAGATGGCATTTGATAATGCTTCCAATTCCATACTATGTCAACGTCCAGATGTCGTTCCGAGCTACTGCGGAGAAGAATTCTGCGCCTGGCTCCATAGCAAAGTTAATTTAGAAGTGATTGCACATATTTTGGTGTTCAATCAATCCCATAATTATAATGCATTTCAACGCGACATAGTTGGTTACGTCTTTCGTTAAAGTATTTTTGGGTAAGAGAATAGAGTAAGTGGTCTGTTTTTTTAAACAATTGGAACATCCTTATTGGAACTACGAAAATGCGGGTTGCATATTTAAAGCGGGCGAAACCGCGAGCGCTAGTCTGTAATTCGCTAGTCTGTAATATTCTAATATGATTTTTTTACGACATTATCATAATTTCTATAAGAATTTTTGTTTATCGGACTAAAAAATACGACCAATAAAGATATTTGATTTATAAAATATACATAAAGCGAATTATTTATTATACGTATACTATACGTATTTTTTTGTAACATTACGTTCTTTTTACCTATGTTATGTTTTTTAAAACTATTTTAAATGTGCTGATGTCAGTTAATAATTTAATTTACAGCTTCAGAAACAGCCTTTAATGTTAATCTTTGTAAAATAACTGTAATAATTGCATATTAACTCCTACACAGTTTTTAAATTAGTTATATATATTATATGAATGAACCAACCAAAAAGTTTTTGTACTTACTTGATATTTCTTTCAAGATCGTTCTTTATCTCTGTTTTAAATTAATTACGATTTAAACTTAACTGTTATGATTTATGAAGGTAATCTCCACCAACAATTCAATTTTGTGTACTATATTATATAAAATATAATATAATAGTGCTTCAAAAATATAGATTTTTATCAACAGTCATATAACCCTGACGTTTCGAATGTCATTCTTTAGCTAGGAATCTTACTATAAATTCATTCAAATGACGATAACTTTTTTTTTACTTAACCGATTTTGATGTACTAAACTTTAGTAGTTAAGTTGAGTTAAAACAAAGCAATTGGTGAAACTTTTAAGTAAATCGGTTTTGTGCTTTCAGAGAAAAATGTGACTATACATATCGACAGACAGACAGACAAGAAATTCAAACAAAATATAATTTTGATTTCTATTATTCTTTTTAAGTATCCCTCTCCCTATTTTAGTCATGATTACTAAATGTACAGACAAAATATTTTTACTGTCTTATTATATATAGAGATTATATACAATATAGTATTATTTTATATACAACATTTAAAAATCAGAATACAAAGTGAAATGCTAAATGTGATTAGTATGTATTCGTAGTATAATTGTCTTAAAATTAATTTATATAATTAATTTAATTGTAGATAGTGTTAGTCTACAACCTAAATACAAATGTATTTGCAAATATAAACAGACATGATATAACGATTAAATAAGTTCGCTGACGAATTTAGACATTACGTCGCTGGTAAAACACAGCAAATACTGAATATGTCATCCTTGCCACCTGAAAAAATAAAACAAGTTTTAGGAGCGTTACTTATACGGAACATAAAAGTTAAATGACCCTACAATAAAATGTTATCAATATTTTTCATTTATCACCACATTTATGAGAGTAAAGGCCACATTTATGAGAGTGAGTCACATCCGAGTGAGGGAAAACTTATCTAACTGTCCCGAGTAAAAATCGAATCCACAGCCATCGCGTTAACAGTTAGACACTGCCCTACCGCGCCACTATAGTGTCAATAGTTTATTATTCATAATAAATTATAAAAATAAATAATTCTCACTTCAATTTAAAAATCGTAATTTTTCACCTATTTATTTAGAAACATTCTGTGCTAAATGCATTTTCCGCAAATATTAATAATCGGGAAAACCTGCCTACCTATTTAAGCGGTAACCGAGGAGAGGCAAACCTCGATTGACCTTTCTGATCAAGAATCCTGGAGGGACGTAACTTAAAAAGCATGACGACCCCCCGGAGGGCATGTATAGAGAGGTTAATGACAAGGTATATAGAACTTAGCGTTCCGCGCTCTATTCTTTCTGACTACCCCGCTAGGGGTACCTACATATTTGTGCATTTTTGGAGAAAGAACTAAAAAATAAATATGTATCTTTGTGGTTCTGTAAATAAATAAGAGCGTATTTTAAAAAAAAAAAATAAAGTATAGAGTAGAAGAAAAATACTTACAGAAACAAACGTGGAATATGATAAATCTTGTATTCCAAAAGCTTTAAGTATGAGAGGTTTTTGTGCTTGCGCACATCCAACGAGAATCATGCATCTTATGTCATTGTGAGTAGGTTCTACCATTTCACATACATGCCAACCGCAATAAAACATCGCATTTGATAGCAGCGATGCCTATAGGAGATGAATAGGAAATATTAAACCTATTATTTATATTTTATATCTATAAAACCTAAAAAGAAATGAAAAAATATACATACCTGATATGTGATTTCTCCTGCATTCCAAAGATTTAAAGCTAGTAAAAAGAAAAGGGACCCAACAAATGTATAAGTCATGAAAGCGTTCGTCAAGTTCATATGAGGGGATAGCTGAAAGTTGGCAAGATATTTCAGTTTCTCGAATAACTTTAATTCTTTGTTTTAGAAGTTCATGCTTACCGCTAGACGAAGCAGAAGCAGAACTGCGACTGCCGAACTCTCACAAACTTGCAGCGACATTATGATTCCGAAAATACGATGAATTTCGTCCACCAGACTGAACAGTAAAAACAAATTATTGAAAAAATACTAACCTATTTATAAATAAAATATTAAAAATTATTGTTTTTAAATAATTATTTGTTTAAAGTTCTTACAACATTAACTTTTGATGCAACATAATCCCACGTAAGCACTGCAGTTTCAGTATTCTCGATGCAGACTGATTATTCATAATTTTCAAGTTATTGTAGAAATTTCTTCTTATTCTATCATAATAGTTACAAAGAGTAACAAATTTGTACGCCATTATAATGAGATGTATGATCGGCATACAGTCGGCGGCGATCATTGGGAGCATCATATATAGCCAAGTCATGTAAAAGAAGACACGACACGTACTAGCCGTGAACGAATGGTCGTAGTACGACGGGAAGTAGGTGACCACTGTATAGAACGGTGTTCCTGAAAGTTTTAAAACTATAAAGTACTAATAAAATGTAAAGGAAATAAATAAAGAGTAGTCAGAGGGAACCTAGATGTTAAGACACTCCGTTCCTCACTTTCCAGAGAATTCTGAAGGGAGTGCGTGTTGATTGGCGGAACCCGACGCTGTGCTTTGTTTCGACACCAGAGCAAAGAAATGATAATATAAATTTAAATGAATATTTCATTTCCTCATTAATATATTAATATTTTAGGTAACTACTGCGTTGTTACCTAAATATTTATATAAATTGAATTACCTTCGACAATCATTTTCTTATGCTCTCAACCCCATAAGAGATTAAAGACAAATATACAGTTATCACATATAAGCCGATGCCCCACAGAACTTTTTTTTGTTGTCTTTTCATAACACGTTCTTCTTCAATATCAATCATGACTGCAGCCATTTCATTGTTTAATTTAATTATAGAAGATTTGTAATAAAATACAAGAAACATTTTAATTAAAATAATATCATGAATAGCTGAGAACATGACAGCAGATTTTCCTTCCACTTCTGGAAAATCTCCGAATAATGCTGCTAAGTTCTCGAGGAAAATCATAATAAAGTAAACGCTGAAGGAGATTAAAGTATAAATTCTATAAATTTTACTTTCTTTCACTCCGTCACATAAAAAGTCGCCAACTCCTGAGTAATAAACATACTTGCAAAAAAACGCCAACAAGCTCTTGGTGCTGGGTGACATTTTAGATACTTTAATCAAGACAAATGGGTATAATTCTCTATTATATTTCTATCGCAGCCGACAACTTAGCGCGCTATAATAAAATGTAAAAGTCTTTTAATATAAGTTATAAAGCACCAGAAACTTCTTCTAATTAACAATTCACTGTTAATGAATGTTGTTGAGTGAGTTATTATAGCGAACTTTGAAGTTCTGTTTCTATACCACATATTAAATAATTTATTATTGATACTCGTATTATGGTTCGACTGTTAATAATCGAAAATGTTTCGTAACATACATATGTATGTGTGTGTATGTACTCGGTGGTTAATTAACCGTTTTAATTAACACTAAAGAATCTTACGGCATATATTCGTAAAGTTACGCAATATTTACGATACTGATGTTTACTACAATTTATATTATAAATATATATTTTTTTTATAATATTGTGTTTCAGAAAAGTAATAAATAGATTAGGTATAAGTTAAGTAATAATAAGTAAAAAAATAAAAATATTTTAAATACAAATGTTCTCTACATTTGTAATTAAAAGTACTATATACATTTGTAATTAAAACTATTATATTATAGTCGTCGCAAGATAAACTTTTACACAACATTTTTTTTTTCAAATTAAATATCCTATTTTACAAACACATAAAATTATTAAAATCCCGCACACAGCAGGGTAGGCAGAGGGAACCTAATGTTAAGACATTCCCCACTTTCTGCCGAATTCCGGAGGCATTGCGTATTGAGTGGCAGAACTAAACGGCGCGCTTAACCTCGACACCAGAGCGAAGAAATGGAAATATAAATTTAAATAAATATTTCATTACCTCGAGTGGGGATCGAACCCACAACCAGCCGATTTTATAGTCACACTTTGTGCCGCTGCGCCACGACTGGCTATTAAAATACAAACATTCCGATTCTCGTCTTTTCGGTTAACAAATATTCGAATATCCTTTCACCATATTGTTAAATGATTATTATCTTCGTAATTTACTCAGTTGAATACAATCCGTCAAGAAAAAAAGGAAAGATGAGTAGCAAAACACGCAGTTCATATTTTAAGTTGACGAAAACGCAAAAGCTCCAAATTAGCCGTTTTGAGCACTTACATCTGTCAATGAACGTTTCAATATAAACGAACGAAGAAAACTTATGCAATTAACTATATATATAAATAAAGAACAGCAACATATGATACAAATTCATATGTTTTAATAACGCTGTTTCGAAACGAAATCTTCCCGAGCCTTGCTTGATATATAATTCAGAAAATTATGCTTCGTGTGATTCCATATTAACATGCCTCAAAAATATTTTCGCTTCTATATAGCTTTTTTTTAAAAAAATTAAGAATTTCCTATGAAAAGTTTCAATTCAATAATTATGAGTAGAATTTTTGAACATAATACTTAAATGATCGTCGCTTCCAACTAAATTCCATTTCTTCCGTTCTCATAGAATATATTCTCTGAGTATTCCTCTACAAGTGTCCACTCCCTAAACTACCTACATTCCAATTTTCATATAGTAAAACATCCACTCTGCAACGAATTGAATTTATACAAAACAATAAATAATGCTCTCATGGCTTCGAGAGAATGATTTATTAATTATTAATATTTTCATTTCTTCGCTCTGGCACAAAGGCAAAATCCTGGTGTTGGGTTTCGACACTCAACCCGCAATGCCTCAAAAATTCGGCGTAAAATGGGGAACTGAGTGTCTTAACACTAGGTGCCCTATGCCTACCCTGGTGTATGCGGAATACAGCGTGAAACCGATTTTTTTTGTCAAGCAACATAAGCAATTTACATTGGGTATATTAAACACTTAATTTTCAGCTGGCCCTCTGCCTACCCTGCTTTAAGCGGGATACAGCGTGAAGCTGAAAATAAAAACTTCCATAATTATTTTTTTTTTATTTATACAAAACTTAAACAAAAATATTACCCACTTGAGGGTAATAGTGAATAGTTATTACCTACTACTACAATACTAAAAGGAGCCCGTTAAAAGTTGTGTGGCAGAAACTTACACGAATCTCATAAATACTTATAGGGCTATATATATATATATATATATATATATATATATATATATATATATATATATATATATATATATATATATATATATATATTTAATATTATTAACAATTAAGTTTCATTATATAAACATTTGTTAGTATATTATGTATTTCACAAATCGTTTACTTTAAAATTACAAAAATATTTTTGAGGTTTTATCTACCATAAATTATTTTTCTTAAACCTCACGATATATCCCTCAAATAGCAAGGTAAGGCAGAGAAGAATATTAAGACATTACATTTTTGACTTCCTGCCGAATTCTGCAACCATGGCGTGTAGTGGAACTGAACGCCGCAACATTTCATGTTCTCGAGTTTGAATTAAATATTTATTTTATCTTATATTCCTTTATCTTCGCTCTGATGTCCAGCCAAAGGGCGGCGTTGAGTTCCGCCTCTTAACATGCAATGCTTCCAGAATTCGACGGAAAGTGAGAACAGAGTGCCTTAACACTGGATTCCCTCTGATTACCCTGCTGTATGCGTGATAGAGCGTGAAGCTGATTTGAGTGTGAATCGAACCAAAAAAACCTGCCGCGTTTACAAAATAATTATATGTTACGTATAAGTAGAACAAACATAATATAGTATTTATATTTTAAAATTCGAATAAATAATTCTGCGTGCGTTGCGTTTAAAACAAGTGTTGAGTAGATTTCCAACATCGACTTACCAAATTAGACTGCATTGTGTATAATTTAACGACACATTTACTTCCATTAAGGGGCCTGGAAGCCATCTCAATATTGCAAACGGTCACTCTATATTTTGGAATCCAGCCAACTACCGTTACTTATGCCGACATATTCCCAATCGTCCAACGGAATGACTGGTTAACTACCTGTAAATTAATAGCCATAAGTTCTTAGTTTGTACTTTGTTAGACTTTATTAAAAAAAAAGTTCTAATACATACAATATATATTTAATTATTTGTCAGAAACAGAATTCATATGTTTCAGATAAATTTTACAAAATATTGTATTTCGAATCATCTACATTGAAAATATCACATTGACTTGAAAATTACAAATTCGCAGCTGGTACCATAATTTTCCTGCAGCAAGATCTACATGTGAATATTACAAAAAGAAAGAATAACAATAAAACGAATCTCAAAGATTATTTTTGTATTTCAAAAATATATTAAAATTAAGTCTCAAGTATCATAATCTTATCAATATTTTAGGTTAAAGTAAAATTTATAAAACTAAGGATCGCCACCCACTTTAATGCTTCGATGTTCTTTAATATAAACCTGTAAAAAAAAAATACATAGAAATTTCCCTGTAATCAGAAAAACGGATGAAATTCACTTTAATATCGCCTAATTAGTAGAATCTTGCGAATTGAATTATATTTGCCTTTTAGTAATTTAGAGACTGATGACGTCATTGAAGCATGTCTATGTTGAAAATAAAAGATATATTGTGTTCATAGGCCAGTCGTGGCGCAGCGGCACGAGGTGTGACTGCAAAATCGACTGGTTGTGGGTTCGATCCCCACTCGAGGAGATGAAATGTTTGCTTAAATTTATATTTCCATTTCTTCGCTCTGGAGGTTAAGCGCGGAGTTGAGTTCTGCCACTCACGCAATGCCTCCAGAATTTGGCAGAAAGTGGGGAACGGAGTGTCTTAACACTCCGGTTCCCTCTGCCTACCCTGCTGTGTGCGGGATACAGCGTGAAGCTGATTTGATTTGATTTGATTTGATTATATTCATTTTTATAAAATTTATCGTTTTATAAAATATTACATTTTCAAAGTATTTAAATAGACAAACCACGAAACAAACATTATTTTAAATGTACTGAGTAGAGCGACATATGACAAGTTCTTGTTTCACGAAGAAAATCAGACTTTTGTTTGTCAACATGTTTCGCAACACTAGGAAAAGCCATTTTGAAGTTAAATTACTTTATAGCTTGCCATTTCCCAATGCCCGCTGCCACTCAGTGGAGAGATGTACCACTTTCTTAAGAAAAATATGATTTTCTAGTAACGACGATATCTATATAGATAAGACGAAAGTTGACGGCAATGAAGCGTGAAGGAGCGACGTATATATTTTAACCGACTTCTGTTAAAGGAAGAGGACTCTAAATTTGACAGTATTTAATAATTTTTGTTATTAGTTATTACGTACCTACGAGTATACACATACAGTACACAACAAAATAATTCTTGTTGTATTTCTTTTATGGTTCTATATTGCAAATCATATCTATTGGGTTCTATATTAAAATTCATAATCGTATTATAAAAATGAACGTGTTTGTTAAAATACGTGAACTAAAACGCCTTTGTATTGCCTTTGTATTTACGATTATTTTTTATTTATGAAACGATAAACACAGACAAACCTACAAACTGACAAAAATTTTAAAGATCTCTACTACTACTGTATATTCTATTACACTAATTATTTTTATTACATTCATTATTTTTCAAATCTCTTATCATGTACAGACAGCTATCAGCTATCTTAATTTCATTATATAGTAGCGGTCTATTCAAGGCTTCGCCCGCATACCACTTATAATTATTTTATTGTGCTGCATTTGCCAATAGATAGATCATATAATCTATACATTTAATCAAAAACTTACTGGGAAAGTACTGCGTGGCTGACGAGGATGTCATCGGAGACAAGGGTGTCCCCCGCAGTACTTGGGCCAAGGCGTAAGACCATAAAAAGTGTTGAATAATTTTTATTTTACATTTTCTCGAAAAAACATACGTCCAAATTAAATCCTAAATAAAAGCCAAAGCTTTTGAACAATACCATTGTTAATTTTTTTTCTATTATATCGGATATTGATCATAGTTACGCTACCCTTAGAGGCAAATACCGTCATAAGAAATTATGCTGACCACCTCTTTGTACACAAAGTTGAGCAGCGAATATTCAATCGCTTTATCAATTTACCAAAGATAGCTTCTAACTATCATTCCTAGCAAAGCACGTGGCTATCACGTAGGATTTACAATAAACATTATACTATAATAGCCATCGCAGATGATGAACTAGCCATTCTAAATTCACTGTAAATAAATATTCTTTTTCATATGTAAAGTATATAAATAAAAACATATTATACAAGAAAAAGATATAAAAGGCAAAACTATTAATAAAAAAATGTTAAGTAAAGAACTGATTTAGTAGATCTTCTTGAATTACTAATTTATTCAAATAAATAAACGATTTTCAAAGAGCTTAAATAAAGTTTGTTAAAATGTCAATAGTAAACTGTAAAAAGTATATTTTTTGTTACAAAAACCTTTACGCTTTGCTACTTCGTTTGTAGAAAAACTATTCGTCTTTGAAATTTAAAAAGAGTAGGTACTCTTAGAACTTCGTTGTTAATTCATTTAAATACTCGAAAGAAATGTCCATTAGGACTCCTTTTCAGTAAATATTTCAATTGTTTTAAAAAAGATTTTCAGAAATTTAAATTGAAATATGTTTAGAAAAAGCTTTGAAGATTCTTACTTTAGATCACAAGATCGATCATGCCATCTTATACGCTTGGTATATCCCATACCTTCCTTTTTTTACAGCAAAGTAGGCAAGGGCAGAATAGGTTGGTTTATGAAATTCCGTTCGTCATTTTTCGGCGAATTCTAAAGGCATTGTGTGATTAACACGCAAAATGGAAACGGACAGTCTTAACATTAGGTTTCTTTAACATCCCAGCTTTTGTGATAAAAATGGGAAAAATATACCCATGGTTTTTTCGGTAAGTATATTGCAAACATTGTTTTTTTTTATATGTCATAAAAGTATGCAATTATACTGTTTTATACAACACATTATGTATCATTGAACTTAACCATCAAAATTAACAATATGTTTCATTGAACTTAACCATCAAAATTTCTTATGAATCGTATGTATGTATATATTTGAGTTTGATTAAATTAAAGATAATGAGAAAAATAACCCCAATAGAATCATTTATCATATCTATACCAAGGTAAAAGCGCGGCGTTGAGTTCCGTAACTCAACAGACAATGCCTCGAAAGATTCAGCGGAAAGTCTGCAATGGATTGTGTTAACACTAGGTTCCCTGTGCCTATACTGGAATACAGCGTGAATCTGAAAAAAAATCTAAACATTCTTTTATCCAATATCTTCTATTTAAATAATATTCACTTATTACTTAGAATTGCTACATATAAAGGAAGGTTAAACAGATTACATTCCTATGTAAACGGTCGACGAATAGCGTATGGACGTCGTCTGAACGACAATCTAAATTCCATTTGATTCTTTAATAGAAATTCTGGGTTTGTATATTCAATTGCATATCTACAATTTAGTCTATTGGCAAAAGATACTTCATTCCTGAGTACTATTTTTATCCAATTGTTCTATTCTTTCACCCTGGATACGGCACGTTAAGTAGTGAGATCCAAGTGTCAAATCACTCTGATCTCGAGACATCAGACATTGAGTACCTTACTTTAATCTCAACTTTTGTGCCACAGTGAGCCAATGGAATTAATTAAATAATCCTCCCTAGTGGGAATCAAACGCACACCAATCGCGTTTAAAGTCAAACGCTGTCCCAATGCAATAGCCGAAAGTTTTTTAAATTCGTTTATTCTTAAATTATACTTTATAAATAATAATACGCATCTGTTTATACACAAGCAATAGTTTAAAACAGCTAACACTTAATATTTTAAATTTGTGATTATTTATTAAAAGAGTCAATTACTGGTGTCATTATTCTATATGTTTAGCTACCAATATAAGCCTAAGAGACTTAACCGAGAACAAAACGTCCGTATTGTTATATTTTAACAAATTCTATCGACGTGGATGTCAAATGAAAGATCACCTTCCTTTTATAAATTAAGAGATTTATAAAAAAAAAAAAATCAGCTTCACGCTGTATCCCGCACACTGCAGGGTAGGCAGAGGGAACGTAGTGAAAGACACTCCGTTCCCCACTTTCTGCCGAATTCCGGAGGCATTACGTGATAAGTGGCAGAACTCAACGCCGCGCTTTGCCTCGACACCAGAGCGAAGAAATGGAAATATAAATTTAAGTAAATATTTCATCTCCTCGAGTGGGGATCGAACCCACAACCAGTCGGTTTACAGTCACACCTTGTGCCGCTGCGCCACGACCGGCCTCTAAGAGATTTATACCTCGGCAATTTCATACTTTAAAATATTTTTTTATAAATTTATATAAAAAAAATATACAATTATCTTTAAAGAAGGTAAAATATATATATATTTAAATGATATGGTAGTTAAAAAAGCTTTCTTAACTGAATCATAGCACTAAAGCTAATTGCTATACCGTTGGGTTCATCACCGACGATAGATTTGCAGCTTGTCGTTCAATAACTGTATCGAACCATCTTAATACTGCATACAATCATTTTGGATTTTCGCCAAAATCACGTATTTGAAATATGTTTCCAGTAAAATCTCAATGCATTTTAAGCTGGCTAGGCTTGCTGAGGCTTGCTGTCTAATTATATTATTATATACATTATAGTATTATTTTATATACAACATTTAAAAATCAGAATACAAAGTGAAATGGTAAATGTGATTAGTATATATTGATAGTATAATTGTATTAAAATTAATGTATAATTAATATTTTGTTAAATTAAATGGAAGATAGTGTTAGTCTACAACTGAACTAAACTACAATTAGATTTACAAATACAAATAGAAACGAGCTAAGACTGATTATTCATAATTTTTAAATTATTGTAAAAATTTCTTCTTATTCTATGATAATAATTACAAAGAGTAACAATAATTTGTACGCCATTATAATGAGATGTATGATCGGCATACAGTCGGCGGCGATCATTGGGAGCATCATATATAGCCAAGTCATGTAAAAGAAGACACGACACGCACTAGCCGTGAAGAAATGGTCGTAGTACGACGGGAAGTAGGTGACCACTGTATAGAACGGTGTTCCTGAAAGATTTAAAACTATTTAATACTAATATATATGTAAAAAAACTTACAAAAAAAGAGGAGGGACTGCGCGTTGATTGCCGGAGCCTAGCACCGTGCTTTTCCTCAACACTAGAGCAAGGAAATTATAATATTAATTTAAATTAATATTTTATTTCCTTATTAATATATTATTAATATAATTTTTTTAGGTAACTACGTAGGTCTTGCATAAATTGAATTACCTTCGACTATCACTTTTCTTAAGCTCTCAACCCCATAAGAGATATATACAGTTATCACATATAAGCCGATGCCCCACAGAACTTTGTTTTGTTGCCTTTTCATGACACGTTCTTCTTCAATATCACTCATGACTGAAGCCATTTCATTGTTTAATTTAATTATAGAAGATTTGTAGTAAAATACAAGAAACATTTTAATTAAAATAATATCATGGATAGCTGAGAACATGACAGCAGATTTTCCTTCCACTTCTGGAAAATCTCCAAATAATGCCGCTAAGTTCTCGAGGAAAATCATAATAAAGTAAACGCTGAAGGAGATTAAAGTATAAATTCTATAAATTTTACTTTCTTTCACTCCGTCACATAAAAAGTCGCCGGCTCCTGAGTAATAAACATACTTGCAAAAAAACGTCAACAAGCTCTTGGTGCTGGGCGACATTTTAGATACTTTAATCAAGACAAATGGGTATAATTCTCTATTATATTTCTATCGCAGCCGACAAATTAGCGCGTTATATTAAAATGTAAAAGTCTTTTAATAAAAGTTGTAAAGCACCAGAAACTTCTTCTAATTACAATTTACTGTTAATGAATGTCTTTGAGTGAGTTATTATAGCGAACTTTGAAGTTCTGTTTCTATACCACATATTAAATAATTTATTATTGATACTCGTATTATGGTTCGACTGTTAATAATCGAAAATGTTTCGTAGCATACATATGTATGTGTGTGTATGTATTCGGTGGTTAATTAACCGTTTTAATTAACACCAAAAAATCTTACGGTATATATTCGTAAAGTTACGCAATATTTACGATACTGATGTTTACTATAATTTATATTATAAATATATATTTTTTTTATAATATTGTGTTTCAGAAGAGTAATAAATAGAATAGGTATAAGTTAAATAATAATAAGTTAAAAAATAAAAATACTTTTAATTACAAATGTTCTCTACATTTGTAATTAAAAGTACTATATAAATTTGAAATTAAAACTATTATATTATAGGCCGCAGGTCGAAAGATAAACTTTTACACAACATTTTTTTTTTTTCAAATTAAATATCCTATTTTACAAACACATAAAATTATTAAAATACCACACACAGCAGGGTAGGCAGAGGGAACCTAATGTTAAGACATTCCCCACTTTCTGCCGAATTCCGGAGGCATTGCGTATTGAGTGGCAGAACTAAACGCCGCGCTTAACCTCGACCAGAGCTAAGAAATGGAAATATAAATTTAAATAAATATTTTATTACCTCGAGTAGGGATCGAACCCACAACCAGCCGGTTTTATAGTCAAACTTTGTGCCGCTGCGCCACGACTGGCCTCTTCTCTTCTTCTAGATTAAAATACAAACATTCCGATTCTCGTCTTTTCGGTTAACAAATATTCGAATATCCTTTCACCACACTGTTAAATGATTATTGTCTTCGTTATTTACTCAGTTGAATACAATCCTTCAAGAAGAAAAGGAAAGATGAGTAGCAAAACACGGAGTTCATATTTTAAGTAGACGAAAACGCAAAAGCTCCAAATTAGCCGTTTAGAGCACTTACATCTGTCAATGAACGTTTCAATATAAGCGTTAACTAAATTTTCAAATAATATCGAAGAAAACTTATGCAACTAACGCCAGAAATAAAGAACAGCAACATATGATACAAATTCATCTGTTTTAATAACGCTGTTTCGAAACGAAATCTTCCCGAGCCTTGCTTGATATATAATTCAGAAAATCATGCTTCGTGTGATTCCGTATTAACATACCTCAAAAATATTTTCGCTTCTATATAGCTTTTTTAAAAAAAATTAAGAATTTCCTATGAAAAGTTTCAATTCAATAATTATGAGTAGAATGTTTGAACATAATAGTTAACTGATCGTCGCTTCCAACTAAATTCTATTTCTTCCGTTCTCATAGAATATATTCTCTGAGTATTCCTCTACAAGTGTCCACTTCCTACATTCCAAATTTCATATAGTAAAACTTCCACTCTGCAACGAATTGAATTTTATAAAACAACTAGCGACCCGCTCGCGGCTTCGCCCGCTTTAACCACAGAATTATTTACTTAAAACACTAAAGTTATATTCATGTTTTAATATACCTATAATGTATATTTGCAACGCACTTAAGATCTCTAATGTGAAAATTATTACAACCTTAGGTCGCATTTTCGTACCTCCCATAAGAGAGATGCAGCTGTCAATATATTAATTTCTTTAAACTTTTGACTTAAGGAGTCTTTAGGGCCTAAGTTATAGTTATAGCTATATAGTTATAGTTATAGTTATATCGATACTTACAATAAAATCCTAACTCATCGGTGTCTGTACGTGGAAGATATATTAGAAAAAATTTTATTACGGACATTTAACAATGTAATAGAACTTGGTCAGTTTGTCTGTTTATCTGTGCGTTCACGGTAATCTCAGAAAGGGCTTAAAGGCTTTAAGTGCAGTTTTTTAATTTTTCTAACTTCCTTTAAATATTTAGTATTAGTTTTATTTTAATCGGTTCACACAAAATTAAAACCAGATTCACGCTGTATCCAGCCTAAAGCAGGGTAGGTAGAGGGAACTTAAGTGTTAAGATACTGCGTATGATATATGACTGACATGCGAAATGAAAATATGATTAAATTACAATTCAATCCTCCAAGTGGGAATCGAACCCATAACGTCACGTTACAGGCACAATTTTGTGCCCCTAAGCCACGACGGCCTTTAATATTTATACAGAATGGAAGCGTCAGCGCTTCTTTTACAGGGACAATATATAGGATAAAATATTTTAAACCCATACCTAAAGAAATTAATCAAGATACCTCCAACAGCTTAGACGTAGGATTTTTTGATGACCAATAACGTAATTACATACTACTACAAAATATTACTAAAGATTAAGCAACTTTGAACTATGCCGCCAATACCTACGACTCGTATGTGGCGGTTTCCCCTTGATAGGCCTATGTCTGTTTGCGTCTTTAATGACAAATAGCGTTTTATTTTAATATCAACAATAATATATAATTTATTTTGTATAAAAAATAACTTTTTCAGTTTTGGGATTTTTTAAATTGTATTAGGCTTTTATAGAGTCGTTAAAACTATGGTTTCATTTAAAGTGGCGGTGACAAAAATACTATATAATTGAGCATATTTAATATCTATAGTGATTTTTAGTGAATACAACCAATAGTTATTGCAAAGAATTTAAACTACCAACATTCTTATCGTTAATAAATTATTTTTTTTCAAAATAAAAAAAAAATGAATAATTTCGCGCCATTACGACGAAATAATTAGACAAAATAGTCTAATTTATTAGTTCAGTTCAAAATGTTCAAAAGTAAAAGTTAAAAAATGTTGATCGAAAATAATTATACTGTAGGAGGATACCTTTATATATCCTGTTTAAATTTGTTTTTTTATGATATTATGTAGAATAATATAATCTATAGAGGAATCAATAATTCCTCTTCACACCTTTTATTCTTTAACTATAATAAGTAAATATATTTTTTAGAGGTTACTCTGTACTAAGATGCAGCTCTGTTCCCGCATTTATGTCCCTGATATATCGATATAAATAATAGAAATATAAATCATTGGAAAGAAAAGGAGAACCGCAATTATATCGCATTTTTTTTTTCATACTTTCAAGTATGTATTAATAAATTTACATACAATTCATTTGTTTTAAACATAACATTAAGGTGGATTCATAAAATATATTTGGTACTTCCTTAGCATGATTATTTCATGTATTTTTTTAGATACAAAAATTTGATTAAATTCTCTTGAAAAATATATCTATTGTAAATGAATGTAACGTACCTATGTGCCAATGATTAAAATTAATCTAAATACAATATCAACTTTTATAAACTATAGCAACCAGCTCGCGGCTTCACCCGCTTAAATTTGTGAATTATTTGTTTGTTTCGGTACAGGGAATTACGTTCCTGTTTTAATAAATAATGTATGCTTGCAGCGCACTTATGATTTCTAATGTGAAAATTATTAATACAAAAAAATATTATTGGGAGCAATTAACAATGTAATAGAATCAGAAACCATAACATTTGTAAATTTTGTTTGTTTGATGGTTTTTCTGTTAGTCGACACTTGTCTCAGAAACGATTTAAGCGATTTAAAGAGCTAAGACGTGAGCGTGGTGCTTGAGCGGTAAAATCGCTTTAATTGTTTTTATTGTAACATTCATTATGTGTGAATGGTGTAATGATTAAAAAACTGACCTTTATAACTATTTATTTATATCCTCATAGAGAAATGATAGCTTTTTTGGGCAGTGTTCATTTTTTAAGAAAATAAATTTGATCAAAATACACTTATTTATCTATTTATCTATATATATAAAAGGACATGTACCTGACTGACTGAGGTACGACACAGAGCAGAGCAGAGCCGTAACCGCTGATGGGAGAAACGTGAAATTTGACAGATGTTTATTTTTATAATCTGAACATCCACTAATAAGGGATTTTGAAAAATTTTTACCCTAAACGGATGAAATAGGGGTTGAAAGTTTGTATGGATTTTTTTTAAAACAGCACCGATTTTTATAAAATTTAAAAGTCAGACTCTTTAAAATATTTCATTGAACACGTATTTCATGGTTTTTAGAATTCATCCCCTAAGGGTTCAAATACGGGGTTGAAAGTTTATATGAAAAAATCTTCAAATCGCCACCGATTTTTATAAAAAAGTAAATTCAGACTGTTAAAAATATTTTATTGAACACGCGTTTCCTGTTTTTTTTAGAAATCACCCCTAATGGTGCTAATAAGCAGGCGAAGCTGCGCGCGCCCGCTAGTTATAAGATAAAAATTAAAATAATATATAACATCTTATATATTATATTGTTGTATTGTAATAACATATAATATATTTATAAAAATGAGAATGTATTGTTTTGTTTAATAGCTCCTGATAGTTATTACAACGCATGCAAGGAAAGATCATTTTAGAAAGTTGTTTAATTATATTAGAATTATAAAAACTACTTACATTTTTATAGTGAATAAAATATTTTATCAAATAAAATATTGTCTGTGTTTTCCACCTAAAAACACTAAAGGGAGAAAACATATTAAATATATATAAAAATATAGATACCACATTAGTATCGATACTGTTGTACTGGTAATAATAAATGAAAAAAAATTATATACTACGTACAGGATACCTTTGTATGCAAAGTTTAAAGCTATTCATTATGACAGAATATAAAATATATATATTTTAGATGTCCCTCTGTACTACGATGGCGGCTCTGTTCTAGTTTGCACATTTTCCTTTGAAAATTAGTTATTGTAACATAACTCTAACAGTTACACATGGTACTGTCAACTTTTATAGATATTGATATCTTCTATGAAATTGTAGTACATTACTTTGCTCTATTATCAATAATTTCCACAGGGTACGCAATATAAGGTTTTTTTTGGTATTTTTTTACACCTTAATCGTCTAATTGTAAAAGAGTTTTCCAAATCGGTCTCGTGGTTTTGGGGCCTATTCAAATCAAATAAAGACACAAAAAATGTAATCGATTGTCTTAATAATTTTAGTGATATCGATGCACCTCCCCCTCACCCCCGCAGAGTTACTCGCCACGGTGCGCGAGACCACACGACACACACTCCGCATTTTTTATTATTACATGATTTTCTTTAGATTTATATTTTTTAATTCGTTATATCTTTTTAATGGGATGTCCGATTTTATTAATTTAAAAAGTATCTTACAGGTATTGAAATTATCTTTAATAAAATATCACTTAATAGGATAAGGATTAATGCAGAGGTATGAATAATATGGTTTGATTATTGTCGGCACTTTTGTTAACTTATAAAATATAAAAAAATGGTTACAATATAACCATAACTACAGTAGTCGGACATATGCTATCGCGGACTTTTATATAGATATTGATGCGCTTTATAATACTATAGAACATTGTTTTGTTCTATCATCAATAGTTTTCGCAGCGCATGCGATGATAGAATTATTAAGATCAATTTCTTCTCACCTTGCGTTACATTATTGCATTTTTATTAGGTGATCTCTATTTTTTTTGAAAATGTAATATATCCTATGCTGGTCAGTAAAGATGCAGCTTTCTAATAGTGAAAAAAATATTGAAATCGGTCCAGTAGTTTTTGTGTGAAAACTCTACAAACATACACACATACATACATACAAAAATACAAATCTTACCTCTTTATAATATTAGTATAGATAAATAAAGCTCTCATGGCTTCGAGAGAATGATTTATTAATTATTAATATTTTCATTTCTTCGCTCTGGCACAAGGGCAAAATCCTGGCGTTGAGTTCCGACACTCAACTCGCAACGCCTCGAAAAATTCGGCGTAAAATGGGGAACTGAGTGTCTTAACACTAGGTTCCCTATGCCTACTCTGGTGTATGCGGAATACAGCGTGAAACTGATTTTTATTTGTCAAGCAACATAAGCAATTTACATTGGGTATTTTACTACTACATTGGGTATTTATACTTATAGGGCTGTTTATCTTTGTCGTATAAATTATGAGATTTAATATTATTAACAATTTCTAAGTTTCATTATATAAACATTTTTTAGTATTTTATGTATTTCACAAATCGTATACTTTAAAATTAAAAAATTTTTTTGAGGTTTTATCTACCATAAATTATTTTTCTTAAACCTCACGCTATAACCCGCACATAGCAAGGTAAGTCAGAGGATAATATTAAGACACTACATTTTCGATTTACTGCCGAATTCTGGAACCATGACGTGTTAGTGGAACTCTACGCCGCAACATTTTTCAGTCAATCAATCAAGTTTGAATTAAATATTTATGTCAATTTATATTTCTACTTCTTCGCTCTGGTGTCGAGGCAAAGAGCGACGTTGAGTTCCGCCACTTAACACGCAATGCTTCCAGAACCAAAAAAACCTGCCGCGTTTACAAAATAAGTATATGTACGGCATAAGTAGAAAAAACATAATATAGTATAGTAAAAAACGTAATACAATATAGTATTTGTATTTTAAAATTCAAATAAATAATTCTGTTGCGTTTAAAACAAGTGTTGATTAGATTTCCAACATCGGCTTACCAAATTAGACTGGATTGTGTACAATTTAACGACACATTTACTTCCATTAAGGGGCCTGGAAGCCATCTCAATATTGCAAACGGTCACTCTATATTTTGGAATCCAGCCAACTACCGTTACTTATGCCGACATATTCCCAATCGTCCAACGGAGGAACTGGTTAACTACCTGTAAATTAAAAGCTATAAGTTCTTAGTTTCTACTTTGCTAGACTTTATTAAAAAAAAAAGTCTAATACATACAATATATATTTAATTATTTGTAAGAAACAGAATTCATATGTTTCAGATAAATTTTACAAAAGATATTGTATTTCGAATCATCTACATTGAAAATATCACATTGACTTGAAAATTACAAATTCGCAGCTGGTACCATAATTTTCCTGAAGCAAGATCTACATGTAAATATAACAAAAAGAAAGAATAACAATAAAACGAATCTCAAAGATTATTTCTGTATTTCAAAAATATATTTAAATTAAGCCTCAAGTATCATAATCTTATCAATATTTTAAGTCAAAGTAAAATTTAAAAAACTAAGGATCGCCACCCACTTTAATGCTTCGATGTTCTTTAATATAAACCTGTAAAAAAAAATTACATAGAAATTTCCCTGTAATCACAAAAACGGATGAAATTCGCTTTAATATCGCCTAATTAGTAGAATCTTGCGAATCGAATTATCTTTGCCTTTTAGTAATTTAGAGACTGATGACGTCATTGAAGCATGTCTATGTTGAAAATAAAAGATATATTGTGTTCATAGGCCAGTCGTGGCGCAGCGGCACGAGGTGTGACTGCAAAATCGACTGGTTGTGGGTTCGATCCCCACTCGAGGAGATGAAATAGTTGCTTAAATTTATATTTCCATTTCTTCGCTCTGAAGTTTAAGCGCGGAGTTGAGTTCTGCCACTCACGCAATGCCTCCAGAATTTGGCAGAAAGTGGGGAACGGAGTGTCTTAACACTCCGGTTCCCTCTGCCTACCCTGCAGTGTGCGGGATACAGCGTGAAGCTGATTTTTTTTTTTATAAATCTCTTAATTTATAAAAGGAAGGTGATCTTTCATTTGACATCCACGTCGATAGAATTTGTTAAAATATAACAATACGGACGTTTTGTTCTCGGTTAAGTCTCTTAGGCTTATATTGTTAGCTAAACATATAGAATAATGACACCAGTAATTGACTCTTTTAATAAATAATCACAAATTTAAAATATTAAGTGTTAGCTGTTTTAAACTATTGCTTGTGTATAAACAGATGCGTATTATTATTTATAAAGCAGAGTAGACAAAGGGAACCTATTAAGACACTCCGTTCTCCACTTCCCGCTGAATTATGGAGGCATGCGTGTTGAGAGACGGAACTCAACGCCGGGCTTTGCGTAGACACCAGACTAACCAGACTAACTAACTAACTAACTAACTAACTAACTAACTAACTAACTAACTAACTAACTAACTAACTAACTAACTAACTAACTAACTAACTAACTAACTAACTAACTAACTAACTAACTAACTAACTAACTAACTAACTAACTAACTAACTAACTAACTAACTAACTAACTAACTAACTAACTAACTACTAACTAAACTAACTACTAACTAACTAACTAACTAACTACTAACTAACTAACTACTAACATAACTAACTAACTAACTAACTAACTAACTACTAACTAACTAACTAACTACTAACTAACTAACTAACTAACTACTAACTAACTAACAAACTAACAAACTAACAAACTAACTAACTAACTAACTAACAAACTAACAAACTAACTAACTAACTAACTAACTAACTAACTAACTAACTAACAAACTAACTAACTAACTAACTAACAAACTAACAAACTAACAAACTAACTACTAACTAACTACTAACTACTAACTAACTAACTAACTACTAACTAACTAACTAACTAACTAACTAACTAACTAACTAACTAACTAACTAACTAACTAACTAACTAACTAACTAACTAACTAACTAACTAACTAACTAACTAACTAACTAACTAAACTAACTAACTAACTAACTAACTAACAAACTAACTAACTAACTAACTAACTAACTAACTAACTAACTACCTAACTACTAACTAACTAACTAACTAACTAACTAACTAACTACTAACTAACTAACTAACTAACTACTAACTAACTAACTAACTAACTAACTAACTAACTAACTAACTAACTAACTAACTAACTAACTAACTAACTAACTAACTAACTAACTAACTAACTAACTAACTAACTAACTAACTAACTAACTAACTAACTACTAACTAACTAACTACTAACTACTAACTAACTAACTAACTAACTAACTAACTAACTAACTAACTAACTAACTAACTAACTAACTAACTAACTAACTAACTAACTAACTAACTAACTAACTAACTAACTAACTAACTAACTAACTAACTAACTAACTAACTAACTAACTAACTAACTAACTAACTAACTAACTAACTAACTAACTAACTAACTAACTAACTAACTAACTAACTAACTAACTAACTAACTAACTAACTAACTAACTAACTAACTAACTAACTAACTAACTAACTAACTAACTAACTAACTAACTAACTAACTAACTAACTAACTAACTTAAATACTTATATCTTTTGATAGAAAGAAGCTATTACAATGAAATAAACACTAAATGTTACTTTGATTTACTGGTAATTTTTACGTATAAAACTTGCTTAAATATATTGTGTACTTTTGACGTGATGCGTGTTCACATAAACCGGAAAACAGACAAACAGATAAAGAGACAAACAGACAAAAATTCCAAAAATGTTGGAAATGGATTCTGTTAGTTATCCTTTAACACCCTGGCTAATTCTTTTTTTAATATTTTCAATGTACAGAAACGACTTTTCTACAGATTTATTATAAGTATAGATAAGAATTAAGAAATGGTCATTTTTGAGTCTTTTCGGTTAACCAATCAGCTTCACGCTACTCCCGCACACAGCAGGGTAGGCAGAGGGGACGTAATGTTATGACACTCCGTTCTCCACTCTACGCCAAATGCCGGATGTATTGTGTGCTGAGTGGGGGAACGCCGCGCTTTTGCCTCGACAACAGAGCGAAGAAATAGAAATATAAATTTAATTAAATATTTCATTTCCTCGAGTAGTGATGTCCGTAACAAAAAAAAATCAAATATATCTTCCAGTTATAGACACCAATGAATTACGATTTTATGGTAAGTGTTGATAAATAAGTTTTTTTTTCAAACATTCAATTGAATATTCTGATAATTGCGAAAATGCAACCTAAAGTTTTAATAATTTTCACATTAGAAATCTTAAGTGCGCTGCAAACATATTTTATAGGTATATTAAAACAGTGTATTAAGTAATTAATTCTGTAGCTAAAGCGGGCGAAGCCGCGAGCGGGTCGCTAGTAGAATTATAAATTTAAATAAATATCTCATTTCCTTGAGTGGCAATCGAATCCACAACTAGCCGCGTTTACAGTCAGACTGTGTGCACCTGCGCCACGATTGGTCTCAGGCTTTTCGGTTAACGAACATTCGAATAATTTTTCACCATATTATTAAATTATTATTGTCTTGATTGAGATATGATGAATGAAGATAACGAAACATAATTTTTAAGAATCATAGACATTATTTAATAAAAAGAAGCCCTAAATAAGCCGTTTTAATCACTGACTAATAAACACTGCTAATAAATATTTCAATATTAACCTTAATTAAAGTTCAAGTAATTTTGAAGAAAATTTATGCAATATATGAAACAAATTCATCTGTTTTAATAACGCTGTCTCGGAATGAAATCTTCCCGAGCCTTGCTTGATATATAATTCAGAAAATTATGCTTCATGTGTTCCCATATTAACATGTCTTAAAAAAATATTTTCTAGCTTCAGGATTTTTTTTTCCATAAAATAGCAATGAATATCCTAAGAAAAAATTCTGTTCAATAATCATGTTTAAGTTTTTTGAGTAGTTAAGATTTTTGAGTATTTTAGTTAAGCTTTTTGAGTATTGTAGTTAAGAATTTTGAGTATTGTAGTTAAGTTTTTGAGTATTGTAGTTAAGATTTTTGAGCATTGTAGTTAAGATTCTTGAGTATTGTAGTTAAGTTTTTTACGTGTTTTTTACAGTACTCGAAAAATTTAACTACAATACTTATTTAGAAACGTATAAAAAATTTAATGTAGCGGGACTCGAACCCGCGCCGCCTAGAAACCGACCAGGCGCTCTGATTGCTACGTTCAAATTTGATACGTTTTCTAAATAAGTATTGTATTTAAGTTTTCTGAGTATTGTAGTTTACCGATCGTCGCCTGCAACATTGTTTGCGTAGATGTTACGACGTAAGATGAAAAATATTATCCCGATTATCCCAACATCAATTATCCAGTTCTCATAGGAAATTTGCGAAATATTCTCTTCCTTCGTATTTATGCATGTATACTTAGATGGTCTGTATTATTCTGTGCAGAATTATCAATTTGTTATCATTCATTAAAACTTACTATCTCTAACGAATTCAATATTTTGCAACAATCAATAAAGTAGCCTTATTACTCGTACAATAGCCGTTAGAATTAGAACATAATACTACAGGAATAAACCTAATCTCAAAAAGGTTCCTAACGTCTTTTTCCAATAGACTTGTATAACAATATATCAGTACGAACCTCCCACGGGACGAACGGCGCGGGTCACGTACGAGAATTGTTTTTCGACGAACCCAACATTACCTCTCACTCTGAGAGGAAAACTTTATACCCTATTCCTTACAGAGGCATTATTTCAACAAATTTCTCAAAGTGCGATAACGTGTCTGAAGATACAAAAAGTTCGAAGGAAGGAAGGAAGGTACCAACGTCGTGTTGATGATTAGAACAATAAATACAATGAAATATTGCCACAAATATGACTTGTGACTTCGGAACTGCATTGAGATGTATTTTGGTCCTTATCATATTGGTCATCAAGTCAAACGATATTACGGATTTTTTTTACATTTATGTACGAACCGAACCAAATCGATAGTACGAAGCGAAGTAACGATAAGTTTGTTTGTTAATATTTTATATATATGTTACTAGATGTCAAGGCTCCTCTGCATGCGCTGTTAAATACGGAATACAGCGTGAAGATGATTTATTTTTTATATTTTAGTAAAGTTATATGCACTTTTTTATTGCAAATAAAATAATTTTAATACTATCAGCCGGTGCGTGTAACGAACAGGTATCAAACAATACAGCTGCGTATCCATTAACGTAACGTCGCTGTCCATTCGAAAGGAAACACACGCTTCGATACACCGCACTCACCTACAATTACTATGCTTAAGAGGATTAGTTTATACGCAATACTTAGGGTTATTAATCATATATCTCATTATGTTATACTCGTACCTATAAAAAAATCAGCTTCACGTTGCATCCCGCATAAAGCAGAGTAGACAAAGGGAACCTATTAAGACACTCCGTTCTCCACTTCCCGCTGAATTATGGAGGCATGCGTGTTGAGAGACGGAACTCAACGCCGGGCTTTGCGTAGACACCAGAGTGAAGAAATAAAAATATAAATTTAAATAAATATTTCATTGCCTGGAGTGGGGATCGTGCTCCTGTGCCACGAAGGCCAGAATTACGGTACTTAGGGTTATAGATCATAATTTTTATTACGTTATAGCTATTTTCATTGGATATTGGGTTTGATTACACAATATTATGAAATTACACCATTACGCCTTACAGTAAGGTGATCAAGTCGTTGCGCCTGTGGCGCCCCTTCAATTAGGTTTTGTGAACTATTTCGCATTATTCACTAGAAAAATAAAATAATCAAAAGTAATAAAAAAATCCTAAATCTAATGTGCGCAGAGATCAGTAATTAACTTAAAGGCTGCCACGACTTGTTGACCATACTATACAGTGGCAATTAGTATCTTTAACTATATACAGTGTGTAAAAATAAATACGGGCGGTAACTTTAATAATTGAGGTTGTCGGGGCGCGATAGCAAAAGCGTGTTACAGTAAACACGACGATTGTGGGTTCGAATCCCACTCGGCAGAATGCATTAATATTTATGAATATTTTCATTTCTTCGCTCTTTTAAAAAGACAAAAATCGCGGCCGTTAGCTCCACCACTCAACACTTGCAATGCCTCGATATTTTGGTGAAGAGTGAGCAACAGAGTTTCTTAAAACTAGGCTACGTACATACAGAGTGAAGTTAAAAAAAAATTTCCGTAATTCACAAGACACATATACAAAACTTAAACACAAACATTACCCACTTGCCGGTAATAGCGAATAGTCATTACTTGCTACTGCAATCCGAAAACGAGCCTGTTAAAAGTTGTGCGGCAGAAACTAACACGAATTTAACAAATACTTATATGGTTGTTTATCCTTATGGTGAAAATCATGAGATTTAATATTATTAACACTTTCTGAGTTATAAAATAAAACATATGTGAATATATTATATAGTTTATAAGTCGTTCACTTTTAATTATTAAGATAATTGAAAGGCTGTAGTTAATATTGAGAAATTTGAAAATTAAAATATTATCTTTAAATTTTCGTAGTACCTTCAATATGATTCTCGAAGAATTTTAGTTTCGATAACCAAGAAAAATAATAGAAAATACATATATGTAATGTAATTGGTAAAAACATTATATGAACAGGTTAGACGATAAAAACACTATATTTTTATTTTAAAATTTTCTTTAAATTATTTTTAACATGTTTTTAGACAATTTTAAACTGTTATTCCACTCTTAGGAAAGAAAAATACTTATTTGTAAGACGTATAAAAATTTTAAACCTAGCGGGACTCGAACCCGCGAGTTACTTGGCACAACTTATTTATGTTGTTAGCATCTCTGTAGGGAGATTTTTACAAATTTCCGCTAACCAAAGATAACTACAACAGAGAATGCTATTTATTATTTTTTTTTTAAACCCTTTAAAGTGTTATTCCACACTTAGAAAACGTATAAAAATTTGAACTCCGCCAGGTCTGTTTCCAGAAGGCGCGAGTTCTAGTCACACTACGCTCAATTTTTTATACGTTTTCTAAATTTCAAATAAAGTATCAAGTTGAGTTAAAAATAAGTGTTGATTAGATTTCCAACATTGGCTTATCAAATTAGACTGCATTGTGTACAATTTAACGACACATTTACTTCCATTAAGGGGCCTGGAAGCCATCTCAATATTGCAAACGGTCAACGGTCTATATTTTGGAATCCAGCCAACTACCGTTACTTATCCCGACATATTCGTCCGAATACCTAGTTAACTATCTGTAAATTAATAGTCATTAGTTCTTAGTTTGCAGTTTGCAAGACTTGAATAATACTTTTTTACCTTATTATAACATTTATCTGAATCATACAATATAAGTATATGATTCACGCGCGATAGCGCGTCAAGCCAAGTTCAGTTAAACAGAACTAGAAAGCAGCACCGTGAGTAATTTTACATAAACCATTTGAAGTCTCTTTTGACCCCTTCGTAACTCAAAAACTAAATTTTAAAGATCCAAAACTATTTTTTAAATTAATTACTCACCTACAATTACTATGCTTAAGAGGATTAAGGTATACGCAATACTTAGGGTTATCATATTCATAAATCTCATTATGTTATACCTATAAAAAAATCAGTTTCACGCTGTATCCCGCACACAACAGGGTAGGCAAAGGGAACCTAGTGTTAAGATACTTCGTTCCCCACTTTCTGCTGAATTCTGGAGGCATGGCGTGTTGAGTGGCAGAACTCAACGCCGCGCTTTTTGCCTGGACACCAGAGCGGAAAAACGGAAATATAAATTTAAGTAAACATTTCATCTCCTCGAGTAAGGATCAATAAATAGATTCTATAAATAGATTCTATCAGGTACATTTACTTATAGTGCCTGTAATGTATGGATAGCAATCAAAATTGATGACAGCCGATATTTAGACTCAACGCCTATTTAAATAATATATATATACTCTTATATAAATGTCCTGTGTACTAACGTATACTTCCTACTCTGCTAAGAAATTTTCTTTATTTGTAGATTAGCTTCACTAGTGTAGTGTAAGACATTGTCTTCAAGCATATTTTAAGATTATAATATCTATTCTACTCTCATTTATGTACTGAGACACGAGTTTCTCAGGACATAAATCATCATATACATTTTAAGATATTATTGAATATACAAAGATTGGATTACCATCTTTAATTATTTTTTTATTTAAACATATCTGTTTTATATAATAAGTTCTTTGATTTTTACGATTATTACACATTTTAAATGATACTATTTTAACCGGATTAATCGCGTATATTTCGTAATTTTATACATGGAATTTTATACATTGGGAACCCGACGTTTCGAACACTTTACAGTAGTCCGTGGTCACGGGTAGACTGACCAGTTAAAATCCGGTTAAAATAGTTTCATTAAAAATATCAGTTTTAGTTCTTATAATTAAGGATGCTCGTGTAGCGGACTATCGTATTTATTACGGTATGAAATTATTATTTTGATTAGACCAGTTGTGGCGCAATGACAAAAGTACGTGACTGTCAAAGCGATGTGTGGGTTCGCCCCCCACTCGAGGAAATAACAAGGCAAAGCACGGCGTAAAGTTCCGCCACTCAACACGCACTACAAATATTATAACAATATTATTTATAAAAAATATATAAATATATACAAAATTTAACAAAAAATATATTCTCTAAAGAATAAATTAAAAATATATTCTCTAATCTGTCAGCTCATAGCACGCATAAAAGCTTCTGCAGGCCTAAAAATCACAAATATATCACGATTTCGCCGAGTGTACAAGGACAGATTGAACCTTGTACAACTTTCAGACTTTTGACCACTTAAGAAATCTCACTGTTTTTGTCGTTGAAGCCAACAACCAAGGCATATATCATTATATTGAACTTGGCTCTCATTTTACTTTTGTTTTTATGAGATAAATGTCATATTCATATTGAATTGAGATTTACAAATGCTAATGCAGCTATTTTGCTGCAGTATGCAGATAAATACCAAAAAGAAATAATAACAATATAACGAACAAATCTAAAAGAATTATTTGTTATTTAACTTATATTTTAAAATATATCAAAAATAAGTTGTAGTATCCATAATCTTATCAATATTTATAATAAAGTAAAATAAAAAAAAACTGAGATTCACCATCCACTTTATTTAACGCTTCAATGCTCTTCAAAAATAAACCTGTAAAATAAAATGATATAGAAATTTTCTTTTAATCAGAAAAACCGATAAAATTCACATTGAAATCGCCTAATTAGTAGAATCTACTTGCGAATTGAATTATCTTTGCCTTTTAGTAATTTAGAGAGCGATTAAAGTAATTAAAGCGTCATTGAGACGTCATTGATCGATCATGTCTATGTTGACATTAGGATTGCAGATTCAAATCCCATTCGTAAATATTTCTATTTAATTGTGTAAATACTTGGACTGTTTAAGTATAGCATTACGTTGGGCTGTACCGACCCTTTACTAAAAGAGAGATATTTAGTTACAATAAAAAATATCTTTACTTTTTACTCCATACACAACACTACAGTGTCTTAATGTTTACTTTTCTTATATTATGAATAAGTCGGAATTGTCTTAATGGAAACGAAGTGTCTTAACACTATGCTCCCAAATTCCCTCTACCTACCCTGATATGTGTATGGGACACAGCGTGAACCTAAAAATATACCTAAAAAAAATTGATATGTCAATAAAATAAATAAATATATTGTGTCCATAAAATAACATCACTTTAATTGTTTTACGTATAATACTCATTCATTTTCAAAGTAAGAAATAGACAAACCGCACAACAAACATTATTTTAAATGCACTGAGTAAGAGCAACAAACATATGATTGTTTCTTATTTCATGAAGAAAATCAGAGTTTTGTTTGTCAACATGCTTCGCAGCACTGGGAAAAGCCATTTTAAAGTTAAATTACTTTAAAGTTTGCCATTTCCGAATGCTCGCTGCCTCTCAGTCCTCCACTGAGGAGAGACCCTCTATTTTCTTGAGAAAAATATGAATTTCTAGTAACGGTCTCATCTAAATATAAGTACTTTGTAGTAATCTAATCTATCTATCGAACGTTGACGGCAATGAACCGTGAAGCAACGATATCTGTTTTATTATTAGGTAAGTTGAGACCAGTCTCGATGCAAAGGCATGAAGTGCGACTATAAACGCGACAAGTTTTGGGTTCGATTCCGACTCGAGGGGATGATATATCTAATACTCTCATTTCTTAGCTCTGGTGTCAAGACAAAGCGTGTCGTTGACGTCCGCCACTCAACACTCAATGCCTCCAGAGTGTCTTAACACCTCATATATATATATATATATATATATATATATATATATATATATATATATATATATATATATATATATATATATATATATATATATAAAATACTTTAAGCCCATACCTAAATAAATTTTAAATTAATCAAAATTCCTCAACAGTTTAGACATAGGATTTTTGTTTTCATTTCACGATGTTTATCCATAACTGTATTTCGTATAGCTTGAACTTTGAACTGCGCCGCCCAATAACTACGATTCGATTTCGGAATGAGGCGTATGCGGCGTTTTCCCTTTGATAGGTTTATGCCTGCGTGCGTCGTTCTAGACAAATGGCGTTTTATTTTACAACGATAATATTATTATTTACTTTGTTTGAAAAAAAAACACGTTTTAAGTTTTGGGAAAAAAAATGTTCCGTATGTATTTGGCTTTTACAGAGTAGTTAAAACTGTGGTTTCATTTAAAGTGGTAGTCACACAAACACTTGTATATGTTTTTTTTTACGATTTTATAATAAAAATCATTAGTACAGGAGGTAAGGTAGGAAACATGGAATGGGTAGTATCCCGATACAATATATGGCTCCATTTATATTGCCAGCGTGCAAAAAGTATGTCAATGAACTATTATAGCTTTTTTTACTTTTTTGTAATATGTACAAAATAAAATTAAATAATTATAAGAAAAAAATAAGTCTAAAAATAGTAAATAACACATTTAATTTAATGTTTATATACTGTTGTTCGAATTTCTTATATTTCATCGAATTTGGATCATAGTAACATGCAAGCACGCAGCTTAAGTTACGCTACCCTTTGAGGCAAATACCGTTATAGGAAATTAGTTATGCTCACAACCTCTTTGGACACAAGGTTGAGCAGCGAATATTCAATCGCTTTATCAATTCACCAAAGATCGCTTCAACCAAGTAACTAACATGCCTAGTAAAGCACGAGGTTATCTGATAGGATTTACAAAAAAAATATAGTAAATTATTTTTCAATCGCATTTTTTTCCTTTATTTGTATTACTTATCATTTTGTGCCAAATTTCATAAGTATAAGTCCGAGGAAAGTACTCACTAGGTTTTGATTATTCGACGAATTTCAGACAAAAAGCAACAAAAACGGTGCACAAAAGCTCGTATCTTTTGATAGCATTGAATTAGAAGGTTGTTTTTTTTCCGAGTTCCAAGGGAATGTTGAGCTGAATATTTGATATTACCTTCAGCTTGATATCTCCACACGATCTCGAGATAAATGATCTCGACAGACTATCAAATTGTTGTCCAAATTGATAGTTTTTTACCATTTCAGATAGGGAACTCTCAAAAATTAAATGGCAAAACATGGTAAACGAAATTTAAAATGCCACCGAAATAAATTGAAGAAAGTTCTATAAAGCGACCACGACCACTGTGTAGCAATAAAGAAAATTAAGTTCAGAAATACGTACAATCGCTGACCCTTGATTTAACTTTGAATTTGTTTGTTCTTCGAGAAATCTATACTAATATTATAAAGAGGTAAGATTTGTATTTTTGTATGTATGTATGTATGTATGTTTGTAGAGTTTTCACACAAAAACTACCGGGCCGATTTCAATATTTTTTTCACTATTAAAAAGCTGCATCTTCACTGACCAGCATAGGCTATATTACATTTTCAAAAAAAATAGAGATCCCTAATAAAAATGCAATAATGTAAACCAATGTGTGAAGAAATTGATCTTAACAATTCTATCATCGCATGCGCTGCGAAAAATTTTGATGATAGAACAAAACAATGTTCTACAGTATTATAGAGCGCATAAATATCTATAAAAAAGTCCGCGATAGCATATGTTCAACTACTGTAGTTATGACAATATAACCATTTTTTTATATTTTATAAGTTAACGTAAGTGCCGACAATAATCAAACCATATTATTCATACCTCTACATTAATCCTTATCACATTTAATGATATTTTATGAAAGATAATTTCAATACCTGTAAAATACTTTTTAAATTAATAAAATCGGACATTCCATTCATAAGATATAACGAATTTAAAAATATAAATCTAAAGAAAATAATGTAATAATAAAAAATGCGGAGTGTGTGCCGTGTGGCCTCGCGCACCAAGGCGGTAACTCAGCGGGGGTGAGGGGGAGGTGCATCGATATCACTTAAAATATTAAGATACTCCATTAGATTTTTTTTTATGGAAAGGACAAGGCAAACGAGCGTTCGGGTCACCTGATGGTAAGTGACGTGCTGGTGACGTGACTCTACCACACGTACTTTAATCACCTCTTACGACACCACCAGTACCAAGTATTACCAATATTTTTATTTGATAAAATATTTTATTCACCATAAAAATGTTGGTAGTTTTTATAATTCTAATAACTATTAGGAGCTATTAAACAAAACAACACATTCTCATTTTTATAAATATATTATATGTTATTACAGTATAATATATAAGATATTATATATTATTTTAATATTTATCTAAAAACTAGCGGTCGCGCGCAACTTCGCCTGCTTATTAGCACCCTCAGGGGTGAATTCTAAAAAACATGAAACGCGTGTTCAATATAATATTTTTAACAGAATGAATTTATTTTTTTTTAAAAATCGGTGGCGATTTAAAGATTTTTCCACATAAACTTTCAACCCCGTATTTGAACCCTTAGGGGATGAATTCTAAACACCATGAAACACGTGTTCAATGAAATATTTTAAAGAGTCTCACTTTAAAATTTTATAAAAATCGGTGCTGTTTTAAAAAAAATCCATACAAACTTTTAAGTAATTCCCTGTATCGAAACCAATAAATAATCCCCAAATTTAAGCGGGTGAAGCCGCGAGCTGGCTGCTATGGTTTATAAAAGTTTATATTGTGTTTAGATGCATCATGCGGTGATGTCTATACATTTTAATCATTGGCATGTAGGTACGTTACATTCATTTACAATAGATATATTTCTCAAGAGAGCTTAATCAAAACTTTGTATATAAAAAAACATGAAATAATCATGTTAAGGAAGTACCAAATATATTTTATGAATCAATTTTAATGTTATATTCAAAACAAATGAATTGTATGTAAATTTATTAATACGTTTCAAATATGAAAAGAAGAAAATATAATTGCGTTTATATTTCTATTATCTATATCGATTTATATTTCTATTATTTATATCGATATATCAGGGGCGTTAATGCGGGAACAGAGCTGCCATCTTAGTACAGAGTAACCTCTAAAAAATATACTTACTTATTATAGTTAAAGAATAAAAAGTGTGAAGAGGAATATATGATTCCTCTATAGACTATATTATTCTACATAATATCATAAAAAAACTGTTTTAAACAGTACATACAAAGGTATCCTCCTACATTATAATTATTTTCAATCAACATTTTTGAACTGTTAATTTTGAATATTTTCGCGCCGTTATGACGAAAAATTTAGACAAAATAGTCCAAAATATTTAAAATGATAAAAAAATTTTCTTAATTTGAAAAAAATAATTTATTAACGATATGAATGTTGGTAGTTTCTCAAAGGGATAAGAATTTAAAAAATGCCTGAAATATGCTTTCTTTGCAAGTGTTGTAATAACTATTGGTTCTATTCACTAAAAAATCACTATAGATATTAAATATACACAGTTATATAGTGTTTTTGTCAGTACCACTTTAAATGAAACCATAGTTTTAATCACTCTATAAAAGCCTAATACAATTTAAAAAATCCCAAAAATGAAAAAGTTAATTTTTCATACAAAATAAATTATGTATTATCGTTGATATTAAAATAAAACGCTATTTGTGTCATTAAAGACGCAAACAGACATAAGCCTATCAAGGGGAAACCGCCACATACGAGTCGTAGGTATTGGCGGCAAAGTTCAAAGTTGCTTATCCCGTAGTAATATTTTGTAGTAGTATGTGATTACGTTATTGGTATCTATACGTAACTGCGGCACACGAAATACAGGTATGGATAAACATCGTGAAAAGAAAAAAATCTTACGTCTAAACTGTTGAGATATCTTGATTAATTTCTTTAGGTACGGGTTTAATAAATTATTGTATTATTAATTACTATTATATATTAATATTTTATCCTATATACTGTCCCCGTAAAAGGAGCGCTGACGCTTCCAATCTGTATGAATATTAAAGACTGTCACGGCGTAGGGGCACAAAATTGTGCCTATCACGTGAGGTTATGGGTTTGATTCCCACTTGGAGGATTGAATTGTAATTTAATCATATTTTCATTTCGCACATCAGTCATATATCATACGCAGTATCTTAACACTTAAGTTCCCTCTACCGCTAGATACAGCGTGAATCTGGTTTTAATTTTGTGTGAACCTATTAAAATTAAACTAATACTAAATATTTAAAGGAAGTTAGCCAAATTACAAAACTTCACTTAAATCGGTTAAGCCCTTTCTGAGATTATCGTGAACGCACAGATAAACAGACAAACTGACCAAGTTCTATTACATTTTTAAATGTCCGTAATAACATTTTTTCTAATATATCTTCCATGTACAGACACCGATGAGTTAGGATTTTATTGTAAGTATAGATATAACTATAACTATATAGCTATAACTATAGCTTAGGTCCTAAAGACTCCTTAAGGCAAAAGTTTAAAGAAATTAATATATTGACAGCTGCATCTCTCTTATGGGAGGTACGAAAATGTGACCTAAGGTGTCAATAATTTTCACATTAGAAATCTTAAGTGCGTTGCAAACATTCATTATGGGTATATTAAAACATGAATATAATTTTAGTGTCTTAAGTAAATCATTCTGTGGTTAAAGCGGGCGAAGCCGCGAGCGGGCCGCTAGTTAATATATAAAATTAATGCTAAAAACATGCAAAAAAAATGTGTTTTGCGTGCTGAGTAGTCCAGCGTCGCGCTTTAACAATTTTTCTTTATTATATAATTTCTCCTTTAAGTTGCTTATAAAATAATAATAATAACACTTAAACTATTCACGGCCAGTCGTGGCGCAGTGGCACAAAGTGTGACTGTAAAACCGACTGGTTGTGGGTTCAATCCCCACTCGAGGAGATGAAATTTTTACTAAAATTTATATTTGCATTTCTTTGATCTGATGTCGAGGCAAAACGCGGCGTTGAGTTCTGCCAGTCAACACGCAATCCCTCCGTTTACCCTGCTGTGAAATGCGGGATACAGCGTGAAGCTGATTTTATACTATTAAAAAATTATAACAATACATAACGTACTTCTTTTGATAATTACAAATTTCAAAATAAATTTTAAGCCAACATGGAAATGTGATTTAGCGGGGGAGCGATCTATTTGTTTCCCATAAAACCCGCGAGACTCATTGCAAACAAACGCTAACTTTATCCGAATGCCCGTGTTGTAGTCAAGAATGCCCTAATCGGCCATTTGGTAGCGTTAAGCCCCTATTTATTATCGTAACTAGCGGAACACTATCGCTTTCTGAGCGAGTCGGAGATCGTTTCTGTGTTTCTTACTAACCATTTGTCCGTACCCTCTTACTAATTCAACGAAACGAGAGAACCGCCGAGATAACAAGTTTGTTTGGGAGATTACTGATAGGAGGTTTCGTGATCGTTTTCAGATTACGTGAAGTAATTACTGTGATAATAATTAATTTATTGACATATTCATGTAAACGCCATGGTCATTCTATTAGTTTTACAGGCATAGTGCTACAGTTTTGGATTCATATCAATGCGGATTTATTGAGTTAACCTATAGCTTAGGATAGCAGATTTTGATGGTTGCTAATCTTTTTCTTTTTTACTATCTCGTAGAAATTTAAAAGCTTCCTCTATGACGGTATATCTTACAGACGACACGTTTTGCCACTGACTTCTTGTTTGTTATTAGTGAGTTTAACTTCTATATTCTAAGGTAAAAGCTCCTCATCTAGAACTTGGGCTCTGCACACACATGTAATTCGAGCAGAGTGCAAAATTGGCGAATATTTCTCTCACTCTTCTAACAGCACACAACACAGAGGTGTTGTATGCTGATAGAAGAATTAAGTATTTTAGTAAGTAATAATGATAGCAGCCTAGTTGAATCTAACGCAATTGATATGAAGCCATGCTTAACAATTCCTTTTCTCTGCCTACTCTTTAAATTTAGTAGCAGTTGCTATTGCTTATCCAGCAGCTTGTCGCTATTTATTTCATTTTGCCCAAAAAACATAACTTTTTTTATGAATTCTATACAACATTACAAGAAAATACGAGAATTTAAGAGAACGCCGCCCTTTACCGACACCAAAGCGAAGAATTGAAAATATAAATTTAAATAAATATTTCATTTCTTCGAGTGGAGATCGAACCCATAACCAGCCGCGTTTACAGTCACACTTTGTTCCCCTGAGCCACGACTGGCCTGATATAATATACATAATTATGTTTAAATATGCATATTGATTAAATATTCTATTTTATGTGTGATGATGATGAAAATATATTATTTTCCTATCTAGCCAATCATTGCTACTAAATAGAGGTCATTAATATTCCATTACGATGCCAATTTAAGGACAAAAATAGGATAGATCGACTGCGTCGTGAATATTTATATTTATTTAAACACAAGCGACTAGCTCAGAACTTCGCCCGATCGAACCACGAAAATATTTATTTTATAAACTGAGTTGGGTTCGTATTTTTTTATATTTCGTTTGTATCGCATTTATAGCAACTACTACTATGAAAAATGAATTGGGTTACATTATGGTAACTTCTATAATGCTTTTTTTAATGTTTTGCCAGTTTAGACCCATACCATATCAACATTATTATGCCTAATATATTAATTTCTCAAATATAAAGAATTGCCAATGCTACTTCCTGATAACGAAGCTTGTATGAAACATACATTTTGCATCCATATGAAACAGGCACTAGTCGCTAGTAATTAATAATTGTAATACTTCAGGATATCTTTTTTAACCAATGCTTAGAGCTATTGTTATGAAATTAAAACTTATAATCTTTAGACATTACTCTCGAAAATTCAGCGATGGCGGGTCTCTCCCTCTATTTTAATTCACTGATATTTTTTAAACTGGCCCCATCCAAAACAATTTATTTAAAGGTTATTCCCTACTCTATGTATCTCATTAGCCACGTTTACAATACAAATATATCGTTATAATGTACATCTTTACGTATTCGTATTATTGAATAGGCACATTGTTACGGACAAAAGTAGCTATGTAAATTACTCTATAATAATAATATATCTTCCCTTACAAAAGCTATATAAAGAATTTTGAGAATTAACTGGAAACTCAACTCCATATAGTGGATTGATGAAACATTATGATGGTAGTGCATCATAAACATAACCCCTGTGTATACGGTTATAAATTTACATATTGAAAAAATCAATTTTAATATTAAATAAAATTATAGAATTTCTTGCGTCATAGATTTATCGTATCAAGATTTTTAGGTACAGATTTAGGACATCCTTACTAATTTAGTAAAAGACCGCTTAAAATACTTCTAATTTTGTCTAAGGCTAATCTCAATAGCGCTAAATATTATTAAAGTATGAAATATAAACAAAAAATAGACAATATTCATAATAAAACTAAGCAATCAAAATTAAAAAGAAATATTAAAATCAACAACATTCTGTTTGGAAAATTGAAAATAGTGAAATACTTAGAAAATGTATTAGAAACTTCAACAACACACGGCTTGTCTTACACAGTGAATAATAAATTTCACAGATTAGAGAAGTAAGTACTTTTCAACTTCCATGCAATTTGTATATAGCACTTATTTCATTATTTGTATGTTCCAGCCACATCCACAGGTTGGCCTCAAAACATCTGGTAACGGACCGTGAATTGTGGGGGTTCTGGAATAACTACTATTTTGGAGGCCTTCTAATCCTTATTAATTATATAGGTGCCATTTAATAAAAAAATGTAAAGATCTACAAGATTTAAAAAACCGTACAAGTGCGATTCGGCCTCGCCCACCGAAAATTCCGTATAAAAATTTGATATAAAATTTTCAGATATTTGAGAAGTTTGTGATGTTTTGGGAAAAATGGGATTCTTGAAGGAAATTGAAAATTGGAAAACTTTTAGTATTTATTCCTTATTAGATATTGTTAACCAAATACAAAAAAATATGAAAAATGATACAAACTCCCTAATTAAAACAAACTTATAGATAGGTACTAATTTCGTTATTAAAACAAACAATTATCAACAAGGATTAAACAACTTAAACTAATTAAATTAAACTAGCTTCACGCTGTATCCCGCACACAGCAGGGTAGGCAGAGGGAACCTAGAGTTAGGACACTCCGTTCCCCACTTTCTGCCGAAGCTTGGAGGCATTGCGTGTTAAGTGACAGAAGTCAACGCCGCGCTTTACCTCGACACCAGAGCGAAAGAAATGGAAATATCAATTTTAAGTAAATATTTCATCTCCTCAAGTGGAGATCGAACCCACAACCAGTCGGTTTTACAGTCACACTTTGTGCCACTGCGTCACGACTGGCCTCAACACTTACACTAACTCATAAGAATTGGTTCTGTTTCACAGGATCTTTTGGATAACTAGTTTCATAGTTTGTTTTGGCATCGTTTCTCTATTATTAAACACACAATACTCGAGATACATGGTAAGTTTTTATCGAATTTTGTTGTATTATGTAATTAAATTTTGCTAGTTTTTTTCTTAGAACCAGGTAAATTCTTCGTTTTCATTGTCAATAATCATTTTTATATGCTCTCATAGGCTGCACCTACAGTAATGAGCGTTGAAATGAACTACTTTGATTGGAATATTTCCTATCCTGCAATAACTCTTTGTCCACTATACAAACCAGATGTTGAAAGATTTCGATCGTTTATTGAGTAAGTCATATTTTTAGCAATAACCTATATCCACGTACAATATTATAGACGGTAACATTTTTAACATAATATGTTGATATTTTTTTTTGCAGTGATACGAATAATCTAACAGGATTGGATATAGACGCTTATATGTGGGCTATATCACAATCTGCCTTGGACACTTTGGAATACTTAGACTTAGCTATTCCAGATGATGTAATTGCAGTGAGTATCACTATGAAAAAAAATATTTTAAAGTTTATTTTTTTAGCATCACGCTGTATCCCACACACAGCGGAGCGGGCAGAGGGAACCTAGTTCTAGACACTCCGTTCCCGATTTTCCACTTTCCGTGGCAGTATTCAATGCCGCGCTTTGCCTCGACACAAGAACGAAGAAATGAAAATATTAAATATTTTATTTTCTCTAGGTTAATCGAACCATAACCTATCGGCCTTAACGTTACATTTGTGCCCCTGCGCCATTACTGGCTATTACTACTAGCAATATTTATTACAGGTTCATTGGAATAAAATAAATAAATAAATCAGCTTCACGCTGTATACCGCGCAGAGCAGAGTAGGCAGAGGGAACCCGTTCCCCACTTTCCGCCAAGTTCTGGAGGCATTGCGTGTTGAGTGGTGGAACTCAACGCCGCGCTTTGCCTCGACACCAGAGCGAAGAAATGAAAACATAAATGTAAATTAATATTTCATTTCCTCGAGTGGGATCGAACCCACAACCAATCTATTTTACAGTCACACTTTATGCCCACGCGCCACGATTGGCCTCAGGTATATTGCAAGCATAGTATTAAATTAATGTTTTATTGTGAATAGTTAATTCATCCGAAAGACTATGCAACAGCAGCGGCTTCGGTGTTCAGGAAATTTGAAAACAGCTGGCTGACCACTAATATGAACTGGTCGATCGGCGTGGAGACAGCTATGACGGAAATGGGAATGTGCCACGTGATTAATTCCAATGTTGCAAAATACGATACGCCCGAGTGAGCATTACTTTTACATTAATAATAAAATATAGAAGAACTTACAGTTTAATTTTAAACACACATAGGTTCATTTATAAAAAATGTTCATATGAAATATGTGTAGATTTGAGATAATTCAATTAAAAAGCACCTTTACTCTAAATTTTATACTGTCTCACATAAAGCAGGGTAGTTAGGAGGTACGTAGTGGTAAGACACTCCGTTCCCCATCTTTTTGCCGAATTCTCGAAGCATTGCTTGTTGAGTGGCAGAACTAATAATAATTATAAATAATTAATACCCCCGATTAGAAATCGAAACCGCAACCGTCGTATTTATTTAGCCTGTTAATAAGCGTCTATATATTTATCTATTCCTAGGAAAAGAAACAAAAACGACCAATTTTATGTTAAGAACAACATTGAACTCTCCGTCTTCGAAGCTGACTTCCACATAGAGTTAGCAAATTATGCACCTGTTTACAAGGTACTCTTTAGATACATTTTTTAGATTTTTTTTGTATCCTACACAAAAAATCCTATACCTTCTATATTGATTAAGCTATAAATAATATTTGCAGGTGTTTATCCATAGTCCTGATGAAATCACAACAAGTACCACATCAACTTTCACTTTTGATGTTGACGGTGTGATAACATTCGGGCTATCTGTTTGGAGTAGTCGTATCTCCGAAGAACTACGATACAAGTCTTTGCGTCTTCGAAAGTGCCGGTATGAAAAAATAACATTTTCTAGTTTATATAAACAGCCAATGTACGAATTATTATAATATCACTCAGCTTTACAGCTTCACGTTGTATCCTGAACAGAGCAGGGTAGGCAAAAGGAACATAGTGTTAAGACACTCCGTTCCCCACTTTCCGCCGAATTTTTCGAGGCATTTTGTGTTGACTGGCTTTTGCATTGATGTCAGAGCGAATAAATGAAAACATTAAAAAATAATAATTCATTCCGTCGAGTGGGAATCAAACCCACAACCGTCGCGTTACATACAGTCCACCCTTGTACCTATGCGCCATGAGGACTTTTTTTATTAAATAACCTGGACCTGGACCAGAATACAGCCCTGCAACCATAGTAAATAGTGCAAAGTAAATAAATTTGTTTCATTTCAGCTTTATTGACGAACCTACAGATGCAAGATATCCTATTTATTCGTATAGCCATTGTATTCTGGAATGTAGAATTAAAATGATTCATAAACTATGTGGATGTGTACCTCACTTTTATCGACCACTAAGTAGGTGTGAAAAGTAATAAACCTATTATAAATACATATTTAATACTTATCTAAGATAAAAACTAGGAGGCCATTCGTTAATTATGTTGTACTTATCTAAGAAAAAGTAGGAGACCACTCGTGGTGCAGGGGCACACGCGTGTGACTGTAAACGACGGGTTGTGGTTTCGATTCTCACTCGTGGAAATAAAATATTTAATATTTTCACTCTGGTGTCGAGACAAAGCGTGACCTTTCAACCAGAATTCTGTGGAAAGTAGGGAGCAGAGTTTTAACACTATGCCCCCTCAGCTTACTCCGCTAGAAGCAGCTTTTGTGCCGTGTGATCCCGGCCTAGAATAGGATCATCCTGGTACTGGTGGTGTCGTAAGAGGCGACTAAAGTACGTGTGGTAGAGTCACGTCGCCAGCAATGGCAACACGCATGGGCAGACTCGACCGGATCATTACCGCCCTCGGCATTTAAAACCGGCGTGAAGTAGTGGCTTTATGCCACTGCGTTTCGCATCAGGTAATGCCGGGCCCCGGCGCCCAACCCATCTTAAAGGCCGGCAACGCACCTGTAGCTTACCATCAGGAGACCCGCACGCTCGTTTGCCGTGTCTGTTCCATAAAAAAAAAAAGCAGGATACAGGTGGAAATAAAATACAATTACTTTATTTATAAACCCATATTTTCTTAACGTACCTACATTATTTGATTTGCAGAACATGAACGCACTTGCTACGTAAACGAATTGAAATGCGTTCTTTATTATAGAAAGGAAATTATAGCTTTGGCAGCATCTGAAGAAATTTTTAAAAAATTCAACCACGTCGAGGATCTACCGCGGATATCTCGTGATTGTGGCTGCCTCAATTCCTGTGAGCTTGATATATATTATAAGGACAACGAAGACTTCATATCTGGATCTAAAACGAACAAGCTCATAGTAAAAATAACTTCATTTCCAAGAGTCAGAGTTGTCAGAGATATTATATTTGACTATTATGATATTTTTCGTAAGTATACTTCATAATTAAATAAATAAATAAATCAGCATCACGCTGTATCCCGCACACAGCAGGGTAGACAGAGGGAACATGTTAAGGTTCCTCACTTTCTGCTGAAAACTTCAGTTTATATAATAATATTGTACGAGTAAAATCGGTCCTAATTGGCATCAATTTTTTTGACCTATTGAAACTCCTGAAGATGCACTATTTTGTGTGATCAAACTATTTTTTGTGGTTAATAAAATTTGCCATAGTGGATTCGAATCTATTTAGAATTTTAGGTAATTGGAATAACTGAATACATATACCCTCCAAAATTTTTTAGTTTAAAAAACTATTGTTTAGAAAACAAAAAATTAATAAGGTGCTTGTATTTTACTATTTCATACTAAATGTTCTCGTACATTATACATATACAGGATGGAAGTGTCAATGCTCCTTTTATGGGAACCGCATATACGGTAAAATATTTTAAACCCATACCTAAAAAAAAATCAAGATACCTCAACAGTTTACACGTAGATTTTTTTTTATTTCACGGTATTTATCCAGCCTGCATTTCGTGTGACGCAGTTACGATAGATACCAATAACATAAACACATACTACTACAAAAATACTACTAAAGGTTAAGCAAATTTGAACTTTGTCGCCTAAAACTGTCGCGACTCGATTTCGGAATGAGGCGTATGCGGCGGTTTCCCTTTGATAGGTTCATGAGTGTGTGCGTCGGTCTTGACAAATGGCGTTTTATATTAGAACAATAATTTTATTATTTATTTTGTTTGAAAAAAAAAGGAACATTCATTTTTGAGAAAGAAAAATATTTTTAAACTGTATTAGGCTTTTATAGAGTAGTTGAAACTGTAATTTCCTTTAAAGTGGTGCTGACACTTCCACTCTGTATACCTATATTACCAAATTATATAAACTGATTGCTATACTAAAATATACGTCGTACTAATGATTTTTGTTTCAGTCAGAAGCGGTGGAGTTGTAAATTTATGTCTTGGCAGTTCGATAATGTCAGTAATGGAATTCTGCCTAGTTCTAATAAAAGCTTCTATTTACATAATAATGAAAGTGATTACTTCATTTTTGAAGTTCATTTAAAGATAGTTAATCTTTACTCCTTGGTTTTGAGATATGCATATTGTAGTTGGAACTAATAGTAAAAGTGTGTAGGTATTTTACAAGCAAATTTTGTAGTATGTTGTTATTCTTAAATAATTTAGCTTTTTACCAACAGATACTGTTTGTAGTAAACTCTGTTCTAAATGTTAATATTTTGATGATTTTTTAAGAATTTGTAAAATTAAGTTGCAGATACGAAGTGTTATAATATTTGACATTATAACACATTGTACCAATAGTACGGAAATTCAGAAAGTAATTTAGTTTTTTCCCTACATACGATTTGGGATAAAGAATAAATGTATAATATTTATGTTTAAGAGAGCTGATATAGCACAACTTGAATGTGAAAAATTAAATTTAATCTATCCAGTAGTTTTTAATTGCCCTTTTAAATAATGAGAACAATAAGCAGCATATTCGTCATATTTTACTTTAGTATAGAAAAGGTAAAAATGCTATTCAAGCCAAAAAGAAATTAATCTATCTGTATGGAAGAGATAATTATGTTGACCAGTGCCAGAATAGCAAAATTTCGATACTGCAATTTTGAAGTCGAAGATGCACCATGTTTTAAAGTGATCAGTTAAAACTGACAAAGACTTGATAAAGCCAAGCCAATATAGTTAATGAATACCGGCAAATAACAACTTGAAAGATACGTGAGATATTAAATTTATCGAATTCAACTATTTATGACCACTAAGAAAGGTCCCTATTTAACTCTCACAGAGTAAAATATCTAATTAAGCGATAAAAATCGTCTAGATCGTTACTTAACCAAGACAAAAAATATGAGCATCGAATGTAGCATACTAATACTGAATATGGCAGAAGATATTGGACCACAATGGCCAACATATAATTCAATATATTTATTCATTATACTAAAATTGTAAAGACAAAGAATTAAAGAATTTTCACAATAAAAACGAAATTAATTTCCGAAATTATTTTTTATTTTATTTTTTTAATTATTCAATTAGATATAGGTATATTTTAATTATTCAATTGAATATATATTTTTTTTTACTTATTAAGAAAACGTATAAAAATTTGAAAACCTCTATGGAAACCGTCCAAGCGCTCTGACAAACTAAGTCATTCGTTCTTATACGTTTTCTCAATAAGTATTTTTCTTTCCTAAGTGTGGAATAATACTTTAAAAAATGGCAAAAATATATTTTGATATTTATGAAAAATAAAAAAATATTAAAAATACTCATTTTTGGTATGTTTTATTACTACGAAATTCGGCCAAACAAAGAGGATTAATGGTAGTGGTAAGTAGATACCCGCATTATAAAGAGCTTATCACCTATTAACGTTAACGCCAAGTGAAAACCTTTAAACATCCGATACATTTAATTTGAAAAAGGTCACGTTGGCTTATGTTAATTCTAAGCAAATAAAACTTTGCTTGGCATTATTGAAAATTGATAGATTACTATAGATAAGCTTTCTAGAAAGTGTGTTGTTCTATAAGAAAGTAATGAATTGGTTTTTAAATCTAAAAGTTTTGAAAACGTCGGCTTAACACATCTTTTGTTTTTACGTTATGTACATTTTAAAGCCATTCGAAAATGTAAAAAAAACATTATTCTAAATTCAAATCATGCGTAACAGTGTTAGTCAAACTGCACAACGTAGCTGAATGCCCTCTGCCATGTTGTGTTTTAAGATTATAAAATTTGGAGACTACTGACAACTTGAATTATTTAATAGAGATATTCTCTATTAATTTGTAACAATTATATCTTTATCAATCTCGAGGAGATGAAATATTTATTTAAATTTATATTTCCATTTCTTCCCTCTGGTGCCGAGGCAAAAGGGCGGCGTTGAGGTCGAAAACGGTCTTAACCTAAGATTCCCTCACCCTACCCTGCTATGTGCGGGATACAGCGTGAAACTGAAAATAAATCAGTTTATATCAGTAGTATTAACATCTTTATTACTGACTTATAATCGTAACTTTATAATATTTAAATCGTTATTGAAAATATTTTTAACATTTTTAAGTGTTATTCTACACTTAGGAAAGAAAAACACTTATTTAGACGTACAAAAAGTTGAACGTAGCGGGACTCAAACCCGCGCTTGGTGGAAACCGACCAGGTAGTCCGACTACTAACCCATACGTTCTCATCAAGCTACGTCGAAAATTTTATACGCCCCTCATGTATCTTTATTGAAAACAAGTATTCGAATTTTGGGATAAAATTATGATTTCTTAAGAATTAGAATTCGTTTTCGATTTAATTAAATAGATATTATCTATTAAGTATATAGGTGTTTTACCCTGAGCGGAAATAGTAATGCCAAAAATATCCGCCGATATCGAAAAAATCCCACTGCTTATATTATTATCGAAATAAAACTATACCTTTTATAAAAAAAAATATTTATTTCTTTAAATTAAATACAGTCTGTATTGTAAATAATTATAAATATCTATGTAAACAGTTCACAAGTTATTTAACATATTTTTATGCATATTGTGAATCGCATATGGTAACCAAATTTTGACTTTTGTCCTCCATCAAATGAGTATCAAAATGATACTCATTTTGATACATCTAATTAGATATTACGATACACCACAGTAGCCTGTAAAAAAACTAAAACTGAAAGGTTAATAATATATCAAAATAATAAATGTACATTTTCTAACTTACAAAATTAATTTCACATTTCTGTGTCACTTTTTTTTTAATTATTTGCATTAACAGGTTTAATGTCTATATATGTGTATTGTATAATTGTTAAAATTACCTTTTACCCTGTAAATGAACATATTTCACTTCTCGTGGTGTTTTTCATTTTGTAATGAAAAATACGAATGGAAATGAAAACTGTTCGATTGGGATGTATAAAACAGCGCAGTAATTCCACCTGCAATAGGAGACAATTTAATAAATAAAATATAGGTACACGATACCAATATGTTATATAAAACTAGTTATGATAAAAATTAAAAAAAAAATTCTTCAATAGCAAGGGAACCCAGTGTTGAGACACTCCGCTCCCCACTTTCCTTTGAATTCTGGAACCATTGCGTAGTGAGTAGCGAAACCCAACACCGCGCTTTGCTGAGACCAGTCGAGTAGGAATTGAGCCTACACCATGTCTCATCTACAGAAACACGCCTATGCGTCAATTGATGGTTGGTTGTAAATTTTATTAAATTTAAATACTAATTTCTAAGTGCCAGCTTGTCATATACTATGTAATTGATATAAGTGATCGTTAATTTATATATTAGAAACACTAAATGTGGTCAAAAATACATAGTGATGTGGCGTAAATTGATCTGTATCATTTTCACAATTAGGAAAGCTCTTAAGTGATGTCTATTTCATCTGTAAATACGTTGAAAGCATCTCAGTACTAAATGCTCTCATAATATAACTATATAATGTTCTAATCTTATTTCAATAATTGACATAGGTCTTAATGTCAAGTCAGTTTGTTTTGTATATTACATCGATATTTTTGAAGTACGTTATGTTTTACTCGTATATAAATCAGCTTCACACTTTATCCTGAATTTAGCAGGGCAGAGGGAACCTAGGGTTAGGACACTCCGTCCCGCACTTTCTTAATAATAATAATTTATATTTAATAATAATAAGCGCCTAATTTTTCGAGGCATTCCGTGTGAGAGGCGGAATGCAGGGCTTTTGCCCTGGTGTTAGAGTTAAAAAATAAAGATAATAAATATTTTCGCTTCCTTGAGTGAGAATCGAACCTACGACCTGTGTCGTATAACAATACTATCATGGAATATGAAAGAAACATTCATTGACATTTAAAATAAACATAGGCGAAATAACGTTAGTATAAATAGGGATCAGTCAGAAGATAAGAGTAAAACTATACACGCTAACTAACAAATAAAACGTGTTAAAATAAAAAAATATTGCAACACATAATTTGTCCTAATGAAACGACCGTTAAATTTAAGAAAAAAAATCTATTGTAACAAGAAATATAAATAGATACAAACTTCTACATGCCTCCAGAACTCGGCAGATAGTGGGGAACGGAATGTCTTAACACTAGGTTCCCTCTGGCTACCCTGCTGTGTGCGGAATACAGCGTGAAGTTGCGTTAGAAGCGTGATTTATTTATTTAAAAGTTTGAAATAGAATACTCACGTTTTGTTTATGAACCTTTCTCAATAATATTTCACTTTAAGGTGAAGGACTAAAGTCGATCAATTTATTTATTTCTGAAAATAATTATCACATTTAAACCATTGTATTATTATAAATATTTTTTTTTAAATAATTCAAGGTTTATGAGTTTAACATACCATATAATACGCCGAGGACATGGAATGTCTTATTTTTTAGTACTCCGAAAACATGGAAGTTCTTATAGGCATGCTCTTCTTTTGTTCTCTTCTTTCTCATTCCTTCTTTTATCCATCACTAATGGTCCTCAAAACCTTTATAATTTGTATTCCATTTAATGCTCACCTAAAAGCTGTTATATATTCAAATAATATAAATATTCCTTCATCAAATTTATAAAGATCGATCGATTTGGAACTAAAGTTTATATGAACTACACCAAAAGTTAGTAAGTAGTCTTGTCAAAAAAAAAACTTATTTCAAATGTTTACGAAATAATCATCCAAGATTGGCGAGAGGAATACGATATTGTCGCAGACCAACCAATCCAATATATCATGCTGCATTACGCCAACGGTAAATCAATCAATTTGCTGCATTTTCAATACAATCTGCCCAAATTTTGTCCAAGAAAATAAACAATAAAGTGGAGATCCATGCATACCCAAACAAACAAAAACTCCAAATTCGATGACTTACACACTTACCATTAAAACCGACAGTTGCTAAGGAGAGGTGAAAACGAAGCGTATTCAGGATATTCTTTCTTCAAATTTTGAAATGTTGAGATGAACGACGTCGCATGTTTGGTCCATTACCAAAACTAAATATTTTCTATCAGTTTCTACAAATCGAGTCTTTACATTCATAAAAACATATATCAATAAAAATGTATTAAACGCAGTGTCGTTTTGCATTCAAATATGTTTAACAGATACTACTAACAAAATCTACTCTGAATTTTTGTTAGTGGCAAAACGTCACGATTCAACCACATCGGTATAAAGTCATATATAATGCCAAAATTAAATTGCGCCCATTTTGTTAACCCTCAAAAGCATATCAAACGATTCAATGATAGAGCAAGCCAATTTTTGATTGTAAAATTTATTATACCAATACGTTCCATTATACATATAAATCATTCAACCCCATATGACATATCGATATTAAAGAAATATTGTAAGAAGATAAAAATAATAATAATAATGTAATGAAGTAAATAAAGTACCAATACCAACGCCGTGAGTTGTCCAAGGCTGAAAATCTTACGTCATAAAATCAATTAAAGGACAAACAAAAAATTGAATTTCGCTTTTGAACACCATATACCAAGTCCAATTCAAGAATATAATTTTGGAAAAATTCAGTTTTATGACGTAAAAATATAGTTCTTACAATAAACATGTCCGAAAAAATGACAAAAACAAGTTCCATTTTTGGCGTGCGTTTCCTTGTGATATTCTGAAAACTACGGTAATGTCAAATCATCATACATGCTCGATAGACTATAAAGAGGACGAATAATGCAACAATGTAATGGTATTTTAATTTATTTGAAGTTCAAAGAATATTTTTCACAAAATAAAATGACAATTTAAAAGCGTCTACTACAAAGTCTACAATCGAAGTCACAGAGAAAGATATGATCAATATTAATTATTTTTCGATAGATCCCAATAACCTAATAGACAAAAATCCATTATAATTATCAGTTTTACGAACATAAAAGATCTCCAATTCGACGCAACAAAGATGTTATTTCATTATATTTAAATACATCTCGTTTAATGAGGGGACGCTTAATCTAATCTAATCTAAATATGGCCTAAGAGTGGCCAAAACACGTTGCGACGTATGTAAGACGATGATGAAACCAGTTTGTGACCAACAGACCGACTTCAATATCATATTCCTGAAAACACAAAAACATTATATTTTACCCAACGCTCTTGGGAATTGCCAGATTTATTATACCCTACTTGGCCACAAAATAACTCTTCGAAGCACTTAAATATGTGCTTTTTATACAGAAGAGATTATTTAAAGACATCTACGTCTATAGCAAACATCAGAAGATATATCCGCTGACATAAAAAAATGAGTCTCTAATGATACCTAGAAAATAATTCCACAAAAATAATTACTTATTACGATTGCTGTGTCCAAAGTACGAAATATGGATATAAACCATCCGCATTTTGTACTATTCAGATTGAATGCTAGCATTCCCTGACCGTCTTGTAACAGAATTGCATATGTTGAGGACACTGCGCCCGCGCCGCTTTCGTGTCTGTGGAGCGGAGCGCAGTATCCTAAACAGACTGAAAAGCTTCATCGACTTCATTCTGATTTTACAAACAAACAGAATTTACGAAAAATCTTATGATAGATATATACAGAAGAGGGCCATATTTTACAATATTCGAATAAAACGGTTTCGTCGGCTAACTCCACACAAAAACCGGACAATCATAAAAACAACAAAAAATACATTTTTATACAAAAATTTGTTAATAATATAAAAACGTAAATAATTCCGAACACATTAAAATTTAATTGTAATAGTTACCTAGTTGTTTACTCTCAGAAGAAGCGGACGTCAATGGTCCTGCCGTCAATGCGTGTCCTGTCAAACATTTCTGAAGAATGTGTTGAGGAAGTTATCTCTTTCACATAATGTACCTACTAATCGTTGGAGGAAAGCTTTTAAGCCGAAAACGAAACCAAAATCTGCGGTTTTGGTTTCAGTTTCCGCCGAAACTGAAACTTTTTGATATACTGGATAATTAAAGACAAACAGAAGCAACCGATTGAGGTGGTCAATACCAACTATTTTTACCTCATATTACATAGTCCCGTTTTCGAGATTGTTTTTTTAATAAATATCGTATTAGTGCAATTAAATAAACGGTCAAGTTAATTTATTTAGCGAGTTTTTTGTATTCCCTGATAGGTCCAAAAAAGCATCGATACTTCGTGGTATCGAGTACATTTCCTGTTGATACCGGTACTTTGTTTTCTATGCTTGTACTTGTCAAGTACTTTTTAAAAGTTATTTTTTTTATTAGCCTTACCCTGTATCCTGCACACTGCAGGCAGAGGGCCCTAGTTAACCTAATGTTCGCTACTTTCCACCAAGTTCTGGAGGCATCGTGTGTTGAGTGGTGGAATAAAAATATAAATGTAAATAAATATTTCATTACCTCGAGTGGGGATTGAACCAACAACCAGTATCGATATTTTCTATTCTATACCGTGTCCCTACCGAATTGTAGTTTTTCATAAGGTAACAAAATTTTAAAACGTTCATTTTGGCTCAAGTTGAAGTTGAAGTTTGTTAAAAACAAAATAATGTAATATAAGTTTTGCATCCGTATCGTGTAGCGTATGAAATGAATGGTATAGGGCTCTCAAATGAATATGTGAAATTAATTTCGTTCAAATGACAAGAATTAACTACGCTCGCTCCTACTCCTCGAAATAAATAAAGAAATGATCAAAAAATATATAATAAGTAAATGTTTAAAAACTCAGCACATTATAAAGTACACATATATATTTAATTTCATATTCGTGTACTTTAATTATAGTTATTACTATATTAATTTACTATTCTCTATGGCCATCTAGAACGGACTAATGTGACTTCAGTTTCGACAATAACAAAAATCAAAACAAAACAAATAATCTTTTAAGCATGTATTTGTAAACAATATACGACAAATTTCAATTCATTTGTTTTTTTATAACATTTCAAATATCGATAATAAACTAAATATGTCATGACTGACATACTTTTTTCAACCTTTAATTTGCAATTACAATTGTGTGAAATAGAAGAAAAGCAGCAGAAAAGCAGCGAAAGCAGAAAAGGAAAACTTGCTGAATGTTGCAAAAATTTGTTCTCGACAAAAAAATATGCAAACCGTACCTAAATATATAATTTTTGGCAATTTTCGTTGAATTATAATTATTTTGTTTATTAATTGCTTTCCGCACAACAAATAATCTAGTTTCGAGTTCCTACTGTACACACAATATTATGTTTGTGTTACTACATATAAGTTGTAGTAGATCAGTAGTACTACTACTCACGTACATACAAATGTATAATCTTATCAAGAAAAGATTATTTTTAAATGCTTTTCTTCAATGAGTTATTTTTTTTAAAGGATACTGACTGCTCGCTCCGCGTCCCACTCCTTGTGGAACCGGACAATGGCAGTATCTGGAGCCGTCATTTCAGCAAACTTTACATCACCACACTCACTAAATTTTTCACGTATCAATTGCCACGTCACTGTTGCGGGAAGCTGAAAATAAATATAACTGAAAATACGCCACTTCGAATTCTATATATTTTCGTCTTACTATTGTGCCATATTGCAGAGTCGATAGAGTGAACCTACTATTAAGACGCTCTATAGTGCCCACATCACTCAATATTCGAAACGTGTTCAATGTCGGAACTCAACACCGCACTTATTAGCACGATGAAATTAAAATAATTCCTTCCCCCGAGTAGGAATCGAACCTACACCCGTCATTACTAGAATACAAAATCTTTATAAATCATAAAATATACTGCATATTTATACAATTTATTTATTTAAACATGCATAGAACAGGTACAGATTATACTTTAAATAAATATAGCGACAAAAAGTAGAATAGAAATATCTCACTTACATTAGTGATGATGACCATGTCGGACTGCTTCTCGCGGCCGCCCTGCGGCGCGGAGTCGCGCCCGTAGCCCTGCCCGGGGACCGCCACGCCACCTAATTGACGATTAGGACCTGCGTAATTTTATCACTTTACCCAACTACTTTGTTATTTGCAGTACGGTCGACGAGTCGTGGCCGCCCTGAGAGTTAGCTGCAGATGTAGTATGTGCAAGTTTTATTTGAAGAGCTTTCTCCTATTCATTATTTTCTTCACAAATGGTTTTCTTCACAATGCAAATAAAATAAGATATTCTAACTTCAGGGCCTCTCTTCACGTCTCTTCAACCGTCATGTATTTTTTTTATAAGGAAATATTTTCACTCTGGCGCCAAAGCAATAGCCCAGCATCGAGGTCAACTCAACTCAACACCAAAAATTCGGCGGAAAGTGGGGAATAGAATGTCTTAACACAAGGTTCCCCCTGCGTTGTATGCGGTACAGCGTTAAGCAGATTTTTGTGATTTAACGCTACCATACCATATCCCTAATAAATGCATCACAACATAATATGTTTGTATACTGTAAACAAATACAAAATAAATGAAAACATATTAATTCTTAATTGTAATAAATATCAACAAATTTAAAACTGATTGTTTGTCTATAAAAGCTGTTGTTAGCAGTTCTGGAACAAAAGAAATAACGCCATCGAGTTCCGCAGCCGCAACAGCAAGACATAATTTTCCAAAAATTGAAGTGAACCTAACTAACAATATAGCATAAAGCTAAAATAAAAAAATATGCCAGTCGTGGGGCAAAGCAGACTAACCACGACAGGTTGTGTCTTCGATTCCCACTCAAAAAAATGAAATATCTGATAATTTTCTTCCCTCTACCAGAGTGTCTTAATATTAGGTCCCCTGTGCCTACCCTGCTATATGTGGAATACAAATAAAAAGACATAAAATTAAATACCTGAATGCGGTCCACTGCTCATTGTAGAATTGGGTCCCATCACATTATTACCAAGACCGGGATTGCCTAAAACATTTGATCCTAAGTCCGTACTTAGACCAAGGTTGTTAGAATTGACGTTAGCCACTTGAGCTTGTGTCAAAACCGTTGCTAAGTCATTTGCCGTTAAACCTTGCTGTAACAGTTGGTTTTGCAGTGCTCCTAGTCCTGTTAGTCCTAAAGCCTGAAACAATAATTAAAAATATAAAATATATTTTCCTGTTTGTTGCCAATTTCTAATTTATGAAATCAATATTTTTTTAGCGTTTCCCTATATTTTTTATGCAAATGTTAATAATTTGTTAGCATTTACAAGAAGTAAGAATCAATCCTCCAACCATAACAACCATATATAAAAATGTTTTAAATAGATCACAATCACATTCTTAATTTCAGTAAATATTAATGTATTGGAGTAAAGTGAAAAATATAAAATTCAAAATATACTCACAAATTTGAGTTAACATATAAAAAAATATTAACATTATAAAGGAATATACATATATATATTAACAAATATAAAGAAATATTATGGCCTAACATAAAAATTTGCTTTTAAAAATAATATTATACCTGTAAGCCTAAGCTTCCACTCAACGCTGCATTCGTTCCTAACGTATTGGCCGACAGACTTGTACCAAGTCCATTCAATGCAACACTGGCTGTTGGCACAGCACCCAAAACTCCAGCTCCAATTGTATTACCAGTGTTCGCTATATTTAAATTATTTGGTGCAGAACTCTGTGGTAAATTTCTAGCTACATCTCTTAAGGGTACACCGTTTGGCCCTAGGCCAATGCCAATACTCTTGAGACCTTCAGGTAACCTTACTTCAGATTTATCTGATACACCTCTGTCCATGCGGACTGTCATTCTTCTGTCATATAGCATTTGTTTATCAAACATTGATATTGCCTGGAATATAAAAATATATACGTTAATTATATTTAAAAACGAAATTCATATTTTCTTAAAGTATATTTTAATCTTAGTTATAAAAATAAACATTTTAAAAATATATTTTTTTTGTTTCATGGCTTATCCTGCATCTAGCAGAGGAAGAAGACAGCACTTAGTGTCAAGACACTGTTCTCCACTCTCTGCTCAAATTCAAGTAGCACAACATGGAGATTAAAGACACAACTTGTGTCACATTGCATTCAGACACTGTCCTACTGAATTAAAAAAAAATAACAATAAAAAAAATAACAATACTAACTAAATATAAAATAAAATTTAATTGTGTTTAAATAGTTTGAGCAGTAATATAATATTTTCATAAGGAATCAAACATATTTACCTGCACAGCTTCAACAGGATGATCATATTCAATTACTGCAAAACCTCGACTATTTCCATCTTTGTCGACAGCCAAATCAATATTACGAACTTTACCCGCCATTTTAAATACTTCCTTTATTTTGGTGTGGTCTGCTTTGTAGTCAAGCTATAATGTGTCAAGAGGAAAAATATAATAAAATATAGAACTTAAAGAAGAAAAATCACAAAATAATACAGTATGGAAAGAAATAAGTTAAGATCTAATTAATAATTGTTTGCTATAATTTGTGTTTTTTTTATTTTAAGAAAAAATGTATTAATACTGTTTTGGGGGTAAATTCATTGGGTTTTATGTGGGATAAAACGCATTCATGGTGCACACATACTTACAGATAGACATGAAAAATAATTATTATATCATTTGATTTATTTATTTATTTTATTTGTATAGTAATAAGGCAAAGTGGGCCACAAGTTACATTATAAGAATAAATGTAATATTATAAATATCATAAAAAGATAATTAAAAAAATATCTTACATTAGCTACAAATACTTTCTTCACTAAAGGTGGCTGCACATTTATAGACTCCAAAAATTGTAAACTCAGTCCATAAGTATTAAAATTCTCTGGTTCTCTTGGTTTATTCACTCCCATCCATCTAAAAATTAAAAAAAAATAAACATATTAATGAGAATACATCAAAAGGTGCAAATCAGTTTATACACCAATATAATATTTTGTTTTTCATTTAATTGTCTACATTTTCTTCATTTATATTTGTATCAAAGCCTGTGAAATTATACTATTTATATAAATTTATTATTGACACACAATATAATTAATTTCAGTTAAGAACCTAGATAAGGAACCAGTTAAGACACTCTTTTCCATACTTTACGCCATTCTTTAGCCTCAACACCAGAGTGAAGAAATGAAGTGGGGATCAAACCCACAACCAGTTTATTTTATAGTCACACTTTGTGCCCCTGCATGACTGGCCTCTGCATTAACAATGCAGTAATATTATTTGATATTACCGTATCTTGTTATATCTAGTAAAATCAATCATTTCAACACTAAGTACATACCCATCTTTATCCTCTCTCATATTTCTGCCATTTCCACCACCTCCTGACCTTGAAGTATTAAGCCTGTTTCTTTCATTACCTTGATGTATAAAAAACATAAATTTCATCATTCTACATTGTTTTTCTCATTTACTAACACAACACAATGCTGCATTGTTTATCCTATTTGAATATTTATTGATAAGAAAAATAACATATAACTCATATAATTAAAATGGAATATAAATAGAAAATAAATTTACCTGTTTCCTCTTTTAACACAAGTTTCCTCCCGTTTAGTTCATATCTGTGCATAACAAAAAGAGCTTTTTTCATGGCCTCTGAATTTGTAAATTCAACCACACCACAACCTCTTGGTTTTCCATTTTCATCATTATACAGTTCTACATAAGCAACATCCCCAACCTAAAATTTATCCAAATATACTTTTGCTTTACACTAATCATTTCAAAAAATTATAACAAGTTATAGATCCTTTATTACCTTATCTTTAAATAAATCTTTTAATTCAGTCCATCGGAACTCATACGGTATATTTGAAACAAATAAGCGTTTGCCTTCGGACCTTTCTCGATCATTAGATCTATCTCGTGTGACATCAGAAAATCTTGAAGGTCTATCTCCTCGTCTAGAACGGTCTCTTTCTTTCTCTCTTTGGTTATCCATTTTCGTCTACCTGTTAATAAGCGAAAAATTTAAAACTTATGAAATTAAATAACAAATTATTCGTTTTAATGTATCCTACAATTACCCCCGCGTTGCCGGCAAGTTTTGACACCGATTTGCGTAATTGTATTTTATAACAATAAATAAAATAAGATATTACCGTATACACAAAATTCACTAAAGAAGCTACAAATATTTATCAAATTGTCAGTAGTAGAATCGCAATTTGCGGCAAAACAAATCACAATTTCTGAAACAAAATGGCGCTTCGTATAGTATATCCAACAGTAAAATATTTTCTATAATTTCATACAAAATGTTCGCAACAAATGACTCTGCCATCTAGTGGCCAATTGTAAAACTTTTGTTTATTATGTGTACTTGGTAAAAAATATCTATAATCTGTATTATGAAGTTTAAAGTACTATGGTTATATATTAAGTAAAATACAGAATAATTTCTATGGAGATAAATATGTATTATATAAGATAATAATTAATAAGTATTTGAAAATTGTATACGTATGAACCTTTCATTTAAATAAGTGTAACTACATCGAAAGTTCTTTCTAATACAATTTGAGGTTACTGTTTGTTCGTTAGCTAAAACTTAATCTTGATTGAAATTTACCAAGAGAATGACATTAGCCTACTTCTTTATTATTGTATAAATGTTTTATTGTATAAATGTTTTGTGCATTTTTATGATAGATGTTATTATTTTATATATTACCCTTTGAAACCCCATTAAAAACTTTGTTTTTTTTAAATATTACCTAATTATTATAATATTTTTTGTTATTTTGTGGAGGAATGTGAATAACTTTTTCAAAAATATCGACAAAATTATAACCAATTGAATCATTTTATAAGCACATCTCTATTGCAGTTTGCTAGAAAACATGGCGGAACAGTCATTGCACGCACGCACACATATACGACGTGCTTATATCCTTATACATTATTTTATCTGTGATTGTATTGCTTATGTATATTTTTCGCCTACGATAGCCATGCAGGCGAACTCTGCTATATTTTTATTTGATAAAACTGTTTAAAAAAATACCTGATATGGAACAAACAAAAGTTAATTCACCGCGGCTTTTTGTGTGTACCGCTATAGAAAACAAAGACGAAATTGAAGAGGTAGTGTATTCATTTTCCCAGTTTCCAACAAAGAATCATATTGTCGGCCATGTAAATTCATATTTTATTAAAAAGACGACGGCGGCGCTGGTGTTTGTGGCGCGAAAATTCAATTCTTAGTTTTAAACTAATGTACTTTGTTTTGGTTTACAGAGATACGAAAGAGCATACAACTTTTTTCAATCTCTCGTGGCGGACTGCAGTGAAAAAGAAGCCCACGACGCGCTAAACAATGCTGTATGCAAAAATCATGAAGACGTGTCGCTTGGGATGCTCATGTCTATCCTCACTGAACCTCACAATGCCACGAAATGTTACAGAGACCTCACTTTAGTGACAAGAGATGGTTTAACATGTGTACTTAACAATTTGTCTAATTTGATTTTAGAAAGGTATTTAAAATTTCAAGATACTACTCGAAATCAGCTATTATGGCTAGTTAAAGAAATGATAAGGAATGCTGTGACTGGTGTCGATAGTGTATGTTGGAATTTAATGCGCTATGCGTCGGGAGGAGATATCACTCCAAAAAATATTTTCTTAGTAGAATCTCTTTTAGATATTTATATTGACAATCGAATGTGGCTTGACAAGTTTCCTGTGCTTGTGTGTATGGTAGTTTATACATACTTAAGGTTAATAGAAGATCACAACATACCACAACTTATGACCCTTAGACAGAAAGAAGTTAATTTTGTTATTGCTCTTATAAGAGAACATTTTAATGAAGTTTTAACCCTTGGGAGGGATTTAGTAAGGCTTCTACAAAATGTTGCCCGCATTCCTGAATTTAATCAATTATGGCAAGATATATTAATAAATCCGAAAACACTTTCTCCTACATTTATAAATGTTATGCAACTTCTCCAGACTAGAACGTCGAGACGATATTTACAATCAAGATTGACACCTGATATGGAGAGAAAATTAGTATTTCTAACTTCCCAAGTTAGGTTTGGTCATCATAAAAAATATCAAGAGTGGTTCCAGAGGCAATACCTAGCTACACCTGAATCTCAATCTCTCAGAAGTGACATGATTCGCTTTATAGTAGGAGTTATACATCCAACAAATGAATTGCTATGTTCTGATATAATTCCAAGATGGGCAGTGATTGGGTGGCTGTTGACTACTTGCACATCCAATGTAGCTGCATCAAATGCTAAATTGGCATTATTTTATGATTGGCTGTTTTATGACCCTGAAAAGGACAATATTATGAATATTGAACCTGCTATTCTCGTGATGCATCATTCAATGAGATCACATCCGGCTGTCACAGCCACTTTATTGGATTTTCTTTGTAGAATCATTCCGAAATTTTTATCCACAATTTGCTGATAAAGTGAAACAAGGTATTTTTAATTCCCTTCAACAAATCATAGAGAAAAGGGTGTTATCTAATTTACAACCATTATTTGATTCACCTAAACTGGATAGGGAACTAAGAACAACTGTGAGGGAGACTTTTAAAGAATTTTGCAGTAATGGTAATGGAGAAGGTGTATCTGGAACACGAGATGAAGGTAACGAGGATTTGCCAAGAGGAGGGCCTGATGAACCAGCATTTTCAGACGACGAAGATGATCCTCTACCAATTATTGCAGAGGATACTGACGATGATGATCTGCCATTATCAGAAGTACGTGCCCGTGAAAGACCTGAATTAGCGGCCGCCTTACCTGTAATATTACGCCCATTTGCTGAGACATTACTTGATGATAGATCATCCTCAGCTGCCACTGCATTGTTGAATGCTTGTACTACTCCTATGCCGACACCAATAGCACTCGCTGATTTGTTTGCTGCTACATTACAAGAAGCACCCCCATTACGAATTACTTGCAGCCCAACCCCGGCTGAATTGGAAGCCACTCTAAATTCTCCAATATTTTCAATGTTCAATTATCTGGTGAGCGGTGGAGACGTTACGGAAGCAAAACGTAAATTAGTTTTAGACACATTTAAAGAGATTTATTCTCAAAGTTCTTTTAATAGTGTGGGTTATTGTTTATTATTCTACTTAAAAGTGAATTTCGAAAGAGAGAGACGTGCAGAAAGAGATCCAGTGAAAAAAAGGAATGTCAAATTTAAAGCTGAAATATACAAAGAGTATTGTAGTCACTTAGAGTTAAAGTTAGCTGAGAGCTTAGCTGATGATTTTGAGAAATGCCAAGAATCTGATGCTAATGTCCTCGTGTGGCTAGTTCCAGATGTTTATAGAGAGTTTAAAGATCAAGTCCAAAACCATATAAGATTATTACATATTATTGTGTCTACGCTAGATGCGGGGCAGTTGCAGAAACTTGTTTGTCTAACATTACAAGGTAATTTGATGATGTTTAAATCTGATGATATAACGACAATGCTGTCAACTAGCCTTAGTTGGGAGACCTTCGAGCAATATTGTCTGTGGCAACTTTTAACAGCACATGAGATATCAGTTGAGGATGTACTGCCTATAATTCCTAAGTTATCATATAAAGATCATGCTGAAGCACTAACCTCAGTGCTTTTAATGTTGAAACAAGAACGTCCTACTGCCGATGTTTTGAGACAAATGTTTTGCAGAACAGTTGATGCCGAAGATACTTTTGTTGTTTCTACTGTTATGTATTGGTGTCAAGATTATGAAGATAAAGTTGCGGATTTGTTAGCAGTTTTATTGAGCACAAGGTACCCAGGCACAAGCCCCAACAAGAGAAAACGTCCTGGAAAACATAACATTCCTTCGAATGCGCCACCATCGCCAGAACTAGTTAGTAGTTTTTTTTCCTTAAATCAGTTATAGAAATATTTTTTTATTCCGCATATAGTAATCGAGTATTAAGACACAATTCCCTACTTTTTACTTAATTTTCGAGACATAACGAGTTGAGTGGCGGAACGCTTAGTCTCCTTACCAAGGCGAGAAAATTATAATTGCGTTGCGCTACAACGGCCTCTTCCCAGTAGCTTTAATTTTTTTCCCGTTAATATAGAAAAAAATAATCTATTATGAAGAATTAATTCACTATTTTATGTCTGGATATGTTTTATCTCTAGTAACTAGGCAAACCTCGGTGTTGAGTTCTGTCACCCAACATTCAGTGCATAATTCGGCGGGAAGTAGGGAAAGGAAGTGTCTTAATGCGAACGGAGTGTCGGGAAGGATATTAACCTTAGGTTCCATTACCCTTCTATGTGCATGTAGGATACAGCGTAAAGTAAAAAAATGTCTGTATTTGTCAAACATTGCGGAAGTTGAATAACGCACATCACTTATTATATCACCGGAACAGAAAATTTGAAATAGTTAAATATAAATAGTGAATCGAACTAACAACCATCGTGCTTACAATCAGAAGCGATCCCACTGCACTACAATCATTTACCCCACCTTAACCGTGTGCCTTCCATAAAAAAAAAAACTATAAATTATCTTAGGCCCGTATTTATAACCGCTCTCAACTTTTAAGATTGATCTTAAAATGCCGTTTTCCTTCACTTTAAATTATAATCTTATTTCAATGCTAAGCCATTTTATTTCAAAAATGGATTATAATCCATTTTTGAAATAAAATCGCATCTTAAGATCGATCTTAGTTCAGAATGATTTATAATAAGCTGCCTGTATGTCAACATATTAATATTTAATTTTCTTTTAAGGTTTTAGGTCACTTAGAACAAATAAGAGTATGTTGTGTTGAACAAGATGATATGTCAATTTTTAATATGGAATGTATGCAGAAGGCCTTACAGCAGTCTCAGTCAAATAGTAGTGATAGTTTAAAGGTTTGTATGCCAATGCCATTTGTATTTATTTTTTATTTACATCCAATCACAATCAACGAGAAGCTATAGGTTAAGCTATTTTACAAAAGGTGTAATTTTTTCGAACCGAACGAACGAACGAAACGAGAATCGAACCCGCGCCTCTTGAAAGTCGTCCAAGTATCTTTTTTATTCTTTTCTACGCCCATGATTGTGGGTTCGATTTTCACTCGGGAGGGGAACAAAAAAATCATTGTTACACTTCTCTGGTAGCAAGACAAAATGCAGCAGGTCTCGAAAGTTGGGCTGAAAACCGGAAACGGAGTGTTTTAAAATTAGGTTCCCTCTCCCTTCCATGCGAAATATAGTATGAAGCTCCTAAAAAAGATTTAGATGCTTTTGTTATTTAGTATAATGTATTTTTTTACATTTTTAAAGTATTATTTCGGACTTAGAAAAGAAAAATATTATTTAGGAATATGTATAAAAAAAATCATACAAACATAACATTTATTGGTCAGAGCGCTTGTACATTTTACAATGGGCGCGGGTTCAAAACCCAAGTTTAGATTTTTACACGTTTCCTAAATAAGTATTAGTATTATATAATATGTAGTTTATCTTTTTATTTACACAATAATTTTTCTTATTTCAGAGACAATATAGTGATCTTTTTTTATTGGCTTGGGAGGATGAACTGCCTATTACAAGGAGAGCGAGAAAATTAGTCACAAGTCCTAATCCTTTAATGAACATAAATCTTAACTTACATTCATCAAATGAAGATAGTGAAGTAATTTTTTTATTATGTTTTATTATATTATTATTTGTTTTTATAATCTTCTAATAATCAGTTAGTGACAATACATTTTAATTAAAAAATTAATTAAACTCTAACTGGATTAAATATGTATATTTTAGTCTGTGACTACAGATGACATCTATGCTACTACTACTGGTTAGAGTTTCATATTTCAAAATCATTAAAGTCGTCTTAATCAATCCTTGTATTAATCTTATAAGAAAAAAACAATTCACTTTAATATTAATAAAAATTTATATATTTTTTTAGGAGGAAGAAATTGTTAAACCGAAACAGGCGAAGCGTCGAAAGAAGGCTATATCAGATAGCGATTGACATATCTCATTGAAAAAAAAATATGGTAATTTTAAACACCAAAGTGCAACTGAACAATACAATAAATATAAATATATATAATAAAATAAAATACTGTGTTTTTAACATTGTTTTAGGGTGCAATTCTAAAGAATGGTACCTTACTATCATATTCTACTTTTTTTAGCTTCATGCTGTTGCCACAAATAGCTGGGTAGGCAGAGGGAACCTAATCTTAAGACACTCCGTTCTCCACGCACCGCTCCACTTTTGAGTCATTGCGGAATGAGTGGCGGAGCACAACGTCGCTCTCTATCTTGTTACCAGAGTGGGGAAATGAAAATAATTCATTCTCTCGAGTGGAAATTGAACCTACAACGTAGCGTTTACAGTTTATGCCGCAGTGCCACAACAGCCTCTTTAGATTAAAATTATTTTAACTTTAATGTTTATGTAAAAACTACATAATATTACTATGTAATATTAATGTTAGCTATGAAATTATAATTTTCCTACAATTGTTTTTTGTAGATTTTCGCATCTAATATCTTTAACGATAGTTGATGTCCATTTTGTAGAATATTTCCAATTGTGTAAATTGCCTTATTATTTTATCATATGAAGCACAACTATCAATGATCGGTGATGGACTTGGTTAAGTATTGTAAATTTTGTCATTAGTGATTGTATAAATACCATATTGTTATATGTTTTATTTTCCACACTATGTTGAACTTATTTTTAATGTAAGGTAAGAGACCAAGAATTATATTCAAAAAAATATATTGTATTGATGCAATTTTCGAAATACATTTTACACTAGGATCAATAAAGTATTTCCCCTAAATATTTTTGTATATTTATTTTTTTTAGCTTACGGCGTGTCCCGAATATAGCAGGGTGGACAGAAGAAACCCTATGTTAAGACACTCGGTTCTCCATTTTCCGCATAATTTTCGAGATTTTGCGTCGCTACTTTCACCTTAGTATAAAACTAAAATAATTGATTCCCCGGGTGTAATTTAATTTAAACCCACAAGCATCGCGTTTACATCAGACTCTGTGCCATTGCAACACAACGGCCTATAATGTTTTAAATTTGTTTTCATTAACCTGTCTATATTTGCTAATTTAAAAATTCAAAAACAAATAATGAAATTTTTTTAAGTATGCAGTGAGAAAACTTTACACTTTATACCACACAAGAGATACTGTAGTCAAAAAAATCGTATGTATGAAATAGACAGTGATTTTTATTTTGCGAATTTCAAAAAGCTAAAATGTTATTTAGAAGCACAATAAAAGACTGAGTGGGTAGAATTTTTTTTAATTATAATATAGCCTTGTATAATAACATGCAATCAACAAATCAAGTCTTAATTCACCTTAGGTTTAAACTATGTATACAAATTAATATGGAATAAGTACAAGTATATATTTAATTTAATACTTGGCAAGATTTTCAAAAAAACATCCATTTAGAAAATCTACTAATATTGTTTAACTTAGCCTAAACCACACCATAATTAATATATTACATAATTATATTGATAAAAATGCAGTCAAAATTAAATATATCAATTAAGAAAAAATCGGACAGATCAAAAATTTGGTAGTCCTTAGGTATACAAAATAAAATATCTAAGTCCCCCATCAATGCAGTAACTTTTATCAAGAACTATGTAAAACCAATCTATTATTAGATTTGTTTTATATAGATTAGATTCTATAATTATCTACAAAAATAGACTTAATACTTTTATTCTTGAAATGTAGCTTGTTCTAACAATAGTATGGGGTTACATTGACTACCCTATTTCTAATGTATACCCAAGATCTCTGCCACATTTCAGCTCTGCGATTTTTCTTATTTGACCATTATTTTTAGATAATACGATGGAATTATAATAACGTGTATGTATAATTGTACAATAGGGCAGTAATAAGTAGACTAATGTTTTCCCTGTTTATACCTTTGCCTTGCTTGAGCTTTACTATACTTAGTTTTTCTTTCGGGTGCATTTGCCTCTTTTTCGCTTTCTTCATTTTGAACTGAAACCAAATTATTAAGCAAACTACACAAATATTTTTTTATACAAACAAGTGAAGTTTATTTTTTTTAACTGCATGCTGTATCCTGCATATAGTGAAGGAAACCTAGTGTTAATATACTCTGTTCTCCACTTTTTCCTCAATTTATGGGACAATGTGTGTAGTGACGGAACTTAGCATCCTACTTGCTCCACAATCATGGTTTTTACAGTTAGTAGCTGTGCTGCTGAGTCACAACAGCTTCAATTTAATAAATTATATTATTGCTTACCTAAATCGGGTGGAGGTTGAAGAGATTTCCCTGCACTCCATGAACTTATTGAAGTTGCAGTTATTCCTATACCCCAACCTAATCCAGCTAAAGCTATAGAAAAAGCTACCATACTGAGAGGATTCTGAAAAATAAATTACATTTAATCAGTAATATATAATTAAATGTTTTGTAACTACTAATATTATATTAAAAGGTCAAGTATATAGTACAATCAAGATTCCTATCAATTTAAATGTAGCTTTAATATATAGTAGTAACAGTAACTTACTGCCAATGTTGGATTTGCAGTCATGGTATAATCCATTACAACTATAATTATTCCAAGGACAAAGCCAATGCAGGTACAAATCCATATAACATTTTGTTTACCTAAAATTATAAAGAATATAAATATCTTCTTTAAAAAAATCCATATGTATAGATTTATTTAGATTACATATTCAATATATAATTTTTTTTTTAAAAAGATTTTTATTTCAAAAAATAAATATATATTTGGAATATAATTGAAAAAAATATGTAGGGACATATACAATCACTAATAGGATATGATAGTTGCCTTAGTAAGAGTTGTTCAGCATGATAGACACTTTACATTCACATAAAAAATTAAAGCCCTCATAAGAAATAGAGAAATGCTACCTTGATCAATAGTTGTTGAGCATGACCAAATGAGACTAGGTTTTATTTGTTACAGTGACATTGGATGGTAAATGTAATTTACAAGGGGCATACCAGAGTCCATGCAATCATCAAAATATATTACATAAAAAAAGAAGAATAATTAGATTATTTTCAAACCTTTCAATTTCTTTTTTTGAATATCTGTTATATTTTTAATAGATTCCATTATTTTAGGGTTATCTGGTTCAAGCTGTAGAGCTCTTGTATAAGAAAGAATAGCTTCATCATAGAGTTCACCAGCTGCTTCTACTTCGGCACGTCTAAAATAGCCCTAAATATTGGATTGAAGTTTTATTATAACAAAATGATGTGATGAAGAAGAACTAAAAGACTCAACTTAGTAATTCTTAAAGTATTTCTGGAAATCAAAATTTAATAAGTCATTTTATTAAATTTTGAAAATTTAAATAATTTCTGGAAATCAAAATTTAATAAGTCATTTTATAAAAATAACGTAATATTTACCTTAGCCCATTGAGGTTGTAGCCTGACAGTGGCATTAGCATCATTTAATGATAAATAATGTTGATCTAATTTGAGAAAAGCATATGATCTATTGCTATACAGAACGTAATTGTTTGGATCCATTTTAATTGCTTGCGTATAATGCAATACGGCTTCAATGTATTTTCCATTTTTAACACACTCGTTACCTTTAGTCTTTAGCTCTTCAACACTTAAAGACTGGGAGCCCTTTTTAGCGTCTTCCATGTTACAAATAAATTAAATGCAAATATATAAATTGTTAAAGAATCTATCATATGAACGAATATAACATATTTTTAATTTAATAATAATAAAATATCATTTGAAAAGCCAGTCATTTAAAGAACATTCAGATAGCATTAACTGTCAATGTCAAAATGACTTGAAACTTCAGATAACACGAGTGCTATATACTTGATAGTATTATTTGTATTGGGATAAAACCAATGAAAGTAAATTTTGACAGCAGATAGCCGTTGTAAATTTCTTACTATACGACACTTAAAAATAGCATCCAAAAAGTGTAATTTTCTTTATAAACAATAAAAGGACAATGACAACTGAGATGGTAACTATACTTTTTAATTTGGGTTTGGGTTAATTCACGATCATATAAAATTTGTATCTGTATAGTCACAATGTGTCAATAAAAAATTTTTATATGTACATTGTCATTGTATAATGTATATATGTGCATACAATACATGTCAGTGTCAGACATTGAATCTGAAAAACTTTTACGACAGCGATATTGTAAAAAAGTGGATTAGTGTTTGTACTCGTATTACAATAAGACATGATCAATATTTTTTTTAACTGCTTATCTATTTAATAATTTAAACTCAACGCAGAATGGGTATTAAGGAAGCCGCTATATTCTTAGACAATCAATTTAATACATATTATGCGGGTCAAACAATTAATGGTAGAATAGAATATGTATTTGACAGCCCAAAAAAAGTTAGAGGTGAGTGAAATACATACACTGTATAAAAATAATGATTACACTCTATGAGTCACAGTTTGCATATTTCATATCCTTAACAGCATTTTTGTTTGTAATTACGTCACTAGGATAGAGCATATTATAATAACCTACCTGGTCGGTTTCCAGAAGGCGCGGGTTCGAGTCCCGCTTCGTTCAAATTTTTATACGTTTTCTAAATAAGTATTTTTATTCTTAAGTATGGAATAACACTTTAAAAATGTTAATGAATAGAGCATAATATTTTTTTGTTTTAGGAATCCACGTAAAATTTAAAGGAGAAGCTCACACTGAGTGGAGTGAAAGCAAAGAGGAACAAGATGCAGAAGGAAAAACTCAATCAACTGATACTATTCATACGGGAAATGAAGAATACTTTCAAATTACCTATTATCTATTGGGAAGTAATACAGGTAGGAGAGAATTTATATCCCTAACATATTTAAAATTATGTATGTCTGATTGTAAACACCATAGTTGTAAGTTTGATAATTGTATTTTTTCATTTCCTTGCTAAGACAAACAAAGACTTATTACAGCTCTTAAATTGGGTGGACAATGAAAACCAGAGTAGTAGAGTCTCTACAATTTCTTCCCTCTGCTCAGCCTTAATGCAGGAAAAAGTGTGGCACAAACAATAAATAAAGCTTGAGAAATTTCCAAAGTACTTCCTACAAGCAACCTCATTTTACACTGACATAATATGTTTTAGGTAATGAAATAGAAATCCCTGCTGGGAAACAAGTATACAACTTCACATGTGCCTTACCACCAGTATTACCATCTTCATTTGAAGGACCATATGGCTTTGTGCGCTATACTGTGAAAATCACATTGGACCGTCCATGGAAGTTTGATCAAGAAACCAAAATGGCTTTTACTGTTATCAATGCAATGGATTTAAATTTAAATCCTTCTTATCGAGTAAGTTCTTGATTTAAATAATTTATTCATAGATTCAATTTTTCTTTAAAAAAAAAATAACAGAATTTTGCAAGCACTGTTGAATTATTAAAAGAATGTCATGGTTCAGTAGGCAGTTCTGCTAAGAAGAGTCATTAAAAAAACTTGGCAGCTGCTCTAATCAGTATTAATGTTACAATTAAATTATGACACTGGTAGGTATTCTATGTGAGATTCCGTTGATATTTTAATTCTATACATTTTTATTTATTTATTTATTATAGAACACCAACACAGCTTACACTAACAAGAATAGATACAGAGAACAAAACTTAAAACAAAATACCAAGTGCAGCCACAATTTTAGGTGTTGACGGCATGCTAGTTTTACACCTACAATATAAAATACTGTAGGTGTTTACTTAACGGCGGTGAACGCGCGATATTATCGTTTACTTGTTAGCTTGTTTTTACAATTACCTTAAAAATGTATAGAGATAAACTTAGAATATATGAGGAATTTTATTGTAGACATTATATACAGTCCCTTTGTTGTACCTTGTTTGTACTAATGTTCTTTCCTATGTATTAAGTAAAACTAAAAAAAATTAAATCAAAATCAGCTTCAGGCTGCATCCCTCACACAGCAAGGTAGGCAAAGGGGACAACCTAGTGTTAAGACACTGTTTTCCACTTTAAGCCGAAACCTGAAGGCACTGAAATATTTTTTAAATTTTGAGTGGAGATCGAACTCACAACCAATGGTGCTTACAGTTACACTTTATGCCCCTGTGCCACGACAGGTCCCAAATCTATATGTCAGTCACAATTAATTATAAGATAATTATTTTAGGAACCAGTACATTTTCAAATGGAAAAAACTTTTTGTTGCTTTTGCTGTGCATCCCCACCACTATGTGTAGATGTAAGAGCTCCAGTTTCGGGCTACTGTCCCGGTCAAGTGATACCGATCACAATAGATATTGAAAACAAGAGCAACGTACAGTTGCATCTTGTAAAGATTTTCTTAAGAAAGGTATGTATGATGTTGATGATAAATATATATTGTTCTTTTTTATAGTCTCTTGTTTTATCTGGGGCATCCACAAATTTATGGTTGGCGGAAAAAACCAAATGGGTGGTAAAAAAAACATAGCCAAATGTTTCTGCTTAATTCCTTATTTTTAATCGGTCAAGTTGAATGAAGTAAAGAAACTATGATAATCGTATTGGTTTTGGTCTTAATTTTATTCATTAAGTTGAATGAAATAAAAAATATATATTTTTCTGAGCTCAATGTAGTGATCATGTGATGTAAGGTGGGTTAAGAGAACCTATTGTTTAAACACTCTTTTTCCCTATGCACCACCCAATTTTCAAGGCTTGCTTGATGAGTGATGAGTGTCAAAACTCAAGGAGAGGAAATAATAATCAGCTTCACGCTGTATCCTGCACACAGCAGGGTAGGCAGAGGGAACCTTGTGTTAAGGCACTTCCTTCCCCACTTTCTGCCGAATTCTGGAGGCACTGAGTGGCAGAACTCAACGCCGCGCTTAGCCTCGACACCAGAGCGAAGAAATGGAAATATAAATTAAAAATTACAGGAAATAATAATGAAAACAATTTAATGTCCCAAATGGTAATGAAACCAAGAACTATTTGTTACTTTTACATTCAGTTGGTGTGCGACGAAGCCACAACATCTGTCATGTATAATTTCAAATATCTTTCAAGGTAGTCACATATAGAGCAACATTGCCATCCTCTGTGACAAAGAAAACAAAAGATGTCATTTTAACCGTCCAAGAAGGTCCGGCTCCAGCTGGTACAACTAAACACTGGAATTTGAGTATGGAGGTACCACCCACACCTCCGTCGAATCTTGTTAATTGTAACATTATAGATTTGGATTATGATTTAAAGGTACTATTTATTACCTAATAATCTCTTTATATAGATAAAGAGTTAATTCTGTGTATTATAAAAAAATGTCTCAAATTAAAATCAAATCAAATTATCTTCACGCTGTATCCCGCACACAGCAGGGTAGGTAGAGGGAATCTAGTGTTAAGACACTCCGTTCCCCACTTTCTGCCAAATTTTGGAGAAATATTAGGAAATATTTCATCTCCTCGAGTGGGGATTGAATCCACAACCAGTCGGTTTTAGTCTTTGTGCCACTGCGCCATGACTGGCCTCGTTAATTAATAATTGTATATTAATTAATTATCATTTATAATTGTAATTAATAATTATTTTAAATTAATACCCGTAATTAAAAGCCACATTGGCGCCTTGCGCCAGCGCCTGGCTGTAAATGCTATTGTTCATATCCACAACATTGTTCAATATCCACTTGGTGAAATTAATTTTTAATTAATTATTATTAGTTATTTACACTGTTGTTAGGCTATGTTTTTTTCCCACATAGCAAGATTCATTTAGTATCTGATTTGGGTGGCGAAACTTAACGCCATGCTTGGTCGACGCCCATCGTTGGAGAGTCAGTCGCTCCTTGTCATTATTGTACTATTAATGTATTAATATTGTACTATTGACTATTGTAGAGTTGTAAGTCGTAGTGCACCGGCACAAGTGTGCTGCTATAAACACGACGGGTTGTGGGATCGATTTCCTACTGGAGTAAATGAAATATTTAACATTTTTTTAATACTAGGTTCCCAGATTCTCTCTGTGTACCTGGTTGTGTGCGGGATAAATAAAAGTATATTTGATTTAATATTTAATTCAATTTCAGGTGGAATGCGTAGTATCAGGCATGCACATAAACATGAAAGATCGTAAATATATAACAATAGGTACAGTGCCGTTAGTGGGGCTGGGCAATGCACCTTCAGCCCCGCCCAGCGAGCTACCCTCGCCCAGTCAACCTGCTGTGCTGCCTGTGGCACCGGGACAGCCAGCACAACCAGGGGTTGTAAGTACAGTAGAAACTCGCTTATCCGATATAATCTGTTTATGCTAGGCTTTCGGGTAATCGAAAATCCGGATAATCGAATGTGTGAAAAAAGCGTTTTTTTTTTCGTTTATTAAAAATAACAATTAAATATGAACATAAATCAATGTTTATTAAGAAATTATTAAGAGTTTAAAGAGGGCATCCCATTATGAATGTAAGTATCACTTATATATATTTTATTGTACAGATGGCAGGCGACACGCCTGGTGGATGGGTGATGCCCGGTGCGCCTGCGCAGCCGCCGCCATACCAGTCACTTTATCCCACCCTTTGTAAGTAATTTTATATAAATACCATTAATATTAATCAAAAGCCACATTGGCGCATTGAAGCAGTGCCTGACTGTAAATGCAATGGTTATATATTGTTCAATACCCAGTTGGTGGAATGAATTCTTTTCATATCTTCGGTCTGGTAAGACATTTTGCGGCGTTGCGTTCCTCCACTTGACATGCAATGTCTTAAATGCGGACAAAAAATTAAAACTTCCTGCTCAGCTATATGCGGGATCCGTAGTGTTAAAACACACCGTTCTCCACTTTCCACCCAATTTCGAGACATGATGAATGGCGGCCACGGCTGCCTCAATAATTTAATTAAAAATTATAATCAACGATATTTGTTATCAACAGCCCAACCAGTGTACAAAGAATCTCCATATTCAGCGCGATCTATACAAGATCGTGGGGAAAGCAACAACATGGCGATCGCTGGACCGCCCCGTTTCGCGCCGTACTATCCGACTTACGCTGTGCAGCCTCCGCCTTTGCCACAATAAATGAAATAATTAAAAAAAACTTCAATTTAAGACAAGGTTCTTCAATCTTTTATAAGAAAATATTACAATATACATTAATTCAATGCAAATATCCAAGAATCTATTGAAAAATACACACAAAATTTCATACAAAACGATCGAGCAGTTTGAAAGGGTAATGTGACGAAGACGAACATACACGCAATTATAACAGGGAATAAAACGAATAAGCTTATAAATAAATATATGCTGATAATACATTGCAAGGCCAAATTTGAAGAACATATTGTAAATGGTGCATTAATTGCATTTTAAACTGCTAGATTAATGGTTGAAGCCGCTCAAGTGTAAATCGTTTCAAACATTTGATATTAATTTAATCATATAATCTCTTGTTTTTTTTATTCGTCGTCGTTTTTTATTCTTCTCTATTCAATTTTATACAAACTACAAACGAACGAAACGAATTACAAAATTCGTCAAAACGATTTTTTTATCATTTACATCATAAGCCCGGCCTTTGTTTTTTTTTATATAATAACTTAATATTAAAATAAAGAAATAGTGATCATAGAGATATACATCACTACTTGGCTTTAAATCAGACTACGGATTTCGACCCATAAATACTATGACTTAAATTATAATTAATCTGTGAGTGTCGTGGCTGCCCTGAAGATAGCCGTAGGTGGAATCGCAGAGTTGATTTTAGAGTTTCTCTTACTTTTAATTATTTTCTTCCCGAGTGAACAATGCGCACAAGTTCAAGAACCATAACTTCAAGACGGCCACTGCTCTTTGACCATACTACTACTGTACTAAATTATATTGCCTTTCTCGCTTTATTGTTACTTGAGTCAGGGTGGTGTGATGGTGTTATTCCAATTTGTTGTGTCTTCTTTATATATATTTTTCTTCAGATTTTTTTGAACATGTTGATTTTAATTCAAACAATTTTTTTTATTATTATACATATGTATATAAAAATATTTAATCTTTCCTGATTGTTAATATATTAATAATGATTAATTAAAATTCAATTGACAATTTAGTCACTATAAAACTATGACGAAATAATATGTATCGAGTAATTTACTAAATTTGATAAATCAAAAGGATTTGTTTAAGAAGCAATATATATATATATATGTATATATATATATATATATATATATATATATATATATATATATATATATATATATATATATATATATATATATATATATATATATTCATTGGATATAAAAAAATGCATTACCAAATACAAAACCGGCCTTGAATATATGAGCTTTATACAATGTGTTTATATTTATGTAGTCAGTAGCGTTTACAATTCTATACGAGATTCGATGTGACATTTAGAGCCGTCTTCTTTATATTCTATATACAAAATAGGTAATTGCGTAAAATTGAACGAGAAATATTCCTTTCTGGTTATGGTATGTTTTTTGAGAATGAAAAATGGCAGATCAACAACGTATTTTTGTAGTATACTACTACTTATTGTGTTTATGGTATCTATTCGTAACTGCGTCACACGAAATACAGGATGGATAAAATTAGGAATAAAAAATAATAGTCCTACGTATAAACTGTTGAGCAACCTTGATATTTTTTTAGGTACGGGTTTGTTAAATATTTTACTCTATACTTCCACCCTGTATATTCAGATTACCTACTCTCTGATTCATTATGAAATATAATGTACACAGTTTAAAGACTATTTACAATTTTTAACTAGTATTTTTTTTTAATTTTTGACGTTACATGTTTATAGCACACTATATTCGGTAAAGGTAGCATTTGTATATTTGTTTATGTTACTAACTTTTTATTTTAATTATTATAACTAACACCAAATATATTCATAAATTTATTATATTTTATTTCCTTTGAATGTACTATAGTTTAAAATGTGGTTTTTATTAAATACTTTATCTGACTTAATGTTAATGGTTAATATATATTTTTTTGGAAAATTTAAACTATTTAAACTACTCATATATTGTTACATTGAATAATGTATAGGAGAATGCCTAAAAAAATATTTTAATTTATCCAGCTTCTACAATTAAATATTCACAAAAGTGTGATTTAAATCATTTCTTTTATCAGAATATAAAATTGCACTGCAAGTAACAAATTGTCTATATAAAGAATCTATTCAAATCCATTCAGCAATCATAAAAATGATAAATAAATTGGAATATTTTCATAAGTCAATATGATTAAGGTTTTTATGTGCCAATATTTATAGTGCGGTTTGCACGCTTTATAAATAAACAACTAATATTGTGTTTTTTTTTTCAGTATTAGGCTTTTCTTGTAGCGGGAACTCAGCGTTTAGTTTGTTCTCCGCTGTTCTCGTAATTTTTCGGCCCTTGATTGGTGAAATAAAAATGTCACTTTTCTCATTAAGTGGGAATCAAACCCACTAGGTTCCCTTAATGCTATATTCGCATATAGCAGGACAGACAGCGCAAAATTAAAAAAAAAAACATTATTCTTCCTTACGATAGGTAGCTATTAAATACTAACAAATATTATTTGCATTTTGTAATACTGTAATGAAGGATATTAAAAAATTATCTCGTGTGTAATCTCAAATTATTAATTTAAGTCGCCTCTGTATTCATTTTTATATATTTTATTTACATGTTACTTTTAATAAAAAATATATTATACAAGTTTTGTTTTTTTTTAATGGGCTTTTTTTCTTCGGGCGTTCAAGTATATAATGCATAACGAAATTTGAGGGCAAGAGTTGTCATGTAAACGGAATGATTCGTTAAAGTGGTGGGAGTGGTGGAGGAGGATGGAGGAGTTGGATTACATGAATTTTATTTTAATAAGACTAATTAAGAGTAAGGGAAATAAAATCTTATTTTAGTTTATCGTATATTAGCTAATTCTTCGCTTATATACAACATATCAGGCTATGGCGCGGGGCAGAAGCGTGCGACTGTGAACGACAAAAGGCTGGGGTTCGATTCCCGCTCGAAGAACGGCAAAATTTAATAGTTTCATTTCATCGCTCTGGTAATGGGTCAGACCATCAATCTGCTGTTTTTTCACTAGGTTCTCTCTGCTATGATCAAGCGGTAAGCTACAAAAAAAAATATTTGCGCATGTGTTTTAGGTGCATACATATGTGCATGCGCAACATACACTTATTTTAAGGCTATATATATATACATTTTTTTACAACACAAATAAATAGGAAAATAAAAATCGTATTTTGAAGTGAGTCTTTATTGATTTTCCTTCATAAAACAAATCATACAATTGAGCATTTTCAGTAAAATTTATTATCAATAAAATAGTTAAAGACAGTTCCAGTGGATTTTTTCAAAGATTAAACGTAATTTAAAACATTTTTTAAATTTTATAAACTATATCTACAGAATATATTGTCAAAATTTTATGTAAAAATTTCATAACATTTTCAGTGTATAAGAAGTCACAATAGATATTTTTAATAACGTAGATGTTTATATATTTCCTATTGGTATTTTATTTCTAATAAAATTTAGACGATATTATTGCAACATATTTCTAAATTAAATGTAATCCAAAGGAAAAATAAAAAAGTGGACAACTATAGCGTGGTTGTTTTAGTATCAGTAAAAAATGTGTAGGAAATATAAAGTGTTCATAATTATATATTTTTGAATTTTTATCAAAATAGGTGCAGTGGTGCAAAAATGAACACGAAACAGATTTTGTTCATAAATATATATATATATATATATATATATATATAAATAGTTTTGCTTAGTTTCAATAAAAACTACATTTTGAAAATTGTAATAATACAAAAAAAGAATATACACAAATTTGTTACAATTTATGAAGGAAAAGCAATACGTATTATTGCTGGATATTGTCTAATAGCGTTGATTTTAATGATTGCTTAAATCGACGATAATGATTAATGAAAACAAAACCGTAATGAGTTGCCCTAAACGAATAGTTCTACCATACTAATATTTCTTTTTTTTTTTGTTATTTTAAACATAAAGAAGTTATCTACTTAAGACAGTGAAAAGTCCGTACCTTAGATTTTACTTGGTACATGTTAATTATACATTTATTGTAACTTTAAACGTGAATTTTGTGCATAATGGCTGTAGACACGTAGATTAACCGTTTCTCTATGAACTATGAACCAATATCAAATATTCCCAAAGTTATAAACAACCCTATTATTTACTATTCCTGTGATTTATGTAATGGGAATCTATCGCTACGCGTAAGTGGATGCCGTGGCAAATCATGTGTCGTTTTCTCGTCAGAGGTCAATGTGTGGGCGGGGATCAGTAGTTCGTCGGACCCCGCCGTCGGCGAGACCGCAGTCCCTTCGATGTCCGAAAAAGATCGGGAATCGCTCGTCCGCGTACACTCCAGTGAAGTCCGAGCCACTGCGCTCCGGTCCGTCGGCCTTCACCTTCGTGTACACGCGAGTCGAGTTAGCGGCGACGCTTCCGTTCTCGTCAGTGCCGTATTCCACGGGGAGTGTTCTGCGACGGCGGCCCCCACTCAGTACTGACGGAACCCGCCCTGGTACGTCGAGTCCTGCGACAGCAGCCCGTCCGGCTGCGACGGGCAGTCCTGCACGGCCGACTCCTGGCTGAAGTCCGGCTGCGACGCGCCCTGCGACAGCGACAGCTGCGGCTGCTGCGACAGCGGCTCCTGCGACAGGCGCGCGCGGCGGCGCGGCGCGCGGGCGGCGGGCGCGCGCGGCGGCCCGCGGTGCGCGCCGAAGGCGGCCGGCGGCACGGGCGCGTGCAGCAGCGCCGCCTGCTCCGGCCCCACGTAGGCCAGCGGGTCGCGCAGCGGGCGCGCGCGGTCGTACACGGAGCCCGGCACCATCGCCTCCCGCGCGTCGAACATGGACGTCGACATGAAGTGCGAGCCCGGGTTCTGCGCGTTCACCAGCTTCTTCGGCTTCGCGAACTGTATGGCGGACTCCTTCAAGTTCGACAGCGGCCCCTCCGTGAGCACTCGGCGCTCTTTGTAAAACGCGAGCAGGTGGTTCCACAGCGGCTGCTTGCTGAGGACCTTCGGGTTGCCGACGACGATCAACCCGTACTTGGCGCGAGTCAGCGCTACGTTGAGGCGCCGCGGGTCGCTTAAGAAACCGATGCCCTGGTGTTCGTTGGAGCGCACGCAGGACATTATTATAATATCTTTCTCCCTTCCCTGAAAAGCGTCGACGCTGGCCACTTCGATTTCTTGATACAGTTTAGCGTGCAAGCTGCCCTGGTACTGCATGTGCTGCACTAGGTAGGACCTTTGTCCCTCATAAGGTGTTATTATTCCTATCTGCTCGGGACGTACTCCAGCCTTCAGGAAGCGAGTGGTAAGTTTCTCAACATTAGCTGCTTCTGTTCTATTTAAATATGATGTTCCAGACCCTGCAATTTCTTCTTGTCCTTGAGTAACATAAAAGAACATAGGACGATCAGGCCTCGGCCATGGAAAATCAATTTTATGGAGGCGACGTTCTTCCGCACTGACTCCATTTTGTAACGACCCCTCATAGAAGAAGTCAGATGGAAACCGTGATAATTCAGGGTGCATACGATATTGTACTTCCAGCCTGAAGGGTCGAATACCGAGCACTACAAGTCTTTCAAACAGACTTTGACTAAGCCCTGCTTTGGCCGCTTTCTTACACATTACAACAGGCCCCAGTTGGCAATGGTCACCCACAAGTATCAACTGCCTTGCGCCCAGCACGACCGGCACCATACACTCTGGCTCCGTAGACTGCATGCCTTCATCAATCAATATGGACTGGAAGCGCATCCTTGCTACACGTGGGTCTCCGGCACCAACACAAGTGGTACACACTACGTCCGCAGCATCAAGTAACCTCCTCTCCGCTGCACGCCTCAAAGCCCGATATCTTCTTTCGTCGGCTGCTGACAATTCTCCAGCTTCCTCCTTCAATCTCGTCAATTTTCTCAGTTCACTATCAGCAGAACCCAGTGCCCGAGCTTGTTCATGTAGTGCCAGAAAAGACACTGAAGACTCCATAGCTTCCCTCGACTTGGCGCAAAGGCGGACCACTTTTAATCCTGTTCTATGTATTTTCTCCGTGAGTTGGTCGACTGCGGTGTTTGACGGTGCGCATACAAGTACAGGCCCACCGTTTTGTCTTACTAGTTGGTATACAATAGTAGCTGAAGTGACAGTTTTGCCTGTACCTGGAGGACCTTGAATTAGAGACAGAGGGCGTTGTAATGCATGTTTGACTGCATACACCTGAAAGTTGAAAAAAAAAATGAATTATTGATGATATCTCAGTTAAATCTATAAAATATAGAAGTGTCAATTATCTATACATAATATTGTGTTTGAAACATCAACCTTTTTGGATAAATTATATATAAGAAATAGTACAAAGATATAAATTAGTAGTCTTGTAACAAAATTCTTAAAATTACAGTTAAAATTTTATTTTTTATTCTATTCAACTCTTAAAAAGTAAATATTGGGCGGACGTAGGACAGTTGATCGAGGTTTGGATAATCGAAACATACTGTATTATATTATTAATTTACACACCTGAGATCTGTTCAAATCAGGTAAGTTGGGAGCACTAAAATGCTTGGGCAAGTGCACACGAAACAAAACTTCTTCTACCTCATGGCCCAAAAGACGACGGTATATATACCCTGATACGGACGAGTCATCCACCGCAAATTTACGTAGGGCTAATTGCATTCTGAAATTAAAATAAATAAATTTAATATACAGACCAAATTTAAATAGCATAATTCTTAAACAGGTGATTGAAATTAATTAAAATGGAACTTAAAATAAAAAAGTTTTAAAAAAAATGATAAATCTGAAGCTGTTGTGACAGCATTTGAGCACAAGTTTAATAATATAAATTTAATAATTCCAAAACACATCAAGAAACAACCACAATAAAATATTTGCAACCAAAATAAGACATTATACCTATCAAAAGAAGTGCTCTTCCATATAAAATCGACTACAAAGTTAGAAGTACAATCCGCCGGAGCGCCGGCACCACTCTTCAGTTCCAGTCCCACGTCATCGCCGTAGTTGTCGGGTACTTTGATCACGTGACCAACACCCGACCACGCCTTGTGGAGTTCTCCCACGTATCTGTATTTAATTAATCATTTTTAATATGTAAACATATGGGTAAACAATAAAAATATTATCCACTTAATAATTTCAAATGTACACTCTAAAAAATAAGCAAATATATGAGAGTTAATAAACTATTTTTTTACAGTAACAATATTTTTTTGTGAAAAACTACTTAGATTAAGACAAAAAATTATTGTAACTCTAACTTTTTCTCTTTAGCTTGTTCGGTGACGGAACTCAAATTTCTTTCACTTAATTACTAGCTTTTGTTTCTGCCTGTGTTGCTGCACCACAACTGCCCTCAAATTAAATCATGTATCCTCAGCTAAAATGACCATAAGGATTTATAGTCGAACATGAATTTTCGTTGAAAATAAAACACTTTCATTTTAATCAAATGTATGAAAAATAGTTAAAAAAAACAGTAAATTTAATGATAATTTGCGAATGCACTATGAATCTTTCCAGTTAGAGTCGTAAGTTTACATTTATGGTTGTAACATTATGATGCACTTACACTTCTCTACACCTGGTGCCCTACATGATGTAGTAGAAAATGACCATATCTTAGTTATATAATAAAAAATAATATTTATATATTAACCTTAATCTCAACTCGTCTCCATGCATAAGCTTCATATCGCTGTCAGTTTTTGCAAGAGTAAAATACGCAATAGTTTTTTTATTTAGTCCCACATCCCAACGCACTTCAATGCCTTCTTGAGTTTGTGACTCCTTCAAGCGTTTGTCGTAATCAGCCTCTAGTTTTACGAGCGGGCCAAATATATTTTGATATTGGTAGCCATCTTCGTATCTACAAAAGGATAAAAACATTACATACACAAAATTGAGTAAATAAATTGTAGCTAGCGTTTAAAAAAATGTCTAACGGTCAGAGCTTTTGGGCGGTATCTGAATGATGCAGGTTCGACTCTAAATATGGTCCATTTTTGATGTGTTTACAAAAACATACATATGGTATAACGAAACGTTTGTGGATTTGATTCAAACACGACAGATTTACAAGGTTACAAGACAAAGAACGGCGTTAAATTTTGCCACCCGACACTAATCTCGAAAATTAATTAAAAAATGGGGTATATTAAACTCGGACCCACTATATAAGCGTGTTACAGCATGACGCTAACAAAAAATATAATATTGTTTATTAACCTTAACAAAACTTGATGGGGCTCTTCGTCCACTCCAGGTTTCTCAAGGTCCTGGAAAGTAGCATCCACGTTATCACGCCACAGCTCTTCTAGCCGACCAATCTGTTGTGGTGTCACCTGTAATACAAAAAACCAAATTTATAAAAAAAATATCGTAATGAGTCATCAACAGCAGTTTACGTTTTTTAGAACCCCCTACCTACTCATATTTTGCAATTTTATCATCAAGTATTCTTGTGCAGAATTTTTTTGTGTTTTAATACTTAAATATTATTATATATTTTAATGTGTGATGCCACCAAATTTAGAAGCACTTTCTTTGTTGTCATACTTTGTTGACACCCTCCTTCCTCATTCGTCCAAGTTTTTCCTAACCAATGTTGTTAACTAGATTAAGAAAATATTAGAGAGGGGGAATTAAAAGAATTCATTCCTTTAAGTGAGGGATGGAACCCACAACTATTGTATTTATAGTCAGAAACTGGCCTTTTGGAAAATCACTCAGAAACTGGCCTTTCGGCCTTTAGGCCAGTTTCTGGGTGATTTTCGAGGCTTTAGCCTGTGGTTGGCCTGTGGTGACAATGGCCTTACTGCTTTTATAGCATATTTACTTACTTGACGCGCCCGCATTTGCTCTGCTTCCGATGGTACTTTCACCAACCACGATAAAAATGCACGATCAGCTGCAATAATTACAGAAAACATCATATTATAAAAAAATTACAAGCATACTATTTCACTATTGGTGATGGTCTTTTCACATAAAACCAAAAACAAAACATGATGATAAACTACAATTAATTTTTATTGTTTCCCTAAACAGTTACATAATTTTTCTACATAACAAATAAAATTTAATTTATCTTAATAAAAAAAGTTTTTTCCTTTAAAATTCTTAATTCTAATTACTAAGGTAAATTTAAGTATAAAAGATGCAATGCTTACAAATCAATGGTTTCCATTGCTCTTGATCCCAGTTCATGTCCTTTAGAGAACTTTGAGCTGCACATGGCTGTCTGTAAATAAGAGTCAAATAATAAAAAACATATTAACAAAAGAAATATTTGAAAACATAATGTGATGGATGAGTATGTGATCTTTTACGTTTTGAAATCTATTCATAATAAAGACATTTTGTTAATTTTATGAACTACACCAAATTATTTATTTATATAAAACAATATTAATTATATTACTATCGATATAAGCAATGAAAACTAAACATAGGAAAGAATATTACTTTTATATTCATATAAATTTTATAAATGTTCACTTGGAACTAAGAAAAAACTAACTTACCGACAAAGTAGAACAACAACAGAATCTGCCTTGGCCGGTATAAAACCTAGCACAAAAACATTTCTAGCACCACAGGAATAGCATTCCAGCAAAGTCTCTCCTAGAGGTCCATCTCTGTGTAGAGCTGCTTCTTTATGCTTAGCTCTAACCAGGTGATTGATTATATGAGAACCTGACGTGTTGCCACGCCCATTACAAAACCTGGAAAATAAATTAAATAATAATATAGAATTATACATAATACAACAACAATTAAGCAATTTAATTTGTTTAACACTAATATTAGTTTAAGGAACAAGAGGTTTTGACAAAAGTTTATAATTTTCTAAATATTGGTTGGAAAAAAAAATGTTGGAATAGAGATTCCTGTAATTGCTCTATACATGATACAAAAATTTATAATTTAAGTTGTGTGTTATTTACATTCAAACAGTATTTCCACTGTTATTATCATACAATTGATATAAGAAATCATTGTCATTTGTTTTACCACACCCAGCAAGTGAAAATAATTCAGTTCTGTGAGCATGTTTTGAACCCAGAACCAATGTGATTACAGTCAAGATCACGATGGTGGCGAGCCACATATAATATAAACAAATATAATATATCTTAGGGTAATTTTTAAAGTTTTAATTGAATTTGACAGTGTAATCAGTGTATTCAGTCTAAACAACACATCAAATCACATAGTATAATATAATATAATATATGGCAATATGCCATTCTCATTAGATGACATATATTTATTTATTATGTAAAGTGTCATATTTATATTTACTTCTTAAGAGAAAACAACATTATAATAGAAAACCAAGTGTACTCACCACTTATTACATATATTGCACATAACCACAGTGGCAGGATCGTGTATGCCACAATACTTGCATGCATGTTCTGGTAGATCTTTACTACTATATAATGCTTCATCTTCTTCTTCAAATTGCAATTCTGCAATAGCATTGGCTACACTTGATACTTTAGAATTTAGATCTGTCCGTCCTAGTCCATTTACCTGTGAAATAATAACATAAATAACTGTGTAAGCCCTAGTTTCTAATTAGGTTATACAATTAGAGATTGCTATTGTTGTCTGTAAAAGTCACTCACTTGGTTGGATGTTGTTAAGCCATGATCATGTTGAGATGCTTGAGTTTGGCTTTGAGATGGAAGAGTGAAATCGGTGAATTCAAATTCAGAGCCTTGAGTATCAGCACCGATTAGATCCGCTTCTTCAGTGTCTAAGAATGTGAGCGTTTGAGAACTAGGACCATACGCGTCAACACTCATTTTGCTCCAATGTAACGCTAAGATGTAGCGAAGAGTGAAAATTGATCAAAAAGTGAAAAATACAATACGTCAAATGCCAGTCCCATAACAAAAGCACAATAGTGAAACGATTTGCTAATAATGATGTTGATGACCAAGAAAATTCGCCATGTTAGCACTCAGCACATGGTTTGTTTCCGTTTACAATCTCATTATTCATTGGCAAATCAAAACATAAAGCTTACAAGAACCAATTAAAATCCTGTAATAACTATTGCTACCAATAATATTCAAGGAAAATATGAACCATAGACAATTGTTTATTTTTAAGGCTTAAATTCCAGGCAATTTGAGAAATCTTATTTGAAATTATTAATTATTTTATAAAATCAGACTGTTCGCTTCTTTAGAGAGAGGAGTTATAATATATTATTGTTGATTTTTTATCTGATTTATATCCGCTTTACCTTCAGGTATAACGGAACAAAACTAATAACTAAACAAATTAATTACTAAACTAGTATGTGCATTTTAATAAGTAATGATTGAAATGTATTTCTCCTTTCAGCCTTCATAATATCATAAGCAAGCATAAAAGTTTTACAGCCCAGAATGTAAGAAATATTAAAAAGATACAAGCTTCTGACTATAGTTCCATAGAGCACCGTCCAACACTTCATCTTGTCCAGTAGAGAAAAAAACATGTAATAATGCAACTACGACACTGTTTAATGATATCCCCTAAATTATTAATTATATTTACTTAGACGTGAGCATATTTGAGTTTTCTTTTGGAAGAGCGGAATTGCTTAATTAGAGTACATAAATGTTTTTATAATTTTCTATTGAGTATTTGTACGTTGATAAAATAGTATACAAATTGTATATATCAATAATAATAATAACAAACGTTATAAATTTGAATATTAAAATAATTAACAACAGATTTACGCATCACTTGCTTAAGTTTTGATTGTCATTTTTTAAACAATTACAATGAATATTACATTAATAAAGAGAAAAATGGTAGGTGCAGATTGAATGTCTGCAATGTTATTTGACATACTTGCTACCCGATTGCTATTTTCCCCAATTGAAATACATGATAATTTAATAACTATCAGCGGCGCGCCGTTGAGTTCCGCCATTCAGCATGCGATGTCTCCAGAAATCTTTAAAAAGGGGGGAACGGGAGTGTCTAAATGGGGGCCGAGTGTCTTAACTCTAGGATCTCTCTACCTATGCTATGTGCAGAGTACAGCTATGAACGTGGCTATGTGGTGGAATAGTTTTTAAGATTAGGGCACAGAACTACTCTGAGGTGGGCACGGTCAACCTGGCCTCCCTATTCGTATGCCCATGGATACAGCAGATAGTAAGCACATTATGTTTTATAAGACTGAAACGTCGCGCTCGCTTCGCAATGAATAAACGCTTTTTTTAAATGGAAATGACAAGGCAAACGAGCGTTCGGGTCACCTGATGGTAAGTGACTACCACCGCCCACGGCCTCGAGCAACACCAGAGGGCCTACAGGTGCGTTGCCAACCTTAGGTGGTGGTAGTAGGGTAGGTGGATTGGGCGCCGGGGCCCGGCATTACCTGCGAAACGCTGTGACATAAAGCCAGTACTTCACGACGGTTTTAAATGCCTGGGGTGGTAATCATCCGGTCGAGTCTGCCCATGCGTGTTGCCATTGCTAGCGACGTGACTTTACCACACGTACTTTAGTCGCCTCTTACTACACTACCAGTACCAGGATAATCCTATTCTAGGCCGAGATCACAAGGCACAAATGCTTACTTCATGATCACAAAAAATATACAATATTTAAATTATATCAGTCTTACTTTTACAATCTATCAGATAAGAACACTGCTTTGGAGTTTTTAAATAGAATGTGAATATTTCAAAACCATCTTAGGTAACGTTATTATATTCATTTACCAGCTTTTTCAAGCATTCGAGGCTTCATTCTTCTATTGTCATAAAAAAAGATAGTAATTTCCGCTCTTCCGATCGCGGCCAGTGGGGCATTAGTATTCTTGACGATTCAGTTATTTCGGTACGCCGCGAAACGTTGGCGATGGATATAGAATATATATTTACATTTTTGTTAGTACGTAAATTTGATGCATGATTTGTTACTATTATTTGACATTTTATATGTTTTAAACGTTTCGTCCTCTATATTACAATAATTGTTTTAAAATCTTATATTTGAGAAAAAAAAAATACTATAAGCACTTAAATTCCAGAATAGCACATCACTTTTGTAGTAACATTATTATATATATAGGTGTTGATTACTTAAAAATGAAATAATAAATAATCAGCTTCACACCCACATCGAACCCACAACCAGTTGATTTAACAGTCAGTTTGTGCCCCTGCGCCACGACTGACCTCAATTACTTAGTTATTTGTATAGTTGGTTGATTACATAGTTACAAATATTAGTGGTGTCGCATATTAAATACACTATAGTATTTAAGATAGCTATCTCGGCTTTACTCTAATGTAAAATGCATAGTTTATTTGATTTCACTGTCTTCTAATGTGAGATCCGCATTAAAATCGGTTAAGTAGTTCGACCGAGCGTACATGTATAATGATCGAATTTTTTTTACAATATCGTTTTTTTATACAACAATTAAATCATTTTATTGAATATATACTATGTAATAAATAAAAAAAATGTCTTTATTATGGCCTATTCAATAATTCTTACATCAATTTTAGCAGCAAAGATAATGTTAGTGGTTATTGCTATTTCAGATTAGAGGCGGTCTTGGCAGAGAGCCACACGTGCGATTTTAAACGCCGCGGTTGTGGGTTCAATTTCTACTCGGGGAATGAAATGCTGAGCTAAAAAAGAAAAATAAATACCCGCATTATATATAATCTAATTTTAAATAAAGAAAAATAGAAAATTATGAAGAAAAGAAACGATAAACATGGCTCGTTACAGCTACAAATTACAACCGACTTTTTCTCATTAAGGTTCATTCAAACCTAACATAACAAATGCCCAGTCACTTCCCTTGAATAATTATTAATTATAGTTAGGAAGACAGTACTATGTGACAAGTATCATATTTCGGTACATTTGACTTTGAAAACGACAGTTAATTGATGTAAATGCATCCGTCTGATGAGAACGACGCCCTTTCGCCAGATGTATTGTTTTCTCTTTTTTGTAAGCCATTTCTGGCACTGCAGCAATATAAAGCTAAGTTATTTATTAGTAGCATGTTGCTAATTTGATGATGATATTTACGAGGTCTTGGTTGTATTCAATAATACTAAACACTGTAGTGTAATACATTTGTGTTTTTATGCTAGTAATATTTTACGAGGACAGTCGTGGCGTGATACAAAGTGAGACTGTAAATGCGACTGGTTGTGGGTTTGATCTCCACAGAAGAAATGAAATATTTATTTAAATGTATATTGTCATTTGTTCGCTCTGGTGTCGAAGCAGCGCTGCGTTGAATCTCGCCACTTGAGTCTCCAGAATTCGGCGGAAAGTCAGAAACAGAGTGTCTTAACACTAGTTCCCGTCTCCCTAGCCTGCTGTGCGCGGAATACAGCGTGACGCTGTATAATTTGATTTAATTTAATTTTTAAATATTTTAATGTAGTCCACATAGACGCACCAAATAATAATACAAGGAAATTACATTTTCCTGTTGTTTGATCTTTGACGACGACCGTTCTGTTAAATAAAATCAGATATTTATATAGTTGGCTCATGTAACTGATGACCTTTTGCAAAAATAGTTTTCACTTCAGATCTTTTTTGTTTTTGTATGAAGGCTGCGAGTTCAAATCTTGCGCGGGTAGAATACATATGTAGAAAATACTGCTGATTATGGAAACGTTTTGATTAACAAGACGTCATGCACTAAAATATAGCTATATCGTAGAGTTCGATTTCCTGGTGTTTTTAATATTGTCTTGTTTATCATTACTGTATTTATTTTCTGGTCCCTTGATTTCCTGCATCGATAAATAAAAATGTCTAAATATTGTTTAAATGTTAAAAAATTATTATATTTTTAAAATAAAGTGCGGCGATACATTACGTCCGTCTGGAATATTTCTTGTTGGAAGTTAACTGAAATTTTTTTTAAATTTTTGAGATTATAAATACCTAATAATTGATATATAAAAATTGACGTCTTCATCGTTTCATACCTGGTGGTATATAATATAAGGTACCTACGTAAATACGTACTAACATACAAATATATTTTAAACATTTGTCAGCTTCACGCTGTATCCCGCACACAGAAGCGTAGGCAGAGGGCACCTAGTGTTAACACACTCCGTTCCCCATTTTCCGTCGAGTTCTGGTGGCATTGCGTGTTGAGTGGCGGAACTCAACGCCACACTTTGCCTCGACACTAGAGCGAAGAAATGAAAATAAATATTTAATTTCCTCGAGTGAATCCACAACCAGTGGAATTTACAGTCGCACTTTGTGCATCTGCGCCACGACTGGCCTGAAAAAAACAATAATAAAAATATATATATTTTAGACATTTTAAATAAAACGATTTGGATAGGTATAAACACCTATATTTATGCAAAATAACTGCGAGCTAAAGCTAGCACAATAAAAAGATCGCAAAATTTTATGTTAAGGTTTACACTTCCAAGTAAGCGTCAAATTTCAAAAGGTGATTGATTATATTTTAGATCCCAAATATTATTTTATTTGTGCATAGATTTTTTTTTCATATTAAAATTCTTTATATTATAGTCATGCAATAATAGATTTAAGAGATTTAGAGATCAGTCGTGGTGCAGAGGCACAAGGGTGTGATTGTAAACGCGACAATAGGTTCGATTTCCACTGAGGAGATAAAACGTTTAATGTTTTCATTTCCTTCGGTCAGGCAAAGAGCGGCGTTGAGTTTCGCCACTCAACACGCAATGACTCCAGAGTTCAGCGGAAAGTGAGTAGCGGAGTGTCTCAGCACTAAGCTACCTACTGCTACATGCGTGAAGCGCGATGCAGAAAAAAGCAAAAAAATAAAAATAAAAACTAAAATAAAATATATAACCTTGTCCATTATGTTTTGTAAACAATTATTTTATCTATATTTATATAAGTGACAATTTCAATAGTTTTACTACTCAGTTTATTTAATGGTATTCAACGTGATTATTGAATAATGGAATTAGGCAAAGTTGACTCGTAGCTTGCGACGGAGTGCGCTGGACACGAGACAATTGCCAGCAATTGGTGCGGATCGGCGCCAGTCCTGATGTCATTACACGAACTGACTACGTTGCTTATTTTAACTTACTATTCAATGGTTTATTTGAATAAATTTACATTTTTTGTTAGTATTAAGAAGTTTTTTTGTTAGTATTAAGAAGTGGAGAATGGAGTGTCTTAACTCTAGGTTCCCTATGGTTACCCTGTTGTGTGTAGCATACAGCGTGAAGCTGATCTAGAAATTTCGTGAAAATATAAATTATGTTTCTCATCAATATTAATAGCATATTTAATTAAATTTGAATCGTCGATCGGCACTTTGCCTGAGTGTTTCATTACATACGATTATAATAATAGCTCTCTATTAGTTTTTTACTTGTAAATTTTCTAAGAATTTATTAGAAGATGCATTTGTTGATGAATGCTCTTATTTCTTAAATAGTATTTTGATAAAATCAGCTTGGTAATAAGTGAAAAAATAAAATATTGACAGGAGATTTACCGTCACGATAGTGCGTAGATTGAAAAACATGTACTTATAGTTATAGGTACGTGTTTTGTAGTAGAACGCGCTTGCGTTCACCTCAGATATCTTGAGATATAAGTAAAATGAATGCTTGCATTATTTGCGGTCTTACTACTATAGTTAGAAATACTTGATGGTAAAATAAAAAATAAATAAAATCTCATTCTGAAAGTGTTAACAATTTTTCTCTTACAATAATATGCACAAGTATTTATTCTCTCAGCTGAAGTAACAAATAAAAATAATAAAAGCCCACATGGTCGCAGTCTTTTTGGACTTTTGGATGCGCGATGCCATGCAGCCGTACATTTTTTGAATCTCTTGTATCGTATCAGGCGAGTGATCTAACGTACCTTCTTGGAACCAACAACTTGCGATTGGATTTTGTGTTCAGCATTCGCGGTGGTATCATATGCTTCACTGGATTTTATTTGTATAAAAAAAAATACAAAAAACTTTACGACGTCGTTATATTTTTACTTTTTGGATGAAACAAATAAAATTGTACAGTTACAATTAGACACAAGACTGCGAAACTTTTGATTCATATAAAATTATAATTTAATTTATTTAATATTTTCGTTCGCGTCTCATGTCTTTAGCGTGTACGAATTCCTGAGTGAATTTTGTATCTACAATACTCATATGAAGTTCAGTGGCGTTAAACAATTTCAAATAAAATGAAACTTTAAGCTACACTTGCTTATTACAATTTTTATATGTGCCCAATGAGTATTGAATTCCACAAACGATATGAATGGTATCGACCATTGAGGACAGTCGTGGCGTGAGGGCACAAAGTGTGAATGTAAACGCGACAGGTTGTCGGTTCTGTTTCCATCCAAGGAAATAAAATATTTAATATATTCATACCTTCCCTCTGGTATCGAGGCAAAGCGTGGCGCTAAGTTCCGCCACTTAAAAGAAAAAATGAGTGTCTTAAAACTAAGTTTCTTCTGCCTTACTTTGTACTTTGCTGTGTGCGGGATACAGTGTGAACAGTTTTTTTTTATTTAAAAAAAATAATATATAAAGTATCCACCCACCTATATTTTTAAACAAACGTAAAGTAAGTAATAGTAAAAATTAAATATGCGTAGCGCCCTCGGCGCCACAGTTAATCGCCATTCACGGCACGTCCACATTATACATATTAATCAGGAGGCACAAATTGACTACGGCTAGTAGATGCGAGGGACGACCTTTACTCGTTCACACGACATGATGTAGCATCATACATTGCTGTAATGCTTAATTAGTAAAAGTTATAGTTTTAGGTTGTGGGTTCGATTCCCATTAGAGGAATGAATTATTATTTATTAATATTTTAAGTTCTTCGCTCTGGTAACAAGGCAAAGTGCGGCGTTGAGTCCCGCAACTCAACACGCAATGCGTTGAAAATTTGGCGGACAGTGGGGAATGGAATATGTTAACGCTAGAGCCCTAGGCTCCCCCTTGCCTTAAACTGCTATATGAGTGGTACAGCGTGAAGTAAAATAAAAAAAATTGAACGTAAAGATTTAGATCGATTTAGAAGATCTAAATTATGCATATATTTAGGTCAAGTGGGAATCGAACACATGACCTGTTGCGTTTACAGCCACACGCTTGTACACTCTAATAGTTATTAACTATAATAATAATAATAATAAATATTCATTTAGTTAGTGTTAATACTTAACAGTATCTATTTGCAAATACATGTTAATGACTGCTAGGAACGTCTAGACTACCTAGCCTTTACCTACGCTGAATTAAGAACAATTTACGACATGTGGTTTATGTTCGTAGATAATTTAGTCCACATCTTATTGTGAACTAGGAATTTATTAAAACACTAAAGTTAGGAATCATATACATATCTTTATATCGAGGCTTTCGTAGTACAATCGCGTGACTGTTTAATCGCGACGATTATTATTTAATAATATTTAAATTTCATCGCTCTGGTACCTAGGCTAAAGCTAAACGGCTTTAGCTTGGCGTTGAGTTTTGCCACTCAACACATAATGTCTCAGAAATTCGGCGGAAAGTGGGGTACCGAGTTAAATTTATGTATTAATTGTTGGGTTACATCTTTAGCATTTACATAAGGTACTTACAATTTCATTACATAACTCTAAGGATCTATGTTAAAACTTCCAGTTTTATATCTTATATTGATTAGAAAAGGACCTATTTTAGAATATATTTTAGTTTTTAAGAATAATATGATAGATAAAAGCACACAACATTTATTTAAAAAATCTTTAATATAGGGTTATTTGTTCTATCAGGGGCGAAGTGGAACATGTTTTTACAAGATGTTATTTGATATTAAAGGTTAATGATTCTTTTTTATTTCATTGTAGAAAGTTCGTATGTATAAAAGAAAGAAAAATGAGAAAGAGTGGCCCCAAGAAAAAGAATTAAAGAAGCCGCAAATAAAGTCTTGGCTAAAAAATGTACCCTACGTCGAGCTGCTGATATTTACAACTTACCAGACTTAAGCTTACAACAAAGATTTACTATTTTCAATAGTGTCATTAAGATACATGGTGGAAAGCCATCATTAGATGAGAGCACTGAGGAGATTTTACCATAACATTTACCGTACTTAACGAGTCGTGGCGTCAGAATGACACCTTAAGTGGTTTGTAAATATACGTCTGAATCTAAAAAAAATATTTAGAATTTATTTTACGATCCTACTAGCCCCACAAAATGGAGTGAATCGGATATATTTGTCTTATGGGTTTTATGTTAATTGAATAATTTAGTAGTAGTAGTTGATTAAGTATTGTTATGTTTTTTTACATAGCTAGATTGTTAATGATTACTATTTAGGCAATAAAAGTTTCATATAGTATGCTTTAGTATGATTTTCATTTCTCCTAAAAAAAATATATTCGTTTCGCCTCGGTCTACCCTATCTTTATTTTGAGCTCAGCTAACTACTACGTAGGTAAATAAATATTCAAATGGATTTTCGATTCGTTCTGCAAGATTTATTGATTCTTAAATAAAAAGTAAACATACTAACGTAGAATTAAAAAACCAATTTATTTTTAACCTGTCATTATTAATTTTAAATTACATGGGTATTGTAGCACTGATCATTGCTTAGACATCAGTAGTCGTTTTAAGGGGCAACTATGTAACCAGTTTTTTTTTATATTTGGCTATATAAACTACTAGTACCTACCGTAAATATCTCAAAAATTTTATAAAAATTTATACTATTTTAACCGGATTAATCGCGTATATTTAAAATTATACATTTTTGGAAACCCGACCATTCGACCACTTTGCACACAAATTAAATTAAAATTATTATTTTTTTAATCAAAATTATTATTAATAAATCAAAATGTGTATCCTTATCCATTGGCTCCTGAGACATTTCGCGGGGAGAAAGAGGGCACAGAAACATATTTTTATTATACTTTTTTCTCATTTAATATGAGGTGATCATCAGATGAGAACCTTACGCTTTAAAACTGATATTATAAATATTTCTGTGGACAGAATACGTATCTACCATCAATTACGAACAGATTAGACTCCATTGTACCACAACGGCATCCGATGTTTTTTAAATATATAAATCAGTTTCACGCTGTATCCCGCACACCGAAGGGTATGAAAAGGTAACCTAGCATTAAGACAATCCGTTCCCCACTTTCCGCCAAATTCTAAAGGCATTGCGAGTTTAGTAGCGGAACTCAACGCCGCGGGTTACCTCAACACCAGAGCAAAGAAATGGAAATATAAATTTAAATAAATATCTCCTCGAGTGGAGCTCGAAACCACAACCATTTGATTTTACAGTCACACTTTGTGCACCTGCGCCCCCACTGACTGATATCGCCTGAGATGAATTCATAATTAATTCATAATTTACATATATAATAAAAGAAGAGATGATGAGAGAGATGACAAACTAGTGGAAGAAAACATACAATATGAGATGACATCCAATATAACGATTGAACCAATCAGTGAGAAAGAGGTGTACGATAACATTAAACACTTAAAATCAGAAAGAAGTCCAGGGCCTGATGGTATAACCAATGAGGCTTTAAAATTGGGTGCCACTATCCTGATGCCTCATCTTACTCAACTATTCAATCTGATACTTAACACAGAAACCATCCCAAAGCAATGGTGTACATCGGACATTATCTTGTTGTACAAAAAAGGGAACCCACTGGATATAATAAATTACAGGCCCATCAGTCTTCTAGCAACTATGTATAAACTTTTTACATCAGTTTTATTAAAACGCATAACACATGATATTGACATACAACAACCTATAGAACAAGCCGGATTTCGCTCGGGTTTTAGTACAATTGATCACATACAATCATTGGAACAAGTGATAGAAAAGTATAGAGAGTTTAATAGAAGCCTATACATAGCTTTTATTGACTATACTAAGGCCTTTGACAGCATAAGCCACAGCTCAATTTGGAAGGCACTAGAAATGTCCAATGTTTGTAAAACATATATAAATATAATAAAAAACATATATAGGAATAGCACTAGTAAAGTGAAATTAGAAAACAGGGGAATTCAAATAGATATACAGAGAGGAGTGAGACAGGGAGACCCTCTGTCGCCAAAACTTTTTATTGCCGTTTTAGAATATGTGTTTCGAAAAGTAACTTGGGCACAAGGGGGAATCTATATAGACGGAAATTATATGAGCCACCTTAGATTTGCTGATGATATAGCTATATTATCCGAACAACCTAAAGAACTAGAAACAATGATAAATACTCTAAATCAAGAAAGCCACAAAGTTGGCTTAGAAATGAACTTTTGTAAAACGAAAATAATGACAAACAGCCTAAAGAGAGATATTATAATAGAAGGAATTAAAATAGAATATGTAGATAATTATATTTATTTAGGGAAACAGATATCGTTTAGAAAAACAAGTAATGAAGAAGAAATAGAAAGAAGAAGTAAAATAGCATGGAAAAAGTTTTGGACATTTAAAGAGATTTTGAAAGGTAATTTTAATTTGAAAATGAAAAAGACCGTCATGGACACGTGCATCTCACCCACTCTTTTATATGGCTGTCAAACTTGGATTTATACAAAACAAACGGAACAAAAAATCAAGGTAACTCAGCGAAAAATGGAGAGAAATATATTGAAAGTAAGAAAAATACAAAGAGTTAACAATCATAAGATAAGACAAAAAACTAAAATATCAGATGCATTCACTCAAGCCCTGAAATTAAAATGGCGGTGGGCTGGGCACATATCACGTTATACTGATAATAGATGGACTATTCAAACAACAAGATGGAAGGGTCCACATGGAAAAAGATATGTTGGTAGACCAATTAGCCGGTGGGCTGACGGCATTAAAAAAACTGCTGGACAAAATTGGATGACTCTGGGGAAAAACAGAAAGTTGTGGAGCGAAATGGAGGAGGCCTATACCCAAGTAAATGGGATCCATATCACCAAAACAAAATCTAATGATAACATTAATAACTAACAAACTAATTCACTAATTTATAAGATATTAAATAAGATATTACTAATATTTAATTAACACTACTAACAACATTGTAAAAAGAGTGATATGTGAAATAAAAGGCTTATTATTATTATTATTATTACATATATAAAAGAACATATAATAAATACTTTTAATAAGACTTTTCTTTATAATTAAAAGTAAGTATTAAAATGTTTTAAAATATTAAATGGACTTACAGTTTACTATGTGTCGTTCAATTTAGGACAAGGTTTTATTCTTAATAGAAAGATTTATGTTTACGGCGACATTAAATAAATAAAGTTAAATTAATAGGCGCCTAGATCTTGTATCAAATTTAGTTTGATTGAATTTACCATAAACAACAATAAATAAGTAGAAACTTTTTTTCTTAGGTATTTATGGTTTTAACTTCGACAAACTAGGTAGTTCCTGTATTAAATGAATTTTCGATTTGGGCTTGACTCTCCTGCCTAGTTTTGAGTTGATGATATTTTTTCCTTATTTCACTATGAAACACTCACATTTAACATTTTTTATAAACAATTGGCTATGTATATAAAATGTATAATAAGCAACCTCAAAAATATTACTCCGGATTTTTCTTTATATTTTTTTATATCTCTACATAATTGCTGGGCAGCTTACAATCTTTATTACTTAAATTACATTAAACACGTTTTTATTTTCTCTTCCTGGCGCCAACTGCCATGCCGTCTCCTTTTAAGTCGTCGCACAATATACCTATTCTTAGGTATTTGTAAATATTTAAAAAATAAATTTTACACTTTAGCATGGTGACGTAAATTGCAATAATCTCATATTTTTTTAACCTAGTGAAACCTAGCGTTGAGACCCTCTATTCCCATTAAGACATTTTCGTTCCTCTTTTTCCACTGAATTCTCGAGACATTGTGGGTTGAGCGGCAATAAACGCCGCGCTTTGCCTCGTTACCAGAGCGAGGAAATGAAAATATTTCATTCCCCTGCGTCGGAATAGAACCCACAAACGTTGCCTCTGCAAATGATACTAAGACCAGCATGCGAACGTCATAGGTGATCGTCATGTACGGTAGGTATATAACGATCGATGATAAATTAAATACAACTAATTCTTACAAAAAGTGTATTTTATAAATTTATAAGTGAAGATAATAGGAATCATTCTTTACCTTCCTTTACCTTTCTTGTATACCTCCATAACTCTGACGTTACTCTGTTTATATATAGACAAAATGGACAATTTTAAAGTATCGCAAATTGGATGATGAACGGAGTGACAAACTCAACATTTTATCTTTTAGGACCAATAGAAGAAAAATATTTTTTTATTATTGCGTAATAATAGAGCCCCACTCCAGAACATTTTTGTGCCCAGCCCATAAATTATACTGACAAAAATCGGAATTTCCCCTTGAAAATATCTGTAGATACTTAATAATGTTAATTTTAGATAGGGTTAATGAATAACAAATATTCTATGTAATGAATAGTAACTATTGCCGAGTTTAGTTCTGCCACTCAACATCCAAATTTCGTACTATGGGATAGCTTGGAGCTGATTTGAATAGTAACTATTATATAAGTACTCAAAATTACCCCAAAGGGCTAATGGTTATCAAAAAATTAAGAATAATTTAGTCCTTAGACAAAATAAATTATTTGTATAAAATACCGTTTGCCATATTTCGTAGAATGTCTAGTCGATATTTCCGCTTCTATGGAAATATAAAACCGTAACTACCTATTACTTTTTAATTTAGTACGTTATACAACACTGCTTGTAATAAAATAAGTATTAACGTGAAAGTAACTGCTATAGTGATTGAAATTATGACAATAGTATGAATTCTTTTTATTAGATATCAGATCGTTTTTTATATCAAGGCGAAAAATTGGTTGATTTTACATGTAACTTATGTTTAAAGTTACATTTTTAAACGAAATCCTACTAGTATAGTAAATGAATGTTTGTGTGGATATTTGTTGCACCTCACGCAAAAACTACTAAACTGATTTAGATGGCAAGAGTTTATGTAAAGATAATAAATATAAATAATTTGTAGTAACAATTTATATTTATTTGTCCATTGATAGACGAACATCCAATTGTTATTCAGGTTAAAAATTAAATAAGAGATATGTTTCCCTTTTTAAATTGTAACTTCATATTAGTTCTAAATAAAATCGGAAAATTGAAATGATTTAAAATCAATTTTGATTATAAATGTTTTATTTAGTTATAGCTAACTTTTGACGTACGATATCGTCAACGTCATTATGTTAAGAGCAATTGAATAGAATATAGTATCATATTAATTATTTTTTGTATTAATTGGTATTCAATAATAATAACATGTCTTCCAAAATCTTCTCTCCAATGTTTCAACCCGGCCAAATATGTAGCTCATAAATTCTCTTAGCTTAAATCGATTATATAACTGGGCACTATAGAATTTTTATGCATGAATTGTATTAAAAAAAAAAGTTTAAATAAATAAATAACTTTTATCATATTTCTATTGAATAATTGTACACCGATTATGAATCATGTCTTTACACTAGGTTTTCAGGTTCCCTCTGCAAAAAAAACATGTAATTACCTTAAATATTTATTAAAAAAACGTATAAAAAATTGAACGTAGTAGGGCTTGATACGTTTTATTAATGAATATTTTTCTTTTCTAAGTGTGGAATAACATGTTAATGTTAAAAATATGTTACATGACCTTATTAAATTGATTTATCGTTATTGTTTTAAATGAGCTATATAATAATACACTAACAAAATATAGGCAAAATGTGTCCTGTTTGTTTTATAAAACAAAATTAAATACAAAATCATTTCACCAAGAGCGACATGCAATGGACGTAAGGCATTTTTCTCGATTCTCATTTCCCATTAGCGAGTCTCGCTTGGCCGTATTAGGTCTACATCATTCCTTTTAAGCGAACCGAGACCTCGACAGCCCTTACAGGATTAATTATAATTGTAATTGTACTATTATATACATACTATTAAAGTATGACGTGGGAATCTGCCAAATTCATACCGATGACGTCATTGACGAACATTTTAGAATAAGTCAAAGTTGGGACGATTTTAGAGTTACTCTCCATGTGTTTTAAGTATGTAGCGAATTGTGTTTTATAATTATTATGGTTTTCCTAGTATGTGGTTACTATGGTACTAAATATTATAAATGTAAATGTAAATCTGTTTGTTACGCTTTCAAATAAAAACTACTCAACTGATTATCATAAAACTTTGTCCATAAATTCTTAGAGATGTTACAAAGGACATAGGATACTTGTTATTAAAGATATATTTATTTCTAAGATATTATTCTTTGGTTATAATATGAAAGTAAGTTTCAAGCGAACGAAGCCGCGTTCGAGTCTTTGTATTTTATAAATATATGTTCCTTATTCAATACATATTTACCTAAATTATAGGACTCATAGGGAATCGCAGGCCGGAGTAGACCTAAGCTAAGGGAAATTACAAAAATATAAGTTCAACGTCGCTATAGACCTACATATAATTGTTAAAAAGTTATATTCGGAACTTGAGAGAGTAGAAGTTTTCGTATAATTTGGTTAATTAATAAAGATATGTCTTTTAAAAAAATATTACAAATAATTCGACATGCGTTCTCGTTTATAAATATTTCAATAAATTAATTGAAATTTGCTAACAAACCGGTATTTTATTAGGAGTGGCGTGTAACAATTTCAAAAGGTTGCCCGTGGAATCAAAAATAAGTGATTTTTTTTTATATCTAAGCATTTCCGGTGACTCGTGTAGTGACCGCGAGTTCTCGTCACCTGCGATGCGCTCGGGCCGACCTTCACCGGACTCTATATTCTATAGTTCGTTAACGCACCTCCGACGACGACTAATTATAGAAACTGTGAATGAATTACGTATAGTGACACATTCTTTTTCTGTGTGTATTTTTAAAATAGACTTACGTATGCTTCAATTTATGTTAATTTGTTTGTCAGCAATATACTGCTTAGTATATATTGTATTTTATTTTTATGTAATTGTGCATGTCATTCAAATGTTTTGTTTTATTTATATTAAAGTGAAAGCTAGACGTCAGTCGTGGCGCAGAGGAACAAGCGTGTGACTGTAAGCGTGATAGGTTGTGGTTTCGATTCCCGATTCGAACTAAGGCATCTAGAGAATTCGGCGTTAATGAGGAACAGAGTGTCTTAATACTAGGTTCCCTCTACCCATCATACTAGATACATTCAATACAGGGGGAAGCTAAAAGAAAAGTGAAAGCAATTTATATTACATAACCTGAATAGTACGAGTAGTATGTCTGCTTATTGCGTACATCTTTAGTTATAATAACAATTTTATTTAATGATGGAAGTGAACGCGACAGTTGTGGATGTGATTCCTTCTCAGGAAATAAATATTTTTTATTTGATAAATAATAATATTAAAAACAGTAATATTTAAGTATATAATATATATTTAAGTATATAATAATAACAAATATCAAACATAGGACCTAAGTAACTTGCAAATCATTTTCTTCCTGTAAGATAAGTATCCTATTTGAATGAATCAGTATATACAGGTTTGGAATCAAGGTACTTATTGAGCACATCTTGGTTTCCTCAGATTTTATATCGTCGTAATTGGCCTTCCCCTTTCGATAGCTTACATGACACGAGAAATATAAAGTATCATCACATAAAAATGTTACTTAAAGACAAAACACTGTAATCTTTATAATAAAATTAACATATCAGGTGACCATTGTAGTCGTATGTGTACAGCGTAAAAAGTATGGCAAGATTATTATTGACTTTAACATTTCCGTTGTATCGCACTGAATGAGCATTTATGTTTATTTTACGTCTTACATATTATATTTAATTTTCGATGTCATGTTTACGTTCATATATGTGCCGAGAGGTATATGGGTATATGGAAGAGAATTTAACAACCCCGAAGTGCTTTTTTTATAGTCTATAGTGATGCCTTCGATTGGGTGAGGTGGGTGATGCTAGAGATGGTTCTTGGGCAACTGGAAATGTTAAAGTATCTTATACGCAACCTCTATAAAAATAATAGTTTGTTTGTAAAAAACTTTATTTCAATGTATTCATCATCAGAGATCAGTATTTTAGATTTACGGTGAGTTCAAATTCTTAAAACAATGAAAAACTGGGAAAGAGGTTTTCCAGTGGGAGGGATGTGTATCATTTAATCACAGATATACCGATGATTCTGTCTTAATCACAACATTTATACAAGACATAATGCAGTCATTAGAGATAGAGTTTGGAACTTGACCTAACTAAGGACAAAACAAAAGTTATGATAGTGCGCAAACACTGGCAGATACAGGCTTCCAAATAATGCATTGACGGCAATTGTGTTTGATTTGTTGAGTTTTGTTTTGTTGAATTTTGATTTGAATTATGTTTTTAAAGAGATCTCTGAGCTTCCCAATATTCATGTACAGTGTGAAAACATTGACCACCAAAGACAAGGTAAAAGAAAGAGGGAGGGGCTGGAAACGGATGCTGAGAATGTACTGGAATCACCAAATATACAAATGTGGTAATTCTTTTACAACTGAATATAAGAAAGCGTCTTTCAACCACATGTTATCAGCGTGTTCGCAGATACTGAAACTTACAGAAGAAGACACGAAGAAGAAACCCTCGAAAATCAATTGATGGGAACATAGATGGAGATCTCCTACCAGATAATGTGGCTGACAAGATCCGTTGGACAATTCATCAGTTCCAGAATTTCATACTAACATCGATCTTCAAACACGAAGATTGAGAGAGAGGAACACTAGTGAAGAATATTTATTTAAATTGTACATAACTGTCCACTTTAGACATACATAATAAACTAAAAATATTTAAAAATTAATATTGTCCATATATATCAATGAAAAAACTAATTTAAAAAGAATATAATAAAAATATCAAATGTATGAAAGTTGGCAGGACTCCTTTGCTACCTTGGTTACTGTTCAGTGAAGTATGTCTTGTACATTGCAGAGCAGTCGTTGATCTGTCTCGCCCACGCCCAATGATACAGCCATTACACGCTCGATTACCACTAAATTACCTGTACTTTGAGTCCCATGTCCCGACATCAAATCTATATCGCTTATTGAGATTATACAAATATGGAGAAATTTATTGTATATTTCAATATTTTGATACAATATTAGATTTTCTATGAATAGATGTGGTTTTGATATTTGTTTTAAAAAAGGTTACGTGGCGCTGGGCTACATGGTTGTTACTGAAACGCGACGGTTGTAGATTCGATCCAAACTCGGGAGAACTATTTATTAATATTTATATTTTTATTTTTTCCTTCTAACACAAAGGCGTAGAGTTCTGTCACTCAAGACGCAATGCCTCGAAGAATTTGACGGAAAGTGAGAAATGAAATGTCTTAACACTAAGTTCCCTCTGCCTACCTTGCTATATGCAGGATACAACTTGAAACAATTTTTATATGTACCTGTAATGTAGTCAAATATACAAACCTTAAACAAATTACTAAAGAACATTACATATACAAAATAATTTTTCGAATCTGGCTATATTACTATTGTATTCTAAAGAGTATCAAATTAATGTGAGTGTGGCATCTTCTGAAAATTTTCGAAACGATCGTACGACATAATGACTAATTTCAACAACATAACATTCGATTGCTGCACCCCTGTAAATTTCACTTTAAAATTAAGTCAATGCATACTGTACGAGGTTATGTGGGTGGGTGCACTGCATTGTATCCAACGTAAAAGTATCTTGAATATAATAAGTAGTTATAACATTTATGAAATAGGATATTTTCTTAAGCTGCATCTTATATTGTTTCAAATGTCAATCATAATATTAACATTGAGTACAATAGATGATTGACGTATCACTGTGTTACATCTCTTTGATATGCTCAGTTGCAAACTCTGGCCAGTTTTCCAGTGGGTGGGTGTTGCGGTTAGTGTGTCGCGCTGGTAGGGAAGTCAGCGGGCGGAGGAGGCTGAGTCACAATCGAAATTGATTAAAATTCTATACCATTTTCTAATTTAGATACCTTTTTAATATTCTCGAGAGTATTCAAGTATACAATCGCATTGAGAATTCCACATGAAGAGTTTTTCGCAAATTATAATATTTTATATAATGGACGTCAATTCAATAGGTGTAAATTAAAATGTTCTTTTATAAAAATATTTAAAAACATACAAAATTATTGAAAAAAATAGTTAATTAAATGTATAATACTGATATTTTTCTTATTATATCCGTTGTCTAATAGTTGTTCTAGCATAAATACAATAAGTGGATAACGAAACTCGTTCTAGAGACTTGTTTAATTAAATGTTTCACCTACATCTGGAGGAAACCACAGAGTCATGTAAGGCCATATAGAAAGAAAACTTGTTTTTAAATTAAAAAAGATAGTAATAATTTTGCTATGTAGTAGTAGTAGAGTCATCTAACTCTTTTTTAAGTTTATTTATTTTTATATATATATATATACTTTTATATATATAATTCGATTGAAAGACGAGCTAGGAAATCTGTCGAAGACGGGAGTCTCTTGGATATTCTTCTATAGAACCTTAACCATCGGCGTAGAGTTGCGTCACTGTCAGTTTTTTTCGACGAAAACGTTTGTGCTTAAATTCTTCATTCATATGCTATAAAAATGTAACTCATTGCCGCCGCCTGTGTTTCCTACGTCATACAAACTACGGATTTTCAGATCTATGGTGAATTTAAATTTAATAAAAAATGGGCTACCATATTTATGAAGAAATGAAATATTTATATATGAGATCCACATTCGAGTAAATAAAATATTTATTTAAATTATTATTTCCATATCTTTGCTCTGGTGTAGAGGCAAAAAAAAACGACGTTGGGTTCCGCCACTCAAAACGCAATGCTTCCAGAATTCGGCAGAAAGTATTTAGAAATTACAACTAAAATTTAAATTATATTATTTCTCCTATTTAGCATATAGTCGTTAAATTTGCTGTGCTTGAGAGTTTTATGGATAGTAAACAGTGTTTTCTAGTTGAAATTAAGTATAATTAAAGGAATTTGAAAGAACCTTCGCAAATAATTAGCCTACTAAGTGGAAGTTGTTGAGTAGTCTCTAGTTATTTACGATAGTTCTTCTAAACGTTTTTACGTATAACAATTTTCTAGTCATAAATAATACATTATTATTTAAAATGGTTGTGTATTACAAATGTGAAAGGTCAAGTTCAGGAAACCGAGCGTAAATACGTTGAAGTTTACAGTGTTCGAACTAAAACAAGACACAGTGTTTCACTTCCCAGAATTATTTTCAAGCACAGCATTAACCATGTGCTACATACATATCAGATACTCTTTAATGATAATATTATTTAATTGAATTTAATTCATCCTTCAAGATTACGTTTCACCCATTTATTATTCTTTTTAGGGTTCCGTACCTCAAGAAATCAGACAAGCAAACATTCAAATCAGGCTTTATGTATTCAATCAGTAAACGCAATCAAAAGATGAAATTCGCAGCGTAATAAAAAAATTTGGGTACTTCCCGTGGATCTACGTTATGTTGTTAGTTATGAAATTTGGCAAGAAGTGACAACTTGCGATATAAATAAAGGAAAAAATCTAAAACGTGAAAATATATAGATATTTCATAGACTTATAATTATTTGTATAATTATAAGTTTATGATTTTTTTCTATTTTCTATTATATTTTATCTTTCATATAAAAAATGATAGGTATATGTACACTGCATGGGGGAGGGCTCTACCACCCAAAACTCAATATCTTTAAACGGACAAAAGAAATTGCTGGTATAAATTACCAGTAGATCATCCAGCAGAATATAAGAATAGAATCCGATTCCCACCTTTTTTCTATTTATTCAGAACCATTGCAAAAAATGAATGTGACGGAAAACAAAGACACTTTACAACTTTCATATATTATATCAATATTATTATTATTGTAAACAGACCAGACGTGTACTGAGAAAATAATCCATACGCAGGAATTTAATCCCTTTCCTTATATTAAAATTGCTTTCTGATTTATAATATAATAATATCATTTCGGTTGATGTCGATGATGATGAACCGTGACTGAATGCGACGTTGGTGGTTCGATTCTTGCTCAGCATAATGAAATATTAAATATTTTTATGGCTATGGTAACAAAGTAAAGCGCAGCGTTGATTTCTGCCACTCAATACCCAATGTATCGAGAATTCGACGGAAAGTGGGGAACGGAGTGTCTTAACACTAAAATAACAATTGTGCAAAACTGCATCCAAAGATTATTTGGTTAATAAAAATGTGTGTTAGAACGCGTCAGTGCGTGCTTTGTGAGTAAACAAAACGTATAGGAAATATAACGTAAAAAGTGCTAGACCTAACGTATTAATTAACGTGTCCATTTTATACAGATTCAATGTTTTCTTTTACTATGATACATTTATATAACCTACCTGTAAACTGTTAAACTAATTTAAATTAAATCAGCTTCACGCTGTATCCAGCACACAGCAGGGTAGGCAAAGGGAACTTAGTGCTAAGACACTACAGTTTCTGCCGAATTCTGGAGGTGTTGCGTGTTGAGTGGCAGAACTCAACGCCGCGCTTTGCCTCGACGCCAGAGCGAAGAAATGGAAATATAAATTTAAATAAATATTTCATCTCTTCGAAAGGGGATCGAACCTACAACCAGTCGCTTTTACAGTCACACTTTGTGCCGCTGCGCCACGACCGGCCTGCACCACGACTAATTTGAAAGTTCACTTAAAATTGTAAAGCCTCTGGTGAACACATCCTAGTTTCGCTATTGAGGAATTTGTTAGAAATGTTTTAAATTGCTTTCAAATAGTGAAAAGCATTGTAATTCAAATCAAGTCTAGCGTAACGTTAGCAAAAACTTAATAAGGCGCTTAGTCTAGTATAACTCCAGTATCTATATATTTTATTTTGCTTGAACCAAAATCGTTACGTTTTATTTATTTTTTTTAAATGAGATATTTATGATGATTTTTTTTTTATAAAATATCAATACATTCTATTTACAATAAAAAAATTAAAAAATGTTTAATTTGTTATATTTCTAAATTATATCAATTGTCATATTTTATGCTGCAATAATTAACAGAGTTTCATAGTTATTTGAAAATTGCCGTGATATTTGTTACAAAATTATATTATAGTAAGTCTAATTTTAATTATTACAATAAACTAGACGAAATATGGCTTTCAGAATTGGATTTAACTAATTTCTTGATTATTTAAGTTTTTCTTCCGCCTACAAATACTTATTGACGCATAAATATTTATTTATTGCTTACCTGCTCAACGCATTTTATTTCTTTCTTGTATCTGTTGCAAATTTTCCAGTCTCTTACTCATATTATAAGCGCCAATTTTATTTATTCTACATCGTAATATTTCCTTAATGAATTCTTGAAACTAAGTTTATAATTCGAATTGATATTTTTTTATCTGTTGCGAAATTCCCTATCTGTTTATGATTATATATGCTAATTATATTTAGTAATAATTATATATTACCTTTTAAAAAAAAATCAGCTTCACGCTGTTTCCCGCGCACTGCAGGGTAGGCAGAGGGAACGTAGTGAAAGACACTCCGTTCCCCACTTTCTGCCGAATTCCGGAGGCATTGCGTGTTAAGTGGCAGAACTCAACGCCGCGCTTTGCCTCGACACCAGAGCGAAGAAATGGAAATATAAATTTAAGTAAATATTTCATCTCCTCGAGTGGGGATCGAACCCACAACCAGTCGGTTTACAGTCACACTTTGTGCCGCTGCGCCACAACGGGCCTCATATTATATTACCTTTTAAATCTGCATAATTTTAAATTAAACTAAGGCTTTTTGAAGTTCCTCGATCAGTTATCAGTTTTTGATTAGTTAATAGGTAGATATGTTTGGTTGGGGACTTTTGGCCTTAATTTTTTTATTATATTATAATTAACAGCTAGGTCAAATATTTGCAACGTGTAAATTCAAATAGATATTAAATTACCTTATGGCCTTACTTTGAAGGCATAGCAAGGATTTCGCCATTTTAAACATAAAATTAATATTAGAAAATGACATTTATTTACTCGTATTCAAATTTCAATATATTAATAATAACTATTAAACCTATATCTACTATAGTTATATTTAGCTTGTAGGATAAACTTGTTTCTCCCCTCAACACGCAATGTCTCCAAAATTCGATTGAAAATGGGGAACGTAGTGTCTTAATACTAACTTCTTTTTGTCTGCTTGTGTCCGAAATACAGAGAATGAAGCTGATTTTAAGTAAAAGGAAAATAAAGAATAAAAAAAAAAGACTTTAAATATTATAAATAGAAAATGCTTTGAACTGTGAATCTTCTGATATCACGGCCAATGTTCCAATTCTAACAATTATCAAGATTAGCGTAATTGGCACTTTGTAGGAGAGTGCACGTTGCGATGAATTTGATGAGTGGAATACTAGAATACATATTTAAACAATATTTTAATTGAGGCCATTCGTGGCGCAAATGCAGACGCTGTAAGCACGACAGGTTGTGGGTTCAAGAAGATGACTTCAGCTTCTAGAATTCAGGGGAAATGGGGAATGGAAGTGTCTAAATAGGAATGCAATACCTTAACGTTAGGTTTCCAAGTTCGCCCTGTTACCCTGATATGTGCAAGATACAGTGTGAAGCGTAACAAAAAAAATATTGTTTCAATTTTTAGAGTATAAACCCTAATGTGGACCACCAAATCGTTTTCTTTTATTAAAACACAAATATATGAAGATAATTAAATTGTATTTATATAAATAATTAGGTAAACTATTCAAGAATATCAATTTTACATCAAAAAATAATAAAGGTACACATTACTAACAAACTTACTAATTAATAGTCGTTACGCCAATTAGGAACTTTTGCAAAAAATATAAAAAATAGACCACCTAGTTTCTAACATGTACCTTGTACACATAACTTTTAAATAACCCATTTTTTGTTTTTTATGGCTAGTATAGCCATAATCATCGTTTTCTTTGGTTTACTGCTCAATAAAGAGGAAAAACTATACAATATGGACCACGTGCTTATAATATCGGTCCATATTTGAGATTACTTATTAGCCCATATTATAATACGGTAGCCTTTTGAGGTTATTACATTGAAATCAAACTTATATACTGATTCAAGTTAATTTAGAAATTCATCCTAACACTATGATATTTGAAATATATTCATTTCTATGCAATATGTGCATTAGGCCAGTCGTGGCGCAGCGGCACAAATTAGGACTGTAAAACCGACTGATTGTGGGTTCGATCCCCACTCGAGGAGATGAAATATTTACTTAAATTAATATTTCCATTTCTTCGCTCTGTTGTCAAGGCAAAAGCGCAGCGTTGAGTTCTGCCACTTAACTCCGTGGGGAACGGAGTGTCTTAACACTAGGTTCCCTCTGCCTACCCTGCTGTGTGCGGGATACAGCGTGAACCTAAATAAATAACAACAACATTATAATATTCTTAAATAATTTACTAAAAATCTTCATCAAATTTGTAAACAACCAAAAGATGGCTGCTGCTATCCCTTGATTTGATTTATTACTCTAATATTTAATAACGCATTTACAATTGAATTATATATTTAAAAGTAATTATTATGAAAGGAAGGAATGTAAAATACTTGTAAATATGAGAAATTACAACGTAAAAGTTTTCGTCATCATCATCATATTGTGGTATTTTACCACAATCATTTTACTAAAATTACGATTGGGGTAATTCCGATGATGGGACTGACTCCTAATGTAAACTATACCTACTAACGAAGCGATCAGTACCTTCAATTTGAAATTGCTTTAAGAACTTCGGGTTGAATGTTTGTCATTATGTAAGTTTTTTAGCGTCACGCCGACGGAACTCAACGCCGCGCTTTTGACACGACACCAAAGCGAAGTCACACATTGTGCCCCTGCGCCGCGACTGGCCTCAATTAAAATTTGTTCACATATGTATAGTTGTTGAACGTTTTTTTAACCAACTTATATCCATTAACAATAAAGTCAGTGTCACGAGAGAGTCCCAGCGACCCATTTCACTGAAACTGTGGCTTCCACGGCCGTTCACCTAATGATCTCATCGTCCCAAAATAAAAATTTACTTGTTTAGACCAATTGAATTTGTTTATGGTTCTCTTTCTCAGACAAGCTAGACGCTCTACTTTAGTTTAGGTAATGCTTCAGCTTCATGCTGTATCCCGCACACTGCAGGGTAAGCAGAGGGAACGTAGTGAAAGACACTCCGTTCCCCACTTTCTGCCGAATTCCGGAGGCATTGCGTGTTAAGTGGCAGAACTCAACGCCGCGCTTTGCCTCGACACCAGAGCGAAGAAAATGGAAATATAAATTTAAGTAAATATTTCTTCTCCTCGAGTGGGGATCGAACCCACAACCAGTCGGTTTACAGTCACACTTTTTGCTACTGCGCCACGACCGGCCTCTCTACTTTAGGTAATGCCTCAAGTCTATATCATCTTCTTCGTCTGGACTTTATCGTACCCTGAACAAGACCTTTCAGTATTATCAAGCAATTGTAAATTATGTAATATTTTTTTTATTTTGCTTCTTATAATATTTATTGCTAATATATTTTCATATATTTTCATTTGAGGCCGGCCGTGGCGCAGTGGCACGTGACTGTAAAACCGACTGGTTGTGGGTTCGATCCCTACTCGAGGAGATGAAATATTTACTTAAATTTATATTTCCATTTCTTCGCTCTGGTGCCAAGGCAAAAAGCGCGGCGTTGAGTTCTGCCACTCAACACGCAATGTCTCTAAAATTCGGCAGAAAGTGGGGAACGGAGTGTCACACTAGGTTCCCTCTGCCTACCCTGCTGTGTGCGGGATATAGCGTGAAGCTAATTTTTTTTTTTAATATTTTCATAATGTAATGTACTCGTTATTGTACGTATCCATGTAAGTTGGGCTGTTATAGTTTTTTGGTTATATTCTAGATTTTTATATGGAATATCTAAGCGGTCGGCAAAGGCGTCTTATTACTTTGGTAGAACTAGAAGGACTTGTAGAAATAAAAAAGTATAGTAATATAAAGTAATAAAAAATATAGTAATATAAATAAATTATAGTGCGCAAAAACAAATAATAATGAGTAAATAACAAATATATATAATTCCCATGGAAACCATAAATGTGAAATGAGAGCCAAAGAAAATGTTAAGAAAGGCGTAGTTCTCGACTTTACCGACAATAGAATGGTAGATCTACGTATACGGATGCCGAGTTCTGTGTTCATTCGGCATAAAAACCAAGCTCTTATATCTCATACATAACTTTTTTTATTTTATTTTCAGCTTCACGCTGTATCTCGCACACAGCAGGGTGGCAAGGGGAACATAGTGTTAAGACACTCTGTGGGTCATCTTCTGTCGAATTCTTAAGGCATTGTTTTTGAGTGGAGTGAATAAATTGTTCATTTCCTCAAGAGAGATCGAACCCACAACCTGTCGCGTTACAGTCACACGCGCCACAACTGGTCTCATTCCTTTTTACTTTGTTGATAATAATTATTAATAATGATTAGTTTCAGATTTTTCCTTTGTATAGTACCAAATATAATTTTTCTAGGTCACCTAAAAGCGGGTTAGGTTTTTGATGAGTGAGTGAGTCAGTCACAAAAATGACGATTTTTAAACGTTAATGTGCTAATAGAGCTAACCGTTACAGTAAAATTGTTGAAATTTTTCGTATATCACGCGCTAGGGGATTATAACAAATGTGCAAAATTTCATGCAAGTAAACTATCGGCTTACGAGTTAAAAATAATCAAAAGTAGCTTAAAACGGTTCGTGTAAAATATAAATAATGCGTTTCCAGCTTTTTACTTGGCTAGACTCTTTTTTTTACTTTTTTAAATACTTATTTAGAAAATATTTTTTAAAAATTTAAACATAGCTGGACTCGAACCTGCGCCTTCTGGAAGCCGACCAGGCGCTCTGACCACTGAGCCATACGTTCTCATCCAGCTACATCAAAATTTTTATACGATTGTTACAACTTATTTATGTTGTTATCATCACTGGAGATTTTTTCATATTTACCGCTACCCAAAGATTAATTACTAAGAATTATCGTCTGGCAAGAGAGAGTGCTATTTATTAAATATTTTCGTATATACGTATACGTTTTCTAAAAAACTATTTTTCTTTCTTAAGTTGTTGTGGGATAACACTTTAAAAATGTTAAAAATATTGGCTAGACACGTTGGCGCGTGTTTTGATAGAACATGAACTTATATACGGAATACATGAAAATTAAAAGATATTTTTTATTTCTAGGTTTACGCTATATTTTGTATTGAACAAGGTAAGCAGAGGGAACCTAATATTGAGACACTATTATTCAGCCAAAACTAAAGCAAGCAAAAGAAAAAAAAGTTCAGGAATTGAACCGTTTAAGGTACGACTATCTCTCTAATTTTATATTAATTTTCCATTATTCATATTCAATTTTATTAATGATGCTCAAACATTTAATTATTAGATACTTATATTTTATCTGGACTGGACTGGATCTCAGTGAGGTGTACTAACTCTTCAAAATTAATTAACAAGCATAACCTATAAAACAAAAAAAATCAAATGACTACTTCCAAAGAAAGTAACTTAATTCCAAAGATATACGCGTACAAACAGACGATTAATTTAGATAGAAATATATAGATAATAGATAGAAATTTGTCATTTATTTAGATAGAAAAAATATATATATTCATAGATTCATATTCAATTAGTGTTTCACATCTTCCTGTAAAAAATTTTCTCAATGTAAATTATGTTTAATGTACAGAACCACTTTTTTTATTGTTTTAATATACAGATTATATAAGACAGGCCAGTCGTGGCGCAGTGGCACAAAGTGTGACTGTAAAGCCAACTGGTTGTGGATTCGATCCCCACTCGAGGAGATGAAATATTTACTTAAATTTATATTTCCATTTTCTTCGCTCTGGTGTCGAGGCAAAGCGCAGCGTTGAGTTGACACTCAACGGCCACTCAACACGCAATGCCTCCCAAATTCGGCAGAAAGTGGGGAACGATGTGTCTTAACACTAGGTTCCCTCTGCCTACCCTGCTGTGTGCGGGATACAGCGTGAAGCTAATTTTTATTTAATTTTTAATTTATATAATATATACAATTGTTGTTATTTAACGTTATATAATCTATTTACGAGAACATTATTGTAAATTAAAAGTGTAGGCGTATCATAAAAATCTACTTGTGCTAAAGGCTACTCCATTATATTTTATAATAAGCTTTCACATTAAATATCCAGGTAACTAATGGATAATATAAAATTTTAAACCACATTTCTTGTTAGTAAATGCTGGCGGCAATAATCTTTTACATAAGTTGATAAGTAAGTGAAATTAGTTTAAATCGAATTATTTTATTATTATTTGAGGCCAGGTGTGGCGCAGCGGCACAAAGGGTAACTGTAAAGCCGACTGGTTGTAGGTTCGAATATTTACTAAAACTTATATTTCCATTTCATCGCTCTGGTGTCGAGGCAAAGCGCGGCGTTAAGTTCTGCCACTCAACATGTAATGCCTCCAGAATTCGGCAGAAAGTGGAGAACGGAGTGTCTTAACACTAGATTCCCTCTGCCTACCCTGCTGTGTGCGGGATACAGCGTGAAGCTGATTATTTTATTATTATGTTTTAAATATAATAAGAACTGTGTTGGAAAATAAATTATTTTGTTTTAAAGACATAAATTTTACATAAGAATATAAGATATCATTATTGTTACACAATTTCTTATGGAAAAAACGTATAAATTTTGCATGATTTTAAATATGGATAATAAGCTAATATTAAGAATAGAATATAAAAATAAGGATAAAACCGCTCTTATAAGCTGTACTATAAAAGGGTAGGTAGGGGGAGTATGGCAAGTGTTAAGACTTCTATTCCCTATTTTCCGCCAAATTTAGTTGGCATTACGTGTTGAGAGGCGGAACTCGACGCCACATTTTGCCCTGTTACTTACAACATGTCGCGCCACGACTGGCTTTTATGTGGATATTTTAAAATTATTCAATAAATCTTCTATAAAGAAGTATATTTTGCCATAGCGTAAAGTCATTTTACTAATATTAAGTATAATTTATAAAATTTTAACATATATCATGCTGTATAAGTTATGAAAAATTTTAATGGGGGCAATAACAAGAGTTTTTTTTGTAATTAGAAATATTTGAAGAAGTTAAGCCTTATCATTGTTCATAATAGTATAGATGTACCATCATGATAAGGTATATCATTAAGTTTATAATAAATTTAACAGCTTATAAATAAATAAACATATAATATAACATGTACTATAAATTAAGATTTTTATGACGGTTTGCCCCATTTCACCCATTTAACTCATCACGGGTAATATGAATAAGCTGGGTTTTAATATACAGAGAATTCTATTAATAATATACTAGTAGTTGATTTACTTTAATTTGCAGATAGGTTTATAATATATTCATATGTAAAATTTTGAAACCAGTTGTGGCGCACTGGCAAAAGCGTGCCACTGTAAGCACGGCGGGTTGTGGATTCGATTCCCATTCGATGGAACGTAGTGTATAACATTTTCAATTTCAAGTTCCTTGCTTTGAAAACGAGATAAAGCGCGGCGTGGGGCCCAACGTCTTGCTTTACCTCATGCGTGCCACCAGAGAGTGGAAATGAAAATATTAAATATTTTATTTCCTCGAGTGAGAACAGATCCCACAACCTGTTGCGTTTACGGTCGCAATATAACGTATAATTTTTAGTATGCTCGTATGCGCTTTATATACTCGAGTTTTATTATAGTTATTAAATCACTGTTGATTGACTTTAATTATATTTTAATAACAATAATTCTGGCATCACGACTATCGTATAATTTCTAAAATATGTATCTAATCTAGTTCAAATTATTTAGATGAGCATTTCAAAAATACCATTATCGTATTATTTCATATGTTAATTTCAAACAAAGCACATCCTACATATCATATCTAATTGTGTTAGTTATTTATTCTTTGTGTTCGGCGCGAAGCCAAATAACAATATAATTTAGCGAACTCGACCGCGTCAGGCGCCACTCTCGTAAACTAACGCCGCTTTTTATTGCAATTATATAATTGATTTAAGTAATTTTCACGTTTTGTAACACATCAAAGGATTATATTTACACTTTAATCAAGACGCGTTGACGTGTAAGGCGGTGGTCATAGAGCATCACTCAGTTCTACATTTTTTTTTATTATTAGGTAAAACACACCACGGACATTAGTGGCCGTTGTCTGCTTTCCTTTTTTTGTGATTTTGACTTATTTCTTAAGAGGCCACTTGTGGCGCAGGGGCACGAAGTGTGACTGTAAAATAGAGTGGTTGTGGGTTCGATCCCCACTCAAGGAGATTAAATATTTATTTAAATTTATATTGCCATTTCTGTTGGTGTCGAGGAAAACCGCGGCGTTGTTTTCTGTCACTCAACACGCAATGTCTCCAGAATTCGGCAGGAAGTGGGGAACGGAGTGTGTTAAAACTAGGACCCCTTTGCCTACCCTGCTGTGTGCGGGATACAGCGTGAAGACGATTTTTATTTAATTTTTTATTTCTTTCATATTATTTTAATGTAAGCCATAAGACAACAGAAGAATTAAATATTTAATTTGTTTCGGTTTGTTCTAGTCAGTCAGCTCTACATGTCTATCAACGCTCCAAATACATCAATGTCGTATAAAGGAGAAATTAATAGAAATTCAACTATACCGTAAATTTAAGACAAAAAAATAATCAAGACAGATAAAATTTTAAAATAAGGCGACAGTATTTTATTTATAACTAGCAGCCCGCTCGCGGCTTCGCCCGCCGAAATTATATAATTGATTTAATAAACAGAATTGATTGACAACTATTATCACTTCTAATGTTATTTTTTTACTATATTATAGTAATTTCTATAAGATTTTTTGATTGTTTTGAATTAAAACATACGACCAATATTGATATTTGATATTTATAAAATACACATAAAGCTAATTATTTATTATACGTATATATTTTTGTAACATTACGTTCTTTTTATCTATATTCTGTAAGTCTCATTATAATTTTAAAACCCTGTTAAATATAGGTAAATTAAAAATAATTTAATTTACTGCTTCAGAAACAGCCTTATATGTTAAATTATTGATTTGGATAATGATTCATAATATCTTTGTAAAATAACTGTAATAATTGAATATTAACTCTTGTACAGTTTTTAAATTAGTTACATATATTATAAGCTATATGTACAATTGGTAAATATGTAGTTATTACAGTGTAGACGTAGATAGGATGTTTTGAGCATTTTTATATAGATTTATTTCAAACGAACGAACGAACCAAAAAAATCTATGTATGTACTTGATATTTCATTGAAGATGAAATCGTTCTTTATCTCCGTGTTGAATTAATTACGACTTTATTGTATAATATAATAGTGCTTCAAAAATATATATTTTTATCAACAGTCATATAACCAAGACGTTTAGAATATCATTCTTTGGCCAATCCTACCAGCTCGATTGTTTTATATCATTCGCAGGCAAACTACTGCCTTGAGTTCATTCAAATGACGATAACTTTTTTTTAATAAATAGATTTTGATAAACCAAACTTTAGTAGGTTAGTTGAGTTAAAACAAAGCAATTAGTGAAATTTTCAAGTAAATTGGTTCAGTATTTTCAGAGAAAAATGTGACCATACATATCGACAGACAGACAGACAGACAAGAAATTAAAAAAATATCTTTTTGCCTTCTATTATTCTATTTAAGTGCCCCTCTATCCATTTCAGTCAAAATTACTAAATGTACAGACAAAACATGTTTACTGTCTTATTATATAATATATAGAGATAGAGATTTCATTGATATTTCGTACAATGTCATTCTTCATCATTAGTTCAACTTTCCATCAGTTAAATTAACTAAAAAAATACATATAGATATATCTTTTCTATAATGGTCCGGAGAAGAACAAAAAATTTCTTAAGGGCTATTACAAAACCCTCCAGCTAGCATTTACTGGCGTGAGTCATTTAAAGGCAAAGCTTGTTTGGTATTCGGGGTGCATATGTAGAAGAGCAGACGGCGCCTACCAATTCCAACAATGAGCTGCGTGACGGCCCCGACATCTATCAACAGGGACCCGGGCGCATCTTGTCATGTTTCTTTTAAATATTCAGAGTTATCGATTTTGTTCCTTGTTTATATATAAATATTACTTATTTCTAGGACTGTTGTGAAGTTAGTTAGTGATTAAACTAAGGCAATCTTTTCAAAAAATCAACTTAATAATATAAGAAAGAGTTATGAGAGACACAAGATGGACACTCGATGATAATATTAAATTTTATTACTGTAATAACTTTTATTGCCAGTGAAACCGCAGATGTCCAAGCATTCATAAAATTATTTTCGTTACAACCAACATATCTAATTCTAGAATCGCTAATCTTTTGATTAAAATATAGGAGTAAACAATATTCTAACCTACATTTTCTAACCTACTCGTATATATACTATATAAATACAGAGGAGAATTCTGATCTGCTTCAAATTAATGGAGGAGCCAGAAAAGACCTGATGAAGCAATGATTCGATGCCAGTGGTCCATGGACCACCAGTGGTCCACAACAACCAAAATATGGTGTCCGAATAATTTTAAATAAAGCGCGCAGGGGAAGACGAGATAACGTCTGCCTATCTGTGTATACCCATTATGGTCCCTGCTAACTAAAAATGATATAAAAGTGGTCCTTGATCGAGAAAAGATTGGGAACCCTTGCCGTAAAGAAATATTTAATAACAAATATTTTGAAAAAAATATTTGTTATTAAATGAAACTTTTACTCATAAAAATAGTGTTTTTTATGAGTAAAAGATACCTCTATCTTAAGATAGCGGTTACTAGGTTCTAGGTACTAGGTTCTCAGGTTCCCTCTGGCTACCTTGCTATGTGCGGGTTACAACATGAAGCATGACGTAAATTATTATTTCGAATATTGTTTGTATTCAAAAATTATTCGTAAGTTATATGCGTTTTACCTATTATTTAAATAGGTATATAATGTTTTTACAACATTTTTATAATTATTTTTTGATATATTTTTGTATATTGTAGTTTTGCAAAAAATGAAAAATGCACCTACGTCCTACATATTTATTATGATAATAATATTTGAGGCCGGTCGTGGCGCAGCGGCACAAAGTGTGACTGTAAACCGACTGGTTGTGGGTTCGATCCCCACTCGAGGAGATGAAATATTTACTTAAATTTATATTTCCATTTCTTCGCTCTGGTGTCGAGGCAAAGCGCGGCGTTGAGTTCTGCCACTTAACACGCAATGCCTCCGAAATTCGGCAAAAAGTGGGGAACGGAGTGTCTTTCACTACTTTCCCTCTGCCTACCCTGCAGTGTGCGGGATACAGCGTGAAGCTGATTTATTTTATTTTATTTTTATAAATATTCAAATAGAGGAAGCCAGATGTGTTTTGTATATTTCGTTATCTGGCTGATTGGCTTTATTAGGCTCACAACGCGGAAGTAGACGATAAATGATTGCTTATTGAGTACAGTTTTCGAGTTGACGACTGCCACACCGGTTATGCGACGACCAAAAACAATTTGTGAAATGCTTAATTAAAAATAAAACAAATATTTAATCGACAATTTTGGCAATTGATTTTCAAGGATTCATATTTTTATTATAACGCTTAAGATAAACAGAACATTATTTTACCAAGTTTTTGAAATTATATTATGTAATGTATATATATGTTAATAATAATCATAATCTTATCCAATAAATATCGACGTCTTTTTCTTTTTCCGTTAAATAGTCGGCTCTCTCTCTCTTCAATTATAATCTCGGAAAATGAGAGTTCGACTTTAATGCAGAACAAAATCGCGTGTCCCTTCAGTAATATTATCTAGTCATAACATATTGTTTTGATTTCTCATACTAAATACTTTACTTATGGTAGGTATAAAAGAGCTTTTTTTTTTTTATGGAAAAGACACGGCAAACGAGCGTGCGGGTCACCTGATGGTAAGTGATTACCGCCGCCCACGACTCCGTGCAACCCCAGAGGAGTAACAGGTGCGTTGCCGGCCTTTGAGATGGGTTGGGCGCCGGGGCCCGGCATTACCTGATGCGAAACGCAGTGGCATAAAGCCACTACTTCACGCCGGTTTTAAATGCCGGGGGTGGTAATGATCCGGTCGAGTCTGCCCATGCGTGTTGCCATTGCTGGCGACGTGACTCTACCACACGTACTTTAGTCGCCTCTTACGACACCACCAGTACCAGGATGATCCTATTCTAGGCCGGGATCACACGGCTGTATACATTATTCTTTATTATTAGTTAAATTTTGCATACAAGTAGTAACAATGAAAAAAAAATATTCTCTATATTTCACTAGTACGCCATGAAATAATTAATACTGTTAACGTATTAATAATAGACTGTGTTTTCAGAATCAAGGATTAGATCTTATTAGAAGACGATATGCCAGCTAATATACGGACGCGATCACATCACGCGAGAACTGATAGGATACTGTCTGATGACTGGTTGACGGCTTTATTTGACTACACAGCGAAATTAATTCAATTATCCATATGCAACGGAAGTTAACGTTATATATATGTAATTAGCATCCCGCACACAGCAGGTTAGGCAGAAGGAACCTCGTGTTAAGACGTTTTAAATGTTGCATTCTGGAGGAATTGCGTGTTGAATGGCGTTTTGACGCTTTGCCTAACACCAGAGCGAAAAAATGGAAATATAAAATAAAATAAATATTCCCTCGAGTAAGGATCGAATCCACAACCAATCGCGTTTACAGTCACACTTTGTGGCACCCGACTATTACCTATAAATATCAATAATTATAATAAATAAAAAATAAATCATATTAATAAATGTAATATTTAAACTTTCGATTTACTAAACTTCGACTGATATAAACAACTTCTGGCTTGTTAGTATTAACGTAAAATGCTAATCGCTGTAATTGCGTATATCGTTTAAGCTTCTTTTTTTTATTACGTATAGTTCCTGTATAATTTAACATATCCACTTAATATATAATAAATATTAACAGTGAGTAATAAAATGCTATTTTAAGTTCAAGAAGAATATTAAATATTAAAAACTTACAAATTTTTACATATGGCTTCATCCACTTTTTCAAATAGAAATACTAAGAGACTTATGTAAGAGCCAGTAACTCTTACCACAGGTATTGCATATATTGAAACGATTAACATGAGAAAATTAACATGAGAAAATTCAGCATCCAACGCAAAAAATATATTCCAATTCGAACCAGCACGAGTTCCTGAGATTGAGGCATCCAACTAAACAAACTCTCCAGCACACATAATATTATATTTTCACACTTTTATTTAATTTGAAATGAAACATAGGCAACGTGGACCTTAAGCTGTGGAGTTATGGGGCCCTAGCGTAAGCAGGAGGTGTCGATAAATCAGTCTCGATCTGATTGGTGACATCACCGCTTGCGGCCGACCTTCCAGTTAATAGCATCATACATTTTCATAGTGCCTGTTTAACTAGAGCAAAGTGTTTTAAAATATTCTATTTTGGCGTAAGATATACATACCTACATATTATGTACGGCGGCTAATAATTTTCTTAGAAAATTTTAGGACGGCAAAATTGAAATTGTTTTGCAATTCCGCTCGAACGAATTGAATAATTCACTCGGTAAATATCGTGAATATCTCGATGATGTTTATTGTTTGTTCATAATTTTGTTATAAAAAATGTTTATGATTATATGTTCTTAACATTATTTTTCTATTATTTTAAATGTTATCTGTGGGCTATTGTTAATGGAAATGTTTTTTGCTTTATAAGCTTAAGCTTAGCTTTTATTTTTTTAATTATTTATTTTTTTAATGTTTACACACGTGGCGGGGCGCCCACGGCGGAGAAAAACTTGTCACAGTCTCGGCGACTTTTACCACTGAGCTAACTAAGTACTTAAGTACTATACTAAAACAATATTTCAAGCATTACATTTTTCTTCAATGGACATCGAGTAAATCATCTAGTACTTACGACTTAACTCGACTTCCCTTACTGACCTATAAAGGAACAAAGTGACCAGTAAGTTAGAAAAACCCGCAACCACTTAAAAGCTTCATGTCGGAAAAGAGCGCGCCCTGCGTATACAAATATAAAAATTGAAAGAGTTGAGGAACGATGGTAACCGGGTGCGCCGGCGCACATTCAGTGGCCCACAAGTCGCCGTGTCGCGCGCTCCACTCTAGAGCCGTCCTGACCCACGCCGTCTATATCGAATCCGTACGTTTTCACGATTCGAACGTATTTACGATTCAATTAAAAAAATCCCCTTCTAATTAATATCGAATGCGCTGATCGATTTCAACTGTTACTTTAACAAAACAAATTTATTTATTTTTTTCGTAAATTTGTCATTTGTTGCTAGGGCATCAAGTTTCATATTATCAAAACACGCGATTATATATAGTTAGCGCGAACAAAACGCGGTATCGGCCGATCCACGTTTTTCACTGCGTGTGAATAAATTAGCGGCGGGGCGTCGCGTGAAATTTCACTTTTTACCATCAAGGACTGACTGATAATACATCGCCATGTCTACGGGTCTATGCTACACGAAATGGAAAATTGATTCGAGTGAGTATACCGCTTCAGATCCATCTCGAGCTTTATTTGTTGTTTTTTGTATGTCTAAATATTTAAAAAGAAACATTTTTTTGAGAAAAGTCTGTCTTATGATATAATAAATTCACTATATTTTTAATATCAGCAATGTTGACTTTATTTATTTATTTATGCAGCCGCTAAATGACTTTTGATTTGTTAATTTATTTATTTTAAATATTTCGATTACAAATTTCTTGTTTGAAAAAACTAGTTTAGAGACATATATAAAATATTATGGGCATCAGGTTATACTCTACAAAAGAGTTACGAATAGTGGTACCAACTAGAATTCATATTTATATATATGTAATATTGATTAAATATATGCAATCAATATTGCAATGCAAAAATGTGTTAAATTAGTAGGTTTTAGAAAAAAAACTTTTAAATTTTAAGTATATTTTAAGCACCAACTCAAAATTAATATTACTATATATATTTTTTTAAAGGTACTTGAAAAATCTTGAATTGCAACTTTAATATAACAAACAGTTCATTGATAGTACTCTTTCATTCATTAATTTGCACGTCGTCGTGTGAACTGCGATAGCGCCAAAGAAGCGATACTGATAACGACTATAGAAAATAATTAAATTATATTACAATAACAAATTTCATAATTATAGAGACAATTTCTCATTTTGTAGTCAGTTCCAGAGTTATTACATTGTTTCATTACTAGTAGCATCCCAAATTAGAAATGGCTTAATATTTAAAAAAGGAGCCTGTTTTTTACAAAAAAAACTATTTAATATTAATTCTTAATTATAACAAGAATAAAAAAGTATTTATATTTGCATTCAGCCATATTGTTCTCACAAATTTGTGAATTAAAAGGGCGAAAGTTTCAACTTAAATAATAGAAAAATATTATTTTTTATGCGTATATATATAAATAAATACCAAGAGGAGACAATTAATATATAAAAATAAAACCACAGATAATAAATTGTAATTAGAAATTTCTTTTAAGCTTGCCTTTTCATAGTTTGACTTGATTGTTGAGTTTGGGTGAATGACTTGAGTTGCAGATGTGCTAATTTTCGCTTTTGTCACTGGTTAGCGGAATACGTTGTTTCCTATCAGTTAAAAGACCTTGCGAAGCCGACTTGCAAATTGTTTCAGTTTGTATGTTTGTATTGATATGAAAAACTCATGAATCTTACGTGGGTGGAAATACACATAAATTTTGTAAGAGTTCACTTTCAAATGGGGAGACTGAAAGTATGTGTATTTGAGTATAAGTACTAATACGTGTGAAGGTCATGTAATGTAAGCTATGTTAATTAAATTAAAAAGATCATTTGCTTTTTTTGATATAACTGTTATGATTTGTAGAGAATATATTACATATATGAAACATAATGTCTTTAAGTATTAATCTAGGCAATAGTTTTATGTTTTACAATTATGAAAAGAATTTGTATATTATTTTACCATAGAAGACAATTATGATATTTTGAAACTTTTAGAGTGTTATGAGACGAAGTGTGACTGTAAAACCGACTGGTTGTAGGTTTGATCCCCACTCGAGGAGATGAAATATTTACTTAAATTTATATTTCCATTTCTTCGCTCTGGTGTCGAGGCTAAGCGCGGCGTTGAGTTCTGCCACTCAACACGCAATGCCTCCAGAATTCGGCAGAAAGTGCGGAACGGAGTTCTAAAAACACTAGGTGCCCTCTGCCTACCCTACTGTGTGCGGGATACAGAGTGAAGCTGATTTTTTTAAAGTGTTATTCCACACTTAGGAAAAAAATAAGAAAATTATGATTTTCACTACTGATATTTTTTTATTTCAAATTGAAATTATATAGAAACTAATATTTTTGAAAATATTTTACAGAATAACACGTTAACAATAATTTCTTTCCTCATTTTATTATTAATTTCCTCATTTAAACTCTATCAGTTGTACGAACATAAAACGGTGTAATATTTTGCTATACTTAAAATTCAAAGCTTTATATTCATCTTTTCTTGCAAGTAGTTGTATAACCAACAATATATATTGTTTTTATTTATTAAAAAGAAAAAAAAATTACAGTAGCAAAAACTATTTGATAAAAAACAAATCACAAATACATATTATTATCTCAAGAAACTAACATTTCCGTCAACACTAGCTCCAGACCGGGTTTTTTTTTATTTTCTTTCATCAAGAATTGAGTCACACAATCTGATAGTAGGTAATTGTGCCATCAATATAGACCATGAGTAGGCGCTATATTGTCCTCGCGAATAATCCTATGCCATTTGTATTAATTAAAGTGCCGTTATTCATTTTACATCACTTTCGTGAGAAATATCTGGCTGTGCGTCCTTTTAATGGTATCCTCAATCAAAAAACAACTAAAATAATTGAACAATGCGACTAATCTCTGTAACAAATTAAGGTTAAAATAATCAAAACTGCATTTTAAAAATTTTTTATTCGATTTTTTATTTTACTAAAATATTTTAAGCTACGTGGAAAGAAATGAAGACGATATGATTAACAAATTAAGATTACAATGATCGAAAGTGGAGTGTAAAAAAGTTTTATTCCATTTTTTTGTAATTAATTTATCATTATACAGATACTATTGAATATTAATTATAAATATCAATAATAAAACTTAAGTTGGTCGGTCCATATGAAAGAAATGATATGGGTATATGTGTATGTATGTGATCGTAAAATAAAATGCTTTTTTGAGCTCAATCGTGGCGAATGTGGCGCAGTGGGCTGTGTGTTTGATTCCAATTGAAGCATTAAAAAAAAATTCATTCATTCAATTCCATAAAAAAAAAAAGCAAATAACATATATAGTATTTTAATTTCTTTGCTCTGGTGTCTAATTTAATTCCGCCAATCCACTCGCAATACCTCCAGAATTAGGCGGAAAGTGAGGAGTAAGACACTCCGTCTTACCACCATCGTTATGCTTACCCTACTACATACAGGATTTTAAAAAATAATAAAAATATAAATATTAATTTAGGCAATGACAAATGAGTATTTATTAATGATATATACATATGTATGTATGTATAGGTACAGATATTTAAATGCGGTCATATTTCAATCACAGGCGTCTGTTTCGTACCTCGGCAACGAACGATAAAAGCAGCTGGATTACGTCAACGAAATGGGTTAAATGGACTATAGTAATAAAACTAGCCCTCGCCGTGAACTCGGCAATCGAGGATCCGCGGCCCCCGTGAAGGTCAACCAACAATATAGACACAATCACCTTGCATGTATTGGGTCCTATCATGTATTGGGTCGTTTACATATAATTTTTTATGGAAAAAAAATAAAAAGTTGCTAATAAAATAAAAAAAAAGTAAATAAAATATTTTAAACTATCTGAATAAAAATTAAAACATTGTACGTGTGGAATCACCACAACGTTTTCACTTTCGTTTACATTTAAATAACGTCGAGGCCAAACGTAACAAAGGCTTAAATAAAAAGAAAACCTATGCTATTATATTGCTGCAAAAATTTCTCTATTCACAGCATCGAACGTAACTTTAGATTTTGAATAAAATTGTTATACAATATTCTATCATTTTTTTGCTAACAAAATAGTTAAAAGAAAATTTAAATATTCCAAATTGTTGTTTAAATTATTACTTATATTATTTTTTTTTTAATATCTCTCAACTATGGTATACCAACATAACTAATATATAATTCAAATCACATCATTAGTTACTTTTTTCATAATTTAAATACTATTTTGACACTCAAAGAAGTCTCGAACAAAAATAAATTACCACAAATATTATTAAGTTATCATAAATATTATTATTAATATTACCACAAAATATAATTAACATTTTCTATTATTTAGAAGGAGTTGGTTCAAAATAATCGGATAGTAGAAGGCGGATCGGTAATGATCCCTTTGTATCACTTTGAATACTTGAATAATAATGATAAGAGCGGTCGATGAACGTGCGATCGTGAACTTGGCTCCGTAGCCTTCGTTTTGTCTACATAAATATTTTATTGTTACCGTAACAATTGTTGTATTTATAATAAGAGTGGCAATTTATAACGTATGCTCATTTTAATGTTATATAAAATTTTAAATGACAACTAAGCAATCAAGCACTGTTCATGCTTTTTTTATAGCTTTTTTTCAACTTCACATTGTATTGCGCACACAGCTCGGTAGGCAGAGAGAATGTAGTGTTAAGACACTTCGTCTCCATTTTTCGCCGTATACTGGAGGAAACGCGAGTTAAGTGGTGGGCGAAGTGAGATTTGCAACCATAACTTTCAAGGCAACAGACTTAATGAGGGCGCCACGGCGACGTCGAAATATATGTATTTCGTAAAATTAATTAAAATTTTAATTAAAAAAAAATATTGTACGTAAAAATCTAAATAATATCATATTATTAACATATTTTTTTAAATTTAAATACATTGCTGTGAATGTTTTTCGTCCATACCAACAGCATATTTTAAATCTAACCCATTGGCTGAGCCACTAGCCCCAATATTTGAACATAATTTCACGAAACATTTATAAATATTTGGTCTAAAATATTTATAACTAAAATTTATGGGATCATGTTCGATACAGTAGATTTTATAACTGGCCTACTTATTAGTTTTAAAACCACGCTCCAGAGCTGCGGATGTGGATGTGGATGGATCTTTTTTCGATGTTATTATTTATGTTGTATGTTTTAGGCATAAAACTTTTTCTTTACTTTCTTTTTTCGTCTGGTTAAGCATAAATATATAAGCTCTAAGTAAACTTCTTTAATATTATATAGCTATTTATATACAATTTGTACACAATAATTTCTATGTACCACGGTGGTATAAGGCCCCATTCAAACATTAACACTGTAACAAAAGTACTGGGAAAGAAGTTTTACTATTTAATTTCAGAACTAAAGTAAATTGGTTTACTATTAGTATTCAAACAGTATGTAGCGTGGCGACTCATCCGTCTGACACGATGCCCCAAATATCGCGGTTCAATAAAACTTCTCGTCGAACTCGACTTTCCGTGAACTTGCTCACACCCGAGCGCAATGAAAGCTATATAAAAATAGCACAAGCTTTAACTTCCAAATATATATATAGAGATAGACTGAAGCGCGCATCACTCGCTGTATCTACGTTTGTAATATAATATTTAATGTTTTCTAAAATTGTTTATTTTTATCTTATGTTTATTTGAACTTTTTTGTAATTATGAAAATTATGAGATGCTATTATAACATACATTAATAGTAGACGTTTGTTTTTGACTTTTAAAACACCTTTAAATACAATCTTTTAAATTATTTTAAAATGTGTTTTATTAAATGAAATGATAAATAACTCAACTTAGTTAAAAATTCTTATTAAAAATCAAATATATGATCTAAATCTTGCGAATTTATGAAGGAATTTTCCTGAGACAGACGGCATAATTTTTACTATGTTAAAAAAAATGAATCAGCTTCACACTTTACCCCGCACACAGCAGGGTAGGAAGAGGGAACCTAGTGTTAAGACACTCCGTTCCCCACTTTCTGCTGAATACTGTCACGACTAGTCGGTTTTACAGTCGCACTTTGTGTCCCTGCGCCACGACTCGCCGATTTTTCCTATATTGATATGTTAATTTATGTTTAAGCTATAAGAATACGAGCTGAAACTATAAATAATACAAAAATATGCAGTCTCACTGCTTGCTGTTCGGCATTGCGCCGCTACCAGAGCGCTATGATTTTATTTTACTAACTATAACGATCTAGACAACCATTTTTTATAAATAACTAAATGTAATTCGTTACTGTCTTCATTTTTAGCTCTTTATTTATTAAATTAAAAATCATTATTTAGACTGTCGCTGTCATTTAGATTTACCGATATCTATATGTTATGCTATTTAAAAAAAACATAATATACAAAATCGACAGCACAATTAATCTTATTCTTAATAGAATACACAATTTCGAGATTCAAGATCTGTCTACCAAATTTTACCAAAGATAATCATGTACATAGATATACAATACAAATATGTATTATTCTTTATCTTTGTGTATATAAAAATAAAATAAAAAAGCTTCACGCTGTATCCCGCAAACAGCAGGGTAGGCAGACAGAACTTAGTGTTACGACACTCCGCTTCTCATTTTCCGCTGAATTCTTGGGATATTGCGTGTTGAGTGGCGGAAGTCAACGCTACGCTTTGCCTCTACACCAGAGTGAAAAAATGGAGATATAAATTTAAATAAATATTTCATTTTCTCGAGTGGGAATCGAACTCACAAACAGTCGCGTTTACAAGCACACACTTGTGCCCCTTTGCCACGACTGGCCTCACATAGGATACCATGTATACATATTATATAACTGTATAGTTTTTATGTGTATATAAAATGTCTCTACAGTAACTCAAGCGCTAATAGTGTTAAAGGTGATACTTTAAGTTGATACCTTCCCTAGACTTTAGTAACTTTATTACATAAACGCAGACGCACTCCACAGCGCGCACGGCTCGATCGTGTCGTAAAGTTTATCAATTTGGTCAAATTTATTGAGCAACTCACGCTAGATCACGTCAGAAGAGGTGCGCAAAATCGTTAATAATTTCTCAAGACATGTACATACATACATACAAACACGTGTATTAGTGATACTTATAGCCAATTACTTCTCAGAGAAATGAAAATGTCATCATAGTTGCGATAATCCAGGCTCTTCTGGATTATTAACTAGGTTATACGTACTGAGTGTATTTTGTACAGAATTTTGTTAATAAATGTTCCAAATTTTCTTGAAACCAAGTACAGCGCAGAGTCATAAGCGTATGACTATAAACGCGACAGATTCTGGGTTTGATTCCTATCCGAGGAAATATTTAAATTTTTTATATTTAATTATTTTTTTATTTTTAATATTTATGTTTAATATTTTAATTTTTTCGCTCTGATTTCGAGGCAAAGCGCAGCGTTGAGATCCGCCACTTAACACTCAAGCCTTATGAATTCGGCGAAAAGTGGGTAGCGGAGTGTCTTATCAGTAATCTCTCGGTGGCTAACCTATTACATGCGGGATACAGCTTGAAAAAAAATGTTCCAAACTTTTACTAATTACATACATTATTAATTATATACATACTTATATAAATAACTAGTATTATATAAATATCGTTCTAATAACAAATAAATTTTAATTAAATTTCTCATTTGCCTTAGTTTATCGAGTCTCTTTGATTACTTCGCGATAAACCAATAGTAAATAATACCGCCCGCCCACGCCCTTTCAAGCTCTCCCATTGACAGTGTTCAGCATAGATATATACATGTATTTCGTTTTAATGTTTATTATAGAAATTTCATATACATATATTATTTTATAAATCTTATGCTTCCTACGTACTATGTAATATATTTTTACGAGTTTCATTTATATAGGTTATCCAACATCTTTTACGATAAATAAAAGCATTTCGTTATTGATACAGTCAAATTTACAGTCTATTTATATAGACAGATAAGAAACTCAAGATGAATCTCTTCAAAAATGGTTTGTGATTTGTGTGTTGTGGTTATAGAACATGAATTACAACTTTCTTTTTCGTAATAAAAAATTACGTTCATCCATTTAAAATTTGTGTTTTAACTTCTGAAACATAAAAACCAGAAAAAAAGAACAACATTTAAATTTGTTTCATTTCTTTTTACCTACATATTATTTTTTTAATTAATAATTTTTATTACCATAGCGTTTGGCGCTCCGTTCTCTCTGACTACCCCGCTAGGGATAAAGCGTGAAGCTAAGTTAAATAATTTTTATTTTTACATTTACACTTTTACATTATAATTACATTTAAATTTTAAAAAAAATACTCTTTGCCTACCAATGTAAATATTAGATACTGATTTCTAATAAATCAACTTTTCGAATTATTTTCTCATATGATTGAACATTTATTATATAATTGAATATCATATGTTTGATTTTATCTCTAAGTTGACATCTTAAATCCATGCTATCCTCTTGGCTTTGCTACGTCACGTGACACCGGACGTAATCTCGTAAATGATTATGTTCCGTCGTCGACCTTGGCATGTTAGCTTAAATACTCACAAATTAACCGGTTTCGAATAATGCGTAAAATTTCTTTATAAAAATAAATCAGCTTCAGCTGTATCCCGCACACAGCAGTGTAGACAGAGGGAACCTAGTGTTAAGAGATTCCTCACCTTCCGCCGAATTCTGGTTGCATAGTGCGTTGAGTGGCTTAACTCAACGTTGTTCTTTACCTCGACACCAGTGCGAAGAAATGAAAATATACATTTAAATAAATATTTCCTCTCCTCGAGTGGGGAATCGAGCCCACGCCCAGTCGCATGTACTTTATCACACATTTGTGGGCACAAATGCCACAAATGGCTTTTGGCCGCAAAAATTTAAATATAATCACTACATACATTTTTATATATGTCAATCTCCAAGTAAAACAATAAATTTTACACATATTTATAGAAATGTATTTATACAATTTTCATTTAGTGCGATAGTAAATCAAATATTAAATACGGACATATTTTTTTTTAAATTAAAATTAATGACCAAACGGCCTCAACCACTTAACGGTAGTAAATAATTTTCGAAGTATTCGCCGATATTTATTTTTACTACATGTAAATCTGTGTTTACGTTTAAGGTTAATGGCATTTTAATGTGACACTTCACTTACATGCATTATGCTTTAGTTAACACCTATTGATTGTTTACTAATATGCAACGAATGCGTTTTACGTGTGAATTTTAGATTCAATTAAGGAGAAAACTTTTTATTTATTTAATTATTAACAAAATTTTGGTTAATTTTAAATTAGCTTCACGCTGTTTCCCGCATATATCAGGGTAGAAAGAGGGCGTTGATGGCTTTTCGCTGAATTTTTGAGGCATTGCCTGTTGAGATTGGTAACAGAGGGAAGAAATGAAAATATTAATAAAAAATAATTAATTCCCCTGAATGGGAAGCGAACACACAACTGTCTGCAGTCACACGTTTGTGCCCCTGCGCCATGATGGCGTCTAACAATTATTTTTATTTAATTAAAGTAATGAGATACAAATAGTTTTAAGTATTTATATTTATATTACAGATTTTTTTGACAGATAAGAAAGTTTTTTAAAACTCGCGGTGGTTTTGAAACGCTTCACTTTGACATCTTAAAAACGATCTTGAAAAATTATAGATAAAATATATCTTACACGAAACTTTTGAAGCGGGTTAATCGCGGCGGGTTTTTAATAATGAAATATTGCTTGTGGTTTAGATAGGCAAATGAACACAAAATCATAGATTCATACCTTATTAAAGTTTTTATGTCTCTATATATTTTTTTGGCAAATATATTCAATGTCATTCTAATTGTGTGTCTGTACACACAATTTTTACCAAAATTTAACTACTCTACCTAATGCAAACTTCTTAAAAAGTAAAAACTGCATTAAAATCTGAAAAGTTTAATAGTAAAATATAGAAAGTACTATAATAAAATTTAAATGTTAATACTCAAATGGTTTCTGCCTTCAAAACAAAAAATGCTCACGTGTAAAATGTATATCTACATTTATTATGATATACACAAGGATCAATGAAACCCAAGCCCTGCTAGTATTATTTTGATGACACCTCCTAAGTAGTTTCCACCGGCGACCATTGATTTCGCGGAATAGCGATTTAAGATCGCATGCCAATGCTGCACATGTATACAAAGGCATTTCGTTTGTGTAGGATTTATTTATTATTTATAAGAATAGATGTATGTAACATAAATCGGTACGTGTGAAGGCCGCTTTATATTTGTTTTATGTATTTTCTATAGGAGTTAATAGCTAAATCTACGTGCTGTCAAAACAAAACCTAAATATGTTTATTTATTTCTGCTTATGTAATATGAATATAAAATAACATCAAACATCCGACAAAATATTAAAAATTTTATTCTGTGTTCTAACTAAAACATCGTAGTCAAGGTTCTCATTGTAGAGATGGATGATATCGAAATACCAGTTTTCTTGATAAGAATATTAATAAACTTAAATTATCCTTAACATCATACGAAAACCTGTAAAAAATTGTAATACCTTTTGTATTTTTTAATTTAATGCATAGTTTATATGCCAAGAATGATCATAGACGGAACCATTTTATGCATAAATTACGAAGCCTTACCATTTGTAAATAAATAAATTGTCGGGAAAACCAAATCACATTTATTTTATGGTATATTTATTTTATGGTATCTTTGCATGCTAGAACATAACATTTGGTTGCTCCGAAAAGATTCAGGACTTTAAAAAAAAATCAAGGAAGGGTCATCATTTTCTACATTTTCTACAAAATCTACAAATTTCACCTGATACCTGTCGCCGATTTCAAACCACACAGTACGCTCAAAATTACTCACCATCTGGAATCGTGGCACTCCACTACTGTGCGATTTTGTAGGAACTTCTTTCGATCTATTGATACATACGAAATTAATAATATTTATAATTTATTATTATATTTTAATTATAAAAATAAATGACTTACAAGATACTTGCAGATATATTTGGCAATGTCTAGTAATAAAAAAAAACCGGTTACTATATAATATACTGGTAGTTCCTCGGCTTCCGACTCGTGTTACAACTTCATTTGTTTTTGAATATATTAGTTAAATTAATGTAATTATTTATATCAAGATATGGTGTTTTACTTACATTTTTTAATTATATTAATCAGAATAATTATAAAATGAAAGTAGGCTACATATAACTATAACCTGTAAGTATTTATACAATTCTAATTAAATATTAATACAGCTTTATATTTTGTTAATCAAAAATAATAATTAGAACGCGTTTAGTATACGTTATTCAGGTGTTACATGTTAAATATATTTTAGTGGTGTAACACGGAGAACATTAACATTACAAATTTGAAATGTAAATATGGGTGCTTTTAACAGTGTAAGCGGTTACCGTCCGCCGTTTACAATAAAAGGAACAATACGGCTAGTTCTATTTCTATAGAGAACGTTACACAAAGGGCGGGACTCAACCGGCGCTACCAGTCTCGTAACGGCTGGAGACAAAGCCGCGGGCGCGAGACGATGACGGATGCCCCTAAGGCCTTGTTCTAACTATAGCTTGCGATTTTACGATTTCACCGACGTAAACCCCGTTGTATACAAACAATGTAACAACGTCTCGTTAAATACAGCTTATTACTGGCGTTTTATTGAACTAATAATGTATTAATTTAATGAGCTCACTCTCTACTCTCTCTCTCTCTCTTTTGTCATGTTATAGTAGATTCACTTTGACTGAAGATTGAGAATATCCATTTTTTTAAACACTTCTCGCAGAGAACCAATTACTGTACACAGCCGCATCTTTTTATAATATTGATTTAATATCTGGGAGTATTGTTCCAAAGTTCGAAGTTATTCAGTTTTCAATAGTGCAAATTAAATTAACATAAATTATTTTATTCTGAAAGTAAAATTATTCAATTTAAAAAAAATATATGGAAAAGCATAAATATAAAATAGGAGTAAATATTTTACTAAGGTAAACATCAGTTTAGAGAAAGCGTTTTAACTTTTAACTATCACATTAATTGCACGCAGAAGCACATAAAATGTTTATACCTGCAGTTAAAACAATAAAAAAAATGCAGTAAACAAAAATTTTTAATTTTTGTATTTATTTAAAAAAATCTTATGTTTGTTGATTTATATAATTTTTTCTGAATAATTGTTTTATTATAGCATTGTAGAAACTTCATGCGCATCCACATTCTCGAGATAGGATGGCAGGAATTAAGAAAAAGTAGCATGCACCATATGCGTATAAGTTGACTCCAAATCCGTCGATGATCGTGAGACTCAACCTGACGCGCCGGACGTCTATACAATATCCAATGGCGCCAAGCCTCTATAAACATTTATTGACTTATTATTCTTTCTACAATTAAGTAAAAATATATTTTAAAAAAACGATACGAAGAGTACAATAAAAAAAAAACTTTCACTCTAAGATTTCCTGTCACGTAAAATAAATGATTTGAATGATCTTCAATCACATTTGTTGGTTTTAAAAAGATTTTAAGCTTTGTTAGCTGTGTTTTATATTATAAATAAAATTAGTTTCACGCTGCACACAGCAGGGTAGGCAAAAAGGAACATAGTGATGAGATACTTCGTTCCCCACTTTCCGCCGAATTTTTCGAAGCATTGCGCGTTGAGTAGCGGATCTCAATGCCGCGCCTTGGTCCGAGAGCGAAGAAATGAAAATATTAAGAAATAATAATTCATTTCCTCGAGTTTGTATCGAACCCACAACCTTTGCATTTCAGTCAGACACTTGTACCAATGGGCCACAAGTGGTCTCAATATAATAACGATAATGTTTAAATCTGTATTTTTAAATATTTAAAGTATACTTTTATATTTTAAGTTTAAAATAATTATTTTCTACCTCTAGGCCGTATTGTTTATAGGTATATAGATATAAATATATCTAAATTAAACTCATGAGTAAAACTGAGACGATAAACGTATTTGATTAATTCATAAATATCATCACTCATAAATCAGTCAATCAATTCACGCTGTATCTCCGCTGGCATTGCGTGTTGAGTGGCAGAACTCAACGCCGCGCTTAAACACCAGAGCGAAGAAATGGAAATATAAAGTTAAGTAAATATTTAATCTCCTCGAGTGGGGCTCGAACCCACAACTAGTCGGTTTTACAGTCACACTTCGTGCCACTGCGCCACAACTGGCCTCAATTCATAAATGTAATAATAATATCTGCAGTTAAAATATAATAACTATAAAGTTACATATAAAATAATATAATCTTATCTTGATATAACGAAGACACAAATACTGCGTTAAATTATACAAGAATAACATTGTGTTTTTTTTTTTATTGTCTTCAATACGATAAGAATATTCATTTTAATATTTTGAAAAACTTTATGTTGCTTGATTATGATTTGATTTAATGAAAAATTATATTTAAAAACACTTTGAGATTACATTTAGTATTCACTTTAAAATTCTGGAAGCTATAAAAACTTACATTTGTTAAATCATAGAAGAATTAACGGGAATTAAAAAATAAATAACAGAATTAGGTTTAGTTTTGTGTTTTTATACAACAATTACAGCAATTTTTTGATATAAATACTTAATGATATTTTATAAAATTACAATTTCTAACTTACAAATTATAAAAATGGCTTTATAAAGTATAAAGATTTCAACCTTGCGGCCCCAATGATCGCTTACTTACTCTAAATCTCTCTTATCTATTGTTTAATGACTGCTGGAAAGAGTTTGAGTCTAGGACATACGTCATTTTTAGTCTAGACGCAAATCGGGTCATCGGTGAGATTAGTTGAATATACAATGATATCTTTTTTGCTGATAACAATAGAACTACTACTACTACGTGAAACTGGAAGGATAAAGGAAAAGAACTATATATTATAAATGACGAAAATGAAAATATATTTAGATTTGAAAAAAGGTTTCTATTGTAAATTCATTAAACATAAGTGAAATGCTATTTTTTAATTTTTCTTTTTTCTTTTTGAAAACTTTTTGTGCCCATATTATGTTAACGTATGCATATTTTAAGTCACAGTTATTATTTTATGTTTTGTAGTATTCTATTATGTAAGATGAATGTCATGAAGATACTGAATTGTAACCATATACATCGAATTGTCTTATCGAAGTATGGATTTGCACAAGTGTGTTGAGAAACAAATATAGACCAATTGATATTTATTCTTTGTTTCCTAAGTAACAACTTCATTAAATTTTTTATATTAATATGAATTTTAGATGACGGCCAGTCGTGGCGCAGTGACACAAAGTGTTACTGCAAATACACTGGTTGTGTATTCGATCTCGACTCGGGTGCCGAGGTAATAACGTGAATAAAAAAAATAATATTAGACATTAGATAAAGCATTTCTGACAACAGCATCTTTAAATTTTGCGATTTTAACTAAATATTTTTTTCATAACCTTAAATACATATAATATGAGAACTTACTTTTAGTAAGTTGATCTTTGATCATTGCGTACTGGTAGATATGATCAATATTTAATTTTACTACTTAAAGGTCAACAACTAAACTTCCAAACTCTTCCATAATCACAAATTTTAAGTTTAAAAGCCGCCGTGGCGTCGTACGTGCGCTCCTTAGAAAAATAAACAAAACAAGTTATATTATAAGGAGCCATGTTGCCTGGCGCCTGTCTTATCTCTGGCACGTGGACTCTACCTTGAGCACTCTATACCCTTCCAATAAATTAATTTCCTAGAAAGGAATGCACTTATTCTTTTAGTAGAGCCCAAAAATATACTGGCCGTAGTTATAACTTTTTCTTTCTCTACATGGTGATGATGATGCTGCAAGTTTTGCAATTCAATTTGAAGGTTTCGTAACAACCATAATATGGCCTCGCGTAAAAAAATTCTGACCTTATACCCATAAACTACGACTTCTGTAAACCGTTTGTTTATGGCAAAACATACTCATCTGTCAATCAATCCAATTTTGGTGATCAACTATCGAAATCTTTACCATCTATAGAAATAAAAAAAGCTACTGTATTTTTTTTAATGATAATATAATTAATGTCATTTTAATTCACGTTCTTCGCCGACCTTTTATTTTTATCATGTTTTTGTTATATTGTAGGTACGTAATAATGATTATCATTATTTTGTCTTTCACAAAATATGTTTTTAATTTCTTTTTTTTTTAATTTATATAAGTATACAGTTGTCATTTTACATTCAACAGATTATGTTATACATATGTATATATATATACTTACATCAGTGGATGAAGTGAGAGATAAAACTATCTACCTAATAACGACAAAATTATATAACATATGGTACCACTTCAGAGATAGCACCTTGACTCAGCGGTCGGGTGAATCGTAGTACTCTCGTCACGTTGTATTTGGGGCTTGGAGCTCTTTGCTAATTACATTTATAATATATGTGATAGTTATAATTAAGAGTAAAATCTAAAATAGTGAACGCGAGAAGTGAAAAAAATATTATAAAACAATAAAAACAATATTCTATAGTTTTAATGAACAATTCTAGATTAAGAATATATAACAAGTGCTTATTTATTATTGTGTTATAGTTATTAGAAAAATCATGCTATCAATTATGCAAATTAATTGTATAGGTAACATTCATTGTTTTATATAAATTTTTTATTATTACTGTGATTGAATTTTAACTATAGATATAATCTGATGCTCTTGAACTTTTGATATTTTTAGACGACTCGTATCAGATTGAATATTGTTTCAAGATATTATTAATGTTTTTGTATCTTCTTTGCAGGTCCATTATAATGAAATTGCGTCAATATCAGAGGCCCATAATATCAATATCCAATTATAAGCACAAATTATTATTAAATAAGTATTTATAAGAGATCCCAATTAGTGATCACAAGAACAGTCAGTCAGTAGCATGCCAAATCCGTAGCTATTTACGAAGAATTGAGGCAGCATTGGTACAAAACATGCGTGCTAGTGGCTGCCGACTACTCAGAAAAATGGATGTGCGGTGTTCCATATTTAAACTCTTGTTGTTCCAAATGGTGATGGCTCGATGCAGCGCTAAATACCTTCAAGTGGTACCTAGAGGGGAACTAACCAATACCGAAGAGCAGAACGTCCAGGACAGCATTAGAAACTTTATGCACACCGGTATGTAATATTTATAATTTATGCTATTTTTTTAATTATATGAGTAATCATCATTTTTATATTTTTATTCTGTGGAAAATTTTAATTGTTACTAAATATATATTTGTGATAGACTTAGTAGAAAAATTAGGAGTTGAATTTCAAATTTTGAAAATCGAACATGTACCTGATTTCAATAAGACAAACTGACAAATTCAATTATGTAGCTATAACATTTTTATATTTCTTATATCGGAGAGTTTTATAAATTTTTTTATTTAACAAAAACTATCTTTCAAATGTCACGTAAGCAATTTAAAATGACAGACGGGAAAAAACTAAATCCCGAGATTAAATTTTTAAACTCTTAAACCTAATCGTGTGAGTTGTTTTGCGGTTGTCGCGAATTTGAAATGCTGATAATTGGATTCGAGTTAAGGGACAGCCTGAGATTGCCTTTGGGAGATTATCTGTAGTGTCGGTAGATTTAGGACTGCTCCGTGTTAACTACTGAATACAACATTTACAAGGGAAACATAGCGAATAAACATTTATTATAATTTATACCGGACGCAGAAAATTATATCAAGAGATATATGTGTAAATTAAATCAAAATTAATTCAGCTTCATACTGTATCCCGCACACAGCAGGGAAGGGAGAACTTAGTGTTATGACACTCCGTTGCCCACTTCCCGCCAAATTTTTCAAGGCATTGCGTGTAGAATGGCAGAACTTACCGCCGAGCTTTTTCAGCACCTTGGTGCCAGAGCTAAGAAATGAAAATATTCATAAATGATAATTTATTTGAACCCACAATCATCGCATTACAGTCATACTTTATGCCCCTGTGCCACAGCCCTCTATCAAAACATATATTTTGTATATATTTATATAATAATAACAATTACAAAATTTATCATTGGGCTAGGAATATTATACGTAATTATGATTTACCAAATAAAATTATATTACGGTACGACGTAAAATGTATACACATGGGAACTTACATGTAGTAATAATATGAAGGTCGTCGGATGTGAGAGACCGCGCAAATCTTTACGGATTTGTATATCGTATTACTACAGTTTCATATTACGAACAAAACGCGTGTCTCAAATTAATATTTATATATTTTTATATAACACTTTTTTATATATAAAATATATTAATGTTATTTTATAATAGAGCAGACATTATAAAATTAAAATCACTATAATCTCTTATGATACCCAAGTAGTGGTGTATGCATAAAATGTAATAATTGATGACTGGTTGTTAAACGAGATGAGTTGTGGGTTCGGTTCCACCCGAGATAATGAAATATTTTAATATTTTCGTTTCTACGCTCTGGTGTCGAGGCAAAGCTCAGTGTTGAGTTTCGTCACTAAACAAGCAATACCTCCAGAATTAAGCATAATTAATGAAAAACGGGAATTTGGATAATTGGAAATAAGATTATTGTGTAATGAAATACAGCAACGAGTCTAGTTATTCTCGAACCCAATAACGTGTCAAAAATAGTGTATGGATAGCGAATGCAGGTCAAATCCAAAACATACACAAATGAAGCATGAGTGCAATGAAACAGCACCATAAACCAGCAATCGTTGGCTTAATTTTGAAAACAAGCTATTATACAAGCCTATAATATACTTGTCTTGGATTGGTCGTTGAACTTTACTAACGTTATTATTAATAATCTTGCCCCAATTGCGAAACGGTTACAATTAACATCTTTGTTAGAGACTACCTATTAGTTTTTTCGATACTCTAATCTACGAAGGTTAAGCAAATACAAGTATAATTTATATTTTTATCGCAGAAGTGCGTGATAATAGCCAAAATTTATCAGTGGAAAGCGTAAAGTATAACGATCTGTGTCTGTTATCAGTCTTTATCAATATTTGAAGAGCGAATCTTATCTCGTTTGGAGAAAAGGTGCGAATCTTGGTCAGTGACGCGACGTGTGACGTAAGGCTGTCACTTGTCGTGCTGAGATAAATGATAAAATATATACCTATAGATCATATTATTAATTTAACTTCAGGATTTATCGTACACACAGCAGGGTAGGCAGAGGGCACCTAGTGTTAAGACACTCCGTTCCTCACTTTCCGCTGAATTCTGGGGGCATTGCGTGTTTCTATTACTTTATATTAATTCATCGATTTCAATTAAATTTCATCTGAATATGTAGGGATAATTTATTTTGTCTGAATTATAAACGTTAATTATATAATTTTTAACATTATTTTAACTTGCGACTTCCTAAATTTATCTAATCGGTATTCATACATATTCTTATTATATTCAAAAGATGTAATCTATATTTACACGCTATTTTTAGTCACTAAATAAATAGAGACGTGTCTTTTCTTGTTAGTGAAAAAACCTTAAATTAAAATAATTTGTTCTTGTCACTGCATACATAATAATGTTAGTTTACTTACTCCGATTAACTACTAATAAGGATGATGTAACTCGTTTTATCAGTAACTAGAACGTACTATTTTCTTTTTACTATATTATTATTAAATTAAAATATATATATATATTTTATATTATCCATCCATTTGACATCACTTAAATTCAAATAAATTTTATAATGTCAATTATTTGATAATAATGGTAAATTATACCTTAATACGTTTTTCTTTGGATGTTTGTTTTTTTTTTATTTAAATGCTATATTTATAACTTCCAGACAATATTTTGAGCTTAATAATAAATCACAACATATTTCTAACACAAGAAGCAAAAAAAGTATATATATCAACAATAGTAACAGATACGGCACCCACAGAAAAAAGATATCGTACAAAGAAATTTAAAGTGTATAATATAGTCTATATTTTTTTTTATAAACGTCCACCCACGCATAGCGATGAGGTCGGCGTTCCGGTGCGTCAACTCGAGCATGTCGTCCACTGGGGGGCGGGTAATGACGATAATTGGTGCCAGGCCCCATAGTCAAAGAACAAGCTTGTAAGTTCGTCTCTCAACCCACGCTACCACCATAGAAACATTCAACCCGTTTAATCGACACCTATTACGTTAGAAAATCCCACTGTATCGCGTTTTGAATAATTTAGTTAAGGCTATTTACGTTTTGATTAGGTACAAGCGTGTAACGCGACGGTTGCGTATTCTATTCCCACTGGATTTTTTGATATTTTCATTTCTTCGTCTTGATACCAAGGCAAAAGAACAGCGTTAAGTTCGGTTACTCAACTCGTAATATATCGAAAATTCTGCGGATAGTGTAGAAAAGAGTGTGTAAAAACTAGGTTCCCTCTGCCTACTCAGCTATATGAACCTGTAAAAAAATTACATTTTGTTCTTCCAACCTATTCTGTTATCTAACATATTATCTTAACGTGCTCATATAATAAGTTTTTATTACATGTACAGGCTAAAAAGTGTGTAATGACTAATTGATAACCTTTTTTGTTCTCTTTTATTTTTATCTGAACAATGAGTGGAGCCAAACGCTTAAATTTTGCTAAAACAAAACAGAATTAAGTTATAAATTGTAACCAAAGGCAAATTCTTGGCAAGGTAAAATAATAAGGACATAAATATAAACATTATAGCCATTGACGCTTTAAACTCTATTAAAAAAAAGTATTTAAATTAACAGCAGCAATGTACGAATAATTATAAAGAACATTTAGAGGCACTCGTGACGCAGTGGCACAGGTGATTGTAACGCGACGTGTAGGATCGATTTCCATTCAGGGAAATGAATTATTATTTATTGGTTAATATTATTCATTTATATTTTTATTTTTTCGCTCTGGTACTGCCAATCGATATGCAATGCATTGAAAATTTGGTGGTAAGAGGGGAACGGAGTGTCTTAACACTTGGCTAACCCCGCTGTGTGAGGAATACAGCGTGAAGTTAAAAAAATATTTAACAAAATAAAGAAAACTAAAACAACTTAATGTTATGTGAAATGGGAAAAATGTGATTTGCACAAGTATCTTGTGTGGCCTCATCGACGAGCGAGTGTCGAGTGTCCAGCGTTACCTACGCGGTGCTGAAATAGCGTTCCTAGTTCTTAGTAAATTGCTCATACGATCACTAGCTAGATCTAGGTTCGTCATTAAATGCATTAAATTATTAATATATTTAAAACTCTTGGTAACTTATATTTGTGTCTTTTATGTTTTTTTATATATAAAAGACGCTAATATTAGTCGGCAGTGAGACAGTGTTTGAATGCACGTGATGGTTGTAGGTTCGATACCCACTTGAGATTTTTTTTCATTTATTCATTTACCACGAAAGATAAAAATTGTACAACTGATATTTCAAAGAGGGGTCTCTAACAGAATACCTTGAAAGCGAGATTAGCAAAAAATGACTGACAATGTCACAATTTAAGATGAACAACTGAGAGCAGAGTATTACCTCTGACTACACTTCTATGTGAAGAATAAATATTATATATTTGATAAAAAAAAAGTATATTTTGTTATTTTTTTATTATTTATCATGTATCTTATACATCATTAATATCAAAATGCCGATAACTTCAGATTTTTAATAAGCATAATAAAATGTACGTATATGGTAATGCATCAAACTTAATTTTATTTTAAATCTAATTTAAGACAACGTTTTTATAGTTATTTTACATTTTTTGACCTATTTTTTTGCATTTTCGGACGGAGACAAATTAAAAAAAGTAAAATTTGCTAAGTATAAAAACCATAAATATGTTTAACACATTTTAGTATAGACTTGAGAGGATGGTTTTTCTCATAATTTTAATTTACATATTTTCTACTAAGAATACGAGTATGTATAAATAAAAAAAATCATAATACATTATTTATGTAATTTATAATTTTACATGTGTTTTACCCTATGTTTCATTTATTATTCATATATTTATTTGACTTCGTTTTTAAAATATTAATAATATCCAAGTTTTTTTATACCCAGCGCCTATGCGTCTTTACTATCTATCTATCATACCATTCAGAAGTGCAAAAAAAATGCTATTACTATATGAAATATTTTATATATTATCAATCGTTTAAAATGTACATACATGAACATTTCAAAGAATACGTCACGAAAAGATGTATGACAGTTGGACATCAAAATATGTAACAAGTGCAAATAAAAAACTGTAGAGTAGTATATACCACTATATTCATTTATAATTTTACATCTTTTCATAGATCAAACGAAACTATAAGTGTGTTTACTCTATTCAAGTGCTCTTTTTATGTTCCAAGTAGAAATATCAACGTATACTAAATCTAAAATAAACTACGAATATAAACTGTAAGAAAATTTTCTACGAAAAATTTATAAACTGAAATGGTTGATTAATATAAAGGCCAAAAGGTGTGACTGTAACGTGGCCGTTGTGGGTTCGATCCCCACTCGAGGACATAATTTATTATTTCTCAATGTTTTCATTTCTTCGCTCTGGCACCAAGGATTCCGGCGTTGAGTTCCACCACTCAACGCGCAACGCCTCAAAAAAATCGGTGGAAAGTGGCTAACGGAGTGTCTTAACATCAGGTTCCCTCTGCCTACCCTGCTATATGCTAATAAGGGCGTGAAGCTGATTTTATGTTATTTATAATATAATTTCAACGATAATCAGATCGAAAAAAAAAACGAAATCGCCTAGAGGCATCGTATTACCAATGTGGTGCGATAACTTGCATCATCAGTGACACACACGCGCCAAAAGTAGACGCAAGTGATTATTTGCACAGGTCAATGATGTTATATTTTGATAATTTCCGTTTTACTAGGAAAGCATAGTCGACTAAAAAGTACTGGCGACATCGATTCTCCATGAAAATGGACGTAATATTTTTTTTTGCTTACGATTCATATTATTAATAAATAATAATATAACAATTAACACATATTACGTATGCAAAAAAGATTAAATGTACATATGTTACGATTCCAAAACATTTACTCACAGAAATAGGTTTATTTATATGACAAAATAATAATTAATATATTAAGAAGCCAGTCGTGGCGCAGATGCAGAAGCGTGTGACTGTAAGCAGTTTGTGGGTTCGTTTCCCATTCAAGTAAATTAAATATTTAATATTTCATTTACTCGATTTGATGTCGTGGACAAAGCGCGGCATTAAAAACCAACTGTCAACGGTTTCGGCGGAAAGTGAGAAGCGTAGTGCCTTAACACTTAACGCTCCCTCTACCTACTCTGAAAAAATACATGATTATCAATAACATTATTTATTTAAAACAAAAAACTATTTTTGAACAGGTATCTATTCGCATCAGCACCTGGACACGTCGCAAGTACAAATCTCGACGCCGGTAAAGGTGACGCGGGAGGGCGAGCTGATCTCGCATGCGCTTGAACATGCGCATGCGCACGGGCATGCGCGCGCTCGTCGTGATCTATACGCGACGGAGCACGAACAACCCCACACAGTTCACTACAACCTCACTATTGACGGACGAAATCTGAGGCTGGACCTGAGGTGAGCTCTAAAAGATTATTTCATTAACAGAATTAAACTTGGAAGGCAATCGTGGCGCAGAGGCACGAGCTTGCGACCGTAAACACAGGTTGTGGGTTCGATTCCCATTCGGGGAAATTAAATATTTAATATGTTCATTTTCTCGCTTTGGTAAAGACACAATGCGCTGGCGTGAGTTCCAACACTAAATACTCCATACTCATATGCAGCGCAAAGAAAGAAACTTGTAATTTATTTACAAAAAGTAAAAGAAATCTCAAGAAATTATTTAGGTGTACATATCACGCTATTAACGTATCACGTACATCAATATAATCCAATCATACCACTCAGCATATTCTCTTGCATCGATAAGCCCTGAATTCGTATTCGCAGTAAAACTGAAAAGAGCAGTGACTGTAATGATATCGAAGTGACGTACGCACGCTATCTCACAAATAAACGTAGGTAGGTACCCTCAGATATTACCCAACAGTATTTGACGATGAATATCCTAAATTTAAATTAAATTAAATCATCTTCACTAGGTAGGCAGAAGGAAACTAGTGTTAAGACACTCCGTTCCCTACTTTTTGCTGATGTCTGGAGGCATTGCGTGTTGAGTGGAGGAACTCAATTCCGCGCTTTGCCTCGATACCAAAGCTTTGCTCGAGTGGGGATCGAACCCACAACCAGTCGATTTTACATTCACACTTTGTTCCCCTGCGCCACAACTGGCCTCACATGAATATCCCCATATTAAAAGGGGCATTGTTATAGTTTTTATACATTTATATGTAAGTAATACGTAATAACAAGGCCAGTCGTGGCGCATTGGATGCGAAAAATTGTGGCTTCGAGAAAATAAAATATTTAATATTTTCATTTCTTCGCTCTGGTATCGAGGCTAAGTGTAGCGATGAGTTCCGCCACACACGGAATGCCTCCAGAGATCTGCGAAAGTCGGGAGCGGGAGTCTCTTACATCTATATTTTACGCTCTATATTTTACTGTACATTATTGTTCCTATTTTCAATATACCGAAATAAAAAAAAATGGTTAAAACAAGTAAACTTTATATTGAAATTTTATACATTCATAGTTCACGTTATTAATAAATAAAAATAACATTATGATAATTTATAATAATTTATAGGTAATTAATATAATTAATTAAAGTACAATATAAAAATGATACATTGTAGGTACTCATAAAGTCACTGTCGCCGACTGTGAACTTTACCACTTAAACTGCACTCTTTCGATATATCATTATATTGTAGTTATTTAAATATATATTTGAAGTTAAATTTCTGAAATTAATTATTTCATATTAACGAGGCCAGTCGTGGCACGAAGTGTTACTGTAAAACCGACTGGTTGTGGGTTCGATCCCCACTCGAGGAGATGAAATATTTACTTAATTTTATATTTCCATTTCTTCGCTCTGGTGTCGAAGCTAAGCGCGGCGTTGAGTTCTGCCACTCAACACGCAATGCCTCCAGAATTCGGCAGAAAGTGGGGAACGGAGTGTCTTAACACAAGGTTCCCTCTGCCTACCCTGCTGTGTGCGGGATACAGCGTGAAGCTGATTTATTTTTTATTTTAATTATTTCATATAATTAGTTACCTACAGATAATATAGAAATTCTAAACTTTAAAAGAATATGTTTAATTTTTTTATATATATATCTTCAAGCAAATTATAAATTAGAGAATAAGTACAGTATTTTTTTTATCTACAATTCAAGGATATTTTTATTTAATAATAAGACTGACCTGCCGGATGCTAGCTAATAAATAGATACCAATTTGTTTCAATAAGTGATATGTTAAATCGCTTCCTAGCTTTAGACGTTAAAGCGGACGCTAATAAGAGTTACAAAATAGTCAAATTAACACGTGAATGATAGCTTCACATTAATTATCTAGTGACGATATGTTGATAAATATGTGGGAACGTGCATGATCAGCGATATTATAGCGCATTGGTAAAGAATGTAATAAATAGGGGTTCAAGTCTGACTTTAAGTTTTTTATTTGAAATGTGTATAAATATGGATGTTTTTCTAATTAGACAAAGCAATCGTTCATTAAATTCCAATGAATTCCAATTGTAAACATGGCGCAGAGGCACAAATGTGTAACTTTAAACGCAACTGGATGTGGCTTCGATCCCCACTCGAGGAAGCGAAATTTTATTTCAATTTTCATTTTCATTTCTTCGTAGTTAATTGATGTGACGATCTCTAGATCGTGTAATTATTATTTTCAATAAAATAAAATAATAAATCAAATAATAAACTGTTGCACGCTATATCACGCACTCAGTGCCGCGGAACTAAATGCCGCGCTCTGCCTCGACACCAGAGCGAAGAAATTGAAATATAAATTTAAATAAATATTTAATTTCCCCGAATGGAGATCGAACCCACAACCAGTCACTTTTACAGTCACACTTTGTGCCACCGGGATACGACTGGCCTCATTCTAGTTCCAGTTATTTACTATATTTCATATAATTAGACGATTTTTTTTCTTGGGCGCTATCTAGGCAACGTTGTGATAGGAAAATACATATATATTTTCCTATCACAGCGGTTTAACTGAAATCATTCAAGTACAAAGAAACCAGTCATCAGTCAACAAATAAAATCTGTACACTCTGACCTTGAGACGATCACCGCACTAAACATTGAACAGGCGACTTCTAAGGAATACATATAAATCTTCTTACATCTTGACAAGTTGAGAAGTAAATTTATTTAATTTTATGTATAATTTTCATACATTTAAATTTGCAATTTTTATAACTTATATCATCATTGCTAAGGCCAGTCGTGGCGAAGCGGCACGAAGTGTGACAGTAAAGCCGACTGGTTGTGGGTTCGATCCCCACTCGAGGAGATGAAATATTTACTTAAATTTATATTTCCATTTCTTCGCTCTGGTGTCGAGGCTAAGCGCGGCGTTGAGTTCTGCCACTTAATACTCAATACCTCCAGAATTCGGCAGAAAGTGGGGAACGGAATGTCTTAACACTAGGTTCCCTATGCCTACCCTTCTGTATGCGGTATACAGCGTGAAGCTGATTTTTTTTTGATCATTGTTTCAACTTGTAAAATTATAGTTACAAGCATTTTTTTTTATATCACGCTGTATTCCGCACACTTCTCATTTTTCGCTGAATTCTGGAAGCATTCCGTGTTTCGTGGCAGAACTCAACGCCGCGTTTTGCCTCGACACCAGAGCGAAGCAATTAAATATTTTCTCGAGAAACGAACCCACAACCTGTCGCGTTCACAGTCACACACTGTGCTCCTATGCTACTGGCCTCGGTAGTTATAATCTAACTATTAAGAAATGCTAAAATAGTAATTTCCAGCATTTTTTCTACGCTAAGTTATATTTATAGATATGGCAAAGGTTATTGTACACACATAGTAGGTGACATGTAAATAATGATGTAACCCCAATTAGATTGCTCAACATAAACTTTTTTATAAACATTTCTAATTAGACAAACAATTGATAAAATCAACGTTATCGTTATTTTTAATGTAGCCGCTTATTTTAAAACTATATATTTAACGAGCGGCCCCCGCGTGGCTTCGCCCGCTCTTACAATACAATCACTTATTTTCGCATGTCAATGACTTTCATGATCTAATAACATTATAATTTTAAAGGCAATATACATTAATAGCTAGTTTAGTTTAAGCCAATTCAATTAAACACTTATTTTCTAGCACTAAAATAGACACAAAACCTTAAGTGAAGCCAATACCAGAATCCAGACCAGAAACCAATTGTGAAAACTGCATTTAAATCGATTACACCGTTCCTGAGATTAGCGTGAACAAACGCACAGGCAAACTACTACTATTAAATTAATAAAAGCCCCTGATAATATTATTTCTTATATATCTGCCAAGTACAGACACCGATACGTTACGATTCCGTTTTATTATAAGTAGGATAGATAACTATTTATTTCAAATTTTATATAAATAGTTAGTTATAAAGTAACATCTATATTTATCCTTCTTTATAATAGAATCGTAACGTATTGCTTTATTTTTTCAAGCGTCTAGAAACATTTGATTTATTCCACCACAATAAACTGAGTAAAATAAAACAAAACGAATGTTAAACCTAAACCACATCCATCTTATTTATTCTGGATCCAAGTATATATTAGTTTAGTACAAGATGTTGGCTATGAGCCTAATATACGCGATACTTGTTACACTCGATATAATAAGCGTTTGACGATAGTTTTTCTATTTTTCCAAATTTTTCTGCTTTTTTTTGCGAGCAATATTTTATTAATTGAACATTTTTACCCAACATAACTAACGAACTATGGTTTCTGCTAAAATTATGTGTTATTGCAACACATAATTTTAGCAGAAGCCATAGTTCAATTACAATAAATTATAATAAAAATTTTAAAATAATATTTATAATGATTTTTTTTTTACGGTACACAAATTTGTTAGTTTCTATTAAAATGCGAAATAAAAATAAAATAAATCATGTTGTATGCCGCACACGGTTAGATAAGCAGAGGGAACCTAGTGCTTAAACACTCCACATTTCAATTTCCGCCAAATTTCTCGAAGCATTTTGAGTGGCGCAACTCTGCCAGAGTCCAGTCCCTCGAGTGGGTATCGAACCCACAACCGTCACGTTACAGTCACACCCTTGTGCCCCTGCGTCACGGTGACCTAGTTCCTATCAAAGGGTAAAATATTTATTTGATAACAAAATTTCCCCACAATTACTTAGTCTTGTTATCGAGAGTTAGATATAACGAATGCCAAATCCAGTCTCGAACAGCATTCTTGTTGCAAATAATGCAATAAATGAAAAGATAAAATCGACACTATCTCACTTTAGATTAGAATAGCGGTACAGACTAAAATTAATAAACCAAGAGACAGACGGCTCAATACGTTTCGTGGAAATGATGATATTGAGTGCCTTCTCAATTAATATGCCCGATGTTAACTCATTTGCTATTCATTAAAACTGAATGTTTAATTCGTTTACCGTATAAAAACTAAATTTATTTTACCGTGTTTGGTTTTTTTTGTTGTTTCAGTGCATTTTTTTATATATAAACTTATATAGTTGCCATATATAGTAGTTATATGAAACAAATCCTATATATCGTATAGCAAAAAATATATATATGCTATAACCTCGATTTCAAGTTTAAGTGTTACATTGCAAACATAAACACATCATTCCTTTGATTTCTTGCCCTTATATGTGGTGCTTATTTATTTTCTATCCATTCTGTCCCTTGTTGGGTCACGAGAGTTTTCCGATATAAGGAAACCTAACATAAAATATTGTATTCACTTCATTGATATCGCCTCGGTGTATCGCCGGTACGACCTTTCCATGCCTGTCATGTTCTTGAAAATTTTTTTTATTTATGTTAATGGATTTATTCAGTGCAAATATATCTACATATATGTAACAAATAGATAATGTAAAAATCTAATATCTTTTTTGTGTCAAAAAACAAAAAGAAGTCAAGTGTGAGAGATTTTTTTAAATTCGTTCTAATCAATTTTATAATTACGCTTATGCGTAAATATATTATTCAATTCTTTTTTTTCTGGGCTTGACTTGACTCGGTTGTTATGGTTTCTGTTTTCAAAGAAAACATTTTGCAGTTAGTAGCTAAATAGTTTGTTGTGTCTCGTTTAAATAAAAGAATTATATAGAGATATAGTCAATCCTGATGGCTTATATTCATTTTATAATTGATTCAAAATACTGAGAAAATAACTTGTAAATATATGAAAACGTCCCCAAAATTCTTATAATTAATTCTATTCACGAATTTATTTTAGAGATAACTTAAGTAATAATTAAAATTATATCAACTTCACCTGTATCCCGCATACGGCAGAGTAGGCAGAAAAACCTAGTTTTAAAATACTCCATTCCCCACTTTACTGCGTCTTGAGTGTCGGAACTCAACGCCTGCCTTTTATCATGTTTTTTACATAATAATATACATAAACAGAAATATATACATACAATACGATTACGAGTATATCTATATGGAACATCAACAAGATATCATCTCGTTTATAATTAAAGAGTATCACTTACCACAAAAATGACTTCATTAAAAGAGTTGTTCAGATAAGGGTCGAGGCAGAGTTTATATTAAGACTTAAGACTAAATCATTGACTAACTGCAACGTAGTGAGGATCAAAGTACGTACCGCGGAAGTCGCATTTTCATGCAATAATTTCTGGGAAAGACGGCTATCACTCACTCGTGTGACCAACACGCAACGATGCTGGGAGGCTGCTTGTGCAGTTTTTTACGCATTTCGCACAAAAATGTCGCGATTACGCACTTTCTATATCATAACAGTTTTAATTGAGGTCTTCGGACTCACTTTTATATGAAAAACTGGCCTACCATTGATAGTGTAAGTGAAAGTGTGTAATATATCTACATGAATTGTTGGGGGCAATGACGATAAATTGAGACGATATTAAAATAATGTGTACATCAAACTCTTTAAGAATATCATATAACATTTTTTGTTAATATTTTTCCGTTTCCGTTTCCTTATTTCTTGGGTTCCCGTTTTTCCCCTATTTCAAAAGAGGAAAACGATTCCTTATAGGATAATTTTGTTGTCCTTCTGGCCCGTATTTATCTCAAGATTACGTGAAGATACACAAGGTTACGTACTAGTTGAAAACTTCCTATGGACTTAAATTAAAAAAAAGTCTTACTTTCTTCTTTAAAAAACCATTACTTATTCATTTTTCACATCAGCGTATTAAATTCAAAGCACATATAAAAGAATCCAATTGAATATCACGAATTTTTGATAAAAATATAATATTTTTCAGTAATTTTAATAATATAAGCTTTTACATTTTGTTACATAAACAAGAGATTACTAACAATCAAGTACAGCATTTATGATAGGAATTTAAAAAATATACTCCTAAGCTACTAAAGCATACCTATTATAACATCAATTAGAAAACCATATTTATGTTCTGTATTTAAACGACATACAAATATCTATATATAATTTGTAACCTCGTATAGTAAACAATACCTATATAAGCAGAGAAAACCCAAATGCATCGCATGCATCTTAATGACAACGAAACAAAAACTCCATCTTTAATATGAACAGCCTCGCATATTGTTCGAAGATTGTCAATTCATACATATTTATACTACAATTATGGAAAAACAATGGGCGAGTATCACAAATTGTGCAATGGACCATTATGATATTTCGTGTATTGAATGCAATTTTACGTCAATTTAAAAGAGTACTTCCTTATTATAATACAGTCTTACTTTATGTATTCACTAAACATAATTCTTTATTGTAATGCATCTAAATGGTTTATTAATTTCAATCTTTTGTTAAGCCCTTAATTCATTGTGAGCACATTTAAGGCCAGTCGTGGCACACAGCACAGGGGCACAAGCGTTTTACTGTAAACGTGATAGGTCGTGAGTTCGAATCGCTTTGTAGGAAATGAAATATTTAATATTTTTATTTTCTTCGCTCTGGTGTCGAGGCGAGTTCTGCCACTCAACACGCAATGCATACAGAATCTACGATAATTGGGAACGGAGTATCTTGACACTTAACGGTTGATTCTGTTGACCCTGCTGTATGCTGGATGCATCGTGAACCATTAAAAAATAATAAAAAAGCTACTTTACACTGTACAGCATGACGATAACCATTTCTTTTTTCATAAGAATTCTATTTTAGTATAAAGATTTATGATTTTAATAGCAGAGAAGAAATAATAAACGCAAATATTAAATGTCACGCATAAACTGTGGATACTTGGAAATTGGAATGAGAGGGAGGCGTGAAACCATTAATATTAAATTGATTTTTTGTCAGGTCGATCTTTATAAGGAATGCGGTTAAGAATTTCAAAGCGAGAATTCTGAATGCATTAATCGTTGTAACCTAATGGGGGATAAATTGACGCCATCGATAATAAATTTACGCATTGGCTACATTGATCGGAATCTGCGCGCCAAACTGGCTATTTAGTGAGAGCCGAGTGTTGCCATGCGAGTTAATTTGAAAATATTTTAAAATTATTAACTGTAGTGCATAAAAAAGTTATAAATTTAATAAAATTTATGTAGGTATATTAAATTAAACAATTCATTTTTTTATTCGATTATGTTATTACTATTAAGCAAATTAAATTAATTAATGTATTCGTTGTAAATATTAGTACGCAATTTGTTTAACAGTGCAACTAAATTTTAATAACAGTTTGATAGTTAAAATCATGGTCAAATAATTTTATTCAAAATAAAAAGTCACATGTTTCCAATTTTTTAACTCAGTGGAACTTTTTTATATTTACTAATTTAATTTCATAGTATATATATATATTATTATATAATCATTAGTTATGCAAAAAAAATTAAAATTATAGGTACCTACGTACTTAATTTTTTTATTAAAAAATTGTATTGACAATTGATATATTTTTTAAATATAATCCATGACACTGCAACTTAACATACGTGTTATTTCAAATGAAATATGGTTGTGAGAATTTTTAATTTCAATTTAAATGTGTGACAAGGTCTAAGTGCAAAAGCCTCGTAAAAGACTAATAAAATAAAGGATTCACTCAGCAGCGTGTCGTAACCGCAGCGCTTAAGAGATTTATTTCTCTCTATTATGGCGTACTCAACTCAATATTACTTCAACATTCGCAAAAAAATATTAAATATAATTATTTTAAATTCTTTAGAGGTATGTGTTGGACTATTGTTACGATATTACTCATTTCAACGAGCAATAACTATAAACAATTCAGTTGCCGTTGCGTTTTTAATTTTAAGATCAGAAGAAACCACAAATACACGAAAACTCGCCGATATCTGACATCAGACAGAAGACGCTACGAATTAAACAGTCCGTGTGTCTGAATCTTTCCTCGCAAGCACTAGACATATCTATAAATCTATAAAAATGCTACGTAATGATATCAAATAATAGAAAATAAAACAATGTACTAGGTACACCAAAGCTAGAAAATCTGTTTTGTGCATCAAAAATAAAGCTTTTTTTCCAAACCACAACAAAGCCATCACGTGTTCTCAGAATACAATTGTAGAACGCGGTTTATCTGGACGTCTGCCATAAACATCATCGTCGCACTGTCTCTGTAACAAGGAACTAACACATAAAAAAAAATAATAAAAAAATCAAAAATAAATAGATTTCTTTGTCGGATCACATATCTGGCACAGCTAGTCACGCTGGTGGTGGTATACGCGGATGTCTCGTGACCACCGGCACCGTGGCAGCTGTCGCAGACGCGTATTTGGGGCGGCCATATTTGCTTCTACTAATTGCCGTAATGAGCCTTATCTGTATGTTGTGAGTCGCCACTCAGCTCGTTTGCTTACCGATCGACAGCTCACCTTCCTTCCCCAAGGTTATATTCCACAAATAGTACAAGACTAAAACTAAAACATGCTATTTGCATTCTAATGCAGTAACAGTTAACTTTATACACATAAATTTCTTAGTAAAACAAACGTTAAGATAGTTGTAATTATGTTCCAGTAAAATTGAGCAAAGTTCATTAATTGTGCAATTTTATTGTAACGTTTTACTGTAAAATGTTGTGTTGGTATTCGTTTTCTTTATATTGCGACTTCTTTATCTGATATCTAAAACTGGCGGTCAATACAATTACACGATAAATCTTGACCGCGTTCACTCGAACTCCACTTTTTACGGTTATCATATTGACCACATTTTCTTAAATTGTTCAAGAATATCTTTTATATTAAAATCGAATTTATGCTGTATCCTGCACACAGCAGGGTAGATAGAGGGAATGTGGTGTTGACGCACTCTGGTCCAGACGTACCGCCGAATTTTGAGACATTGCGTATCGACACCTGAACGAAGAAATGGATGAAATTTAAATTTAAACAAATATTTCATTTTCTCGAGTGAGGATCGAACCCACAACCAGTCGCATTTACAGTCACTCTTTGTACCCCTGCGTCACGACTGGCCTCAATAAAAAACCTTTAAGATGGTGTTTTTTAAGTCTTGAATATTCAGCAGTTTTTACTTAATAGTTAAACTAATTGAAATAATTTCGCCTAGTTATTTTGACACCATATAATTCATAACTTTATTTTTTCATAACTTTATTTTATCCGATAAGTTTTCTCAATTACATAAGTTTATGAAAATTATGTTAAATAAGTGAAAGTTGATATTCGACCAAAAATGGAAATAATTACATACCTTCAAAGTGTTATATACAGACATATATTCTACAAATCTATTATATTTTTATTAATATTAATAATCGAATTATGTTAAACACTCAATAAAGTTTAATTAAAAATAAAAATGGTAAAAATATTATTAGAAACGTACAAAGTTAGCTCTAGGAAATTCAAGTCCTTTGCGTGTAATACGTTGATTTTTTTTTTAAATATATATATATATATATATATAATATAATAAAAAAAAGAAATAAATAAACAGAGTAAAAAGAAGTTCTTCACACATACTATATAAAAAATTGGTCTCTTCATTTATAAATTATCTACATATATTTTAAACCTTTTAATATTTGTTACGCGCCACCCGGCTCGTCGGCAACTCTCGCGTACGCGGTCGCCGAGCGGTCGGGGAGGGCTTGAGGGAATGACGCGCGCTTATAATGTCAAATTTGGGCGGGAAAATGTTGGAGTGAACAGTACAGTGAATTATAATTAACAATATTGCAAGAGATATGGCTATTGGAAGTGAATAAGTGTTTCAATATCTACTTTTTGCGTTATATATTCATTTTTTAATTGCGATAATTGTATTGGTATTCATAAACTATGGCGAAAAAACCAGCAAATCGGGAAATCCACCAAATTATTCTTTCTCTTTTGTAATCCATTAAGTAATTTATTCTTATGTATATCAGTATCAATATTTTTAAATGGTTTTGGTCGTTTTATTTATGAATATTATACTAAAAGAATTTTATATGTGTATATAGAGCTTCATTTAAGTAATTCAAAATAATAAATGAAATATTATTTTTATATTACACAGGCCGTCAGTGACATTTATTCCTCCGGCGTTAGTGGTGGAGAGGCACAGCGTGCGCGGGCGCACGCGGAGTCGGCCACAGGAGGCATCCACCTCCTGCCATTACACCGGCTCTATTAGAGGACAACCAAAATCTAAAATTGCTATATCCGCTTGCGATGGACTGGTAAGTTGTAACTAAATAATATATCTTTTATCATATTTAGCAGTTTTTTTTGCTTTCGTATCTATAATTTAAAAATACGCAATGGCTAGTCGTAGCGCAGCGGCACGAGGTGTGACTGTAAAACCGACTGGTTGTGGGTTCGATCCCCACTCGAGGAGATGAAATATTTTACTTAAATCTATATTCCCATTTGTTCGCTCTGGTGTCGAGGTTAAGCGCGGCGTTGAATTCTGCCACTCAACACGTAATGCCTCCAGAATTCGGCAGAAAGTGGAGAACGGAGTGTCTTAACACTAGATTACCTATGTCTACCCTGCTGTGCGGGATACAGCGTGAAGCTGATTTTTATTAACACAATAAACAATACACTTTCATATATCATTACATTAATATTATTACTATAGATAAATAATATACTGTCTAAAATAAATTGCTTTGTTTTGCTGCTAACTTTAATTTCACCGTGGCGCCGTTCTTCTCAGTAATCGAAGCATCGGCATACCCCTGCCATTAATCTTGTAAAGATGCCAATTGCTACAAAAATACCAACATTTCTAAACCGGCCCTACTCCGGTGCTTCGTGCGTGCGGTCCTTGTTGATTGCTTTTTGAAAATAAAATAAGAAATACATACATATGTGCGCACTGTTTGAAAATCGTTAACTTTATTTATTAACTATTTTATAACAAGCTAACTACAGCCTGTTGAACCTGAAGTGCTTAGTATTCATCAATATTTACTTAAATTTATATTTCCATTTCTTCGCTCTGGTGTCGAGACAAAGCGCGGCTTTGAGTTCTGCCACTCAACACGCAATGCCTCTAGAATTCGACAGAAAGTGGGGAACGAAGTATCACTAGGACCCCTCTGCCTTCACTGCTGTGCGCGGGATACAGCATGAAGCTGTTTTTTATTTGGTATTCGACATTAGTGAAGACCTACCTTCATATTCTTTGCCCCTCAATTTGACATATACAACATTGTAAATGTCAAATTATAATAATGTTATGCATAATGTAATTTCACTATTATTTTTAGTATTCTCTTTTTTTTCTTTTTTTACATATATGTGAAAGTACATTATGCATAATATTATGTATTTGTACATACTACATACTCCAGAGAAAAATCTCGAAGATTTAAGTGATTACTTAAAAGACCAAAAATTTGTTTTATATGCCAAATTACACCTAAAATTAAAGAATCTCAAAAACTGTAACCTTTTTCGTGTAGCTTTAATTTTCAGTCAAAATTACTTTTTATCGAATCACAAAAATACCGCATTCATATCTAAAAAAGGTTATTACAATCTTTAACAGTTGTAACTTGTTTATTAACAGTTTACATTTATTTTAAACTTAATGGAAACTAATGAGTCTTAAATTTCGAAATTTGGAACGGTTAAATCTTTAAAATCAGTGAACAAGTTAATGATAACTGTTATAATACAGTACCTACGTAAATATTCTCTAGAGAGAATATTTACTGTATTATAACAGTGTATTATAATAATGAGAATTCTAAACTCAACTTCACGCTGTATCCCGCACACAGCAGGGTATGCAGAAGGAACCTTAAGACACTCCGTTCCCAACTTTCCGCCGAGTTCTGGAAGCATTGCGTGTTGAGTGGCGTAACTCAACGCCGCGCTAAGCCTCGACACCAGAGCGAAGAAATGAAAATATAAATGTAAATAAATATTTCACTTCCTCGAATGGCGATCGAGCCCACCAACCAGTCGCGTTTATAATCACACTTTGTGCCCCTGCGTTACGACTGGACATATAATGAGAATTCCTATCTTTCTGTGCTTATGAGAATTCCTATCTGTGCACATTCTCAAAATATACACACCGATTACCGACGCGATGTCTTCTACTTTTTGCCTTTCAGTCGTGCATTAAACGTAATCATGATAAGATTTTTTGTTGCTTTTATGATCAAAAATTATGATCATGTGGGCTGTAACTCATAATAATATTCAAAGGCTTAAGAAACACAAATGGTATTTTTTTAGACTTAATTGTGGCAGTTTCCTGCTATTTATAACTGTATAGTTTTAGACGATGAATAAAGAATTGAATCTTTTATTTATAATACTTATTATTAAACTTTTTTATAATATAAAAAAAAAACAAAACATTTATTTTTCGTATTCTCTTTTTTTATTTTATCGCTCGTTCTAAAACAGAAAGTTGCATTGAACAGAAAGTTACATTTAATATTCTTGCTTTATTAAAAAAGTGTTTTAAAATTTTACTCACTAATGGTTTTGTGATTTATGATAACATTTATCCACCCACGAATAGAACGTGAATGATTCTTAATAAGTCGATTATTTCTTATCTCATCAAATCACTCGCATCAAGAAAACTTTAGATATTCTCGTATATTTTTAGACGTATATAGACACAATGATATTATTATATATTATAATAACAATATAATAATTAACAAATAATAATTACACCTCAAAATAATATAATTATGTATTATCGAAATAATATTGCTGAAAAAATGTCTAATTTAAATTGGCTACCCCAATAGATTTTTAAGAATAAAATCTATGAATACATAACACAATATAATATAACATAGTCATTTTATAACCTGAATATGATAATGACCTCAAAAGAAGTAGACACGTGATATATTATGTACATACATTTATATAAAAAAAACGCAAACAGCGTAGGCTTTATTCATTCTGAGTTATTCATTTTTTTTAACATTAATAATATTATATACTCTTCATAAAGACTTCACGATACAAACTATTTGTTAATTACTATCAGTAAAACGCATTTTTTTTATATTTCTAAATTTTATTTAATGTTTTGACCAAAATTATAAACCAAAGAGCAAATATTCCTATAACAAATAGCCATTCATTGCGCTGTTTGGTACTTATATGTATAGATGATAACGTATTTCTAAGTGATGCCAGACTTAGGAGAGAAAAATATTTATTTAGAAAACTTATAAAAATTTTAACATAGGGGAACCCGCGCCCCTTAGAGACTGTATCAGCGCTCTGACCACTAAGCCATACGATAGTCGAAATTCTTATATATTTCTTACAACTGTTGGTGGTGCAAATCGAAGCAGCAGAGATTATTTTACTTAACCGTGACAGAATCATGGAACAAGTATTTATAAACACAAAAATACTTCCATGAAACTGGAACATAGAAAACGGAGTTGAGTGCCGCCACGCAACACGCACTCAACATCCTCCAGAATTTGACAGAAAATGGGGAGTCTCTTAACACCAAGGGGAACCCCCTGCCTACCCTGCTATGTGCGGTATACAGTTTGGATGCTATGGTATGGTATGCAGTATGGATAGTTTTTCCAATAAGATCACGCCACCCACGCCATTTTGTAATTCATATTTTCAAACAGCGCGTTGATAGCTTAACTGGCATATTAGCATACGATTTACACATAGTTATATAATATTTAATTATAGTCTATTTAGAAATAATAGAACTGGACTTGTGATACTTCACTCCCACTTGACCGACAACGATTGTTAAGTAGTTTTGTTTAATATCAACACTCATTTCTTATACAAACATTAATTCGCAGAATAGAGAAGTACTATAAAGTGAAATATGATCAGGCTTTCAAATTTTACTCATAAATCGACGGTCCCTATGTAAAGTATCAAAAGTGAAAAATTGCAAATGTCTTTTATTGTTGTTTTGAATTACATTTTTAGTAAAAATTTTAGTATAAATACATACTATGAATATAAAAACAGACGAGTATTTTATATAATATTTAGAAAAAAACTGAATAGAATTTTAACACCTTTGTTTCATGCGGGATCGTGTTGATTTGTAGTTTATTTGTAAGATTTTTATATAATCCAGTATAAAATAAAACTATAAAAATGTTATTATATCAACAATATGCAAATTCAGATTATAAAGTAACTATCTGTTTTTATATAAAAATATAATTATCATTTCAATAAAAATCACATAAAACAACTCTATATAGAAATCTTATAAAAGATAAGTGGAGTCTATAAACTCGTTTTGTACTCGTTGATTTTACAGCTTCACGTTGTATCCCGCATATAGCAGGGTAGGCAGAGGAAATCTATTATAAAGATACTCCGTTCCCTACTTTCTGCAGAATTTTCGAGACATTGCAGGTTGATGATTAACGATTTAACCTTATAACTAGAGCGAAGAAATGAAAATATTAGTAAATAATAATCCATTGCCCCGAATGGCAATCGAACCCACGACCGTCGCACAGTTGTGCCCTTGCGCTGCGCCGCGACGGCCTCTAACATGTGATGTTTATAAAAATATGAATAATGAATAAGCAAGCTGCTTTGCAATGTGTGAACTGTGACTTTCGCGGCCTTCCAGTCGCAAGGCCGGCGACATACAGGCTGGGCGAGTGGTCGGTCGCTCAACTTAATGACAGCGTAGATGAGAGCGGTAGATTGTACCAGCATGTCATTTTTGCTTACAAATGATTACGCTAGTCCAAATACTTGTTACTCAATTATATATTTACTTTAGTTGTAACGCAATCGATTAAAACATATAATGTTGAGAAAAACTTATGATTTTTAGTCATTTTAGTCACATGTGAAATATTATTTTAATCTTAAATAAAATCAAATCAGCTTCACGCTGTATTCCGCACACAGCAGGGTAGATAGAGGAAACCTAGTGTTAAGGCACTCCGTTCCCCATTTTCTGCCGAATTCTGGAGGGATTACGTGTTGAGTGACGGAACTCAACGCCGCGCTTAGCCTCTACACCAGAGCGAAGAAATGGAAATATAATATATTATATTGTAATCTTAACTTAATGAAAATCTTTAAGTAAAATTCTCCTTAAGGAAATATATAATACAGTTGTCCATAATAAACGATTCTGCAATACCAACATACATACAATTGAAAATTTCGATTGTAATCTTCAAACTAGATCCAGTTTGTTGTTTTCTATTCGAAGCTTATCGCGATAAATCATTAAACAATCAAGCAAACGCCAATCCGGGACGAAGTATCGTCACATCTAATACGTATAGAATGGTTTCTATTAAATTTTGCGCAAAACTGCGTCGGCCTCTTTATCAATCAATTTATCTAACGTTACCAGTAAATAGACACAAGATTTGTTGACCCACTGCCTTCTAAACCGGTTCGGCGTTCGACAGACGTTTGACTATTTAATATTGCTTTAGAATTTTTTGATTTTATATACCCAACAGATACAATATTTTTTTGTTTTTGTTATATTGTAAATATATAAATATGTTATATTGTAAATATATAAATTTATAATGTATACGAGAATATATAATTAAATTAAAACAATTTTTTTATTTAGGCAGGACTTTTAAGAACGGAAAATGGAGAATATTGGATAGAGCCGTCAAACAAATTACCCACCGATAATACTAGTGGGCGACCACATGTAATATTTAAGAGATCTGCTGTCGATAAATTAAAAGCATTCCATAGACGAAAGAGGGAAGTAGACAGTAGAATTAGTTCACATGTCCATATGAATAACAATTATAAGAAGAGAAACGACGTAGAACATGATTTGAAACGAAATGCAAGACGAAGCCAAAAAGAGCTTATGGATCAAAGGAGGCGTGCATACATAGAGAGAAGACAAAAGCGGTTGGAAGCTTTGAGACGCGACCCTGTTTCATACAGACGGAACAAGAGTAAATTACGTATGGAACAAAGAAGATTAGACTCCGCCTCAATTTCTGCCTCAAAGAGTTCATCTTCAGAAAATACTAGTTCTTTGGAGAAGAACTTACACAAAAATAAAACGTTACATACCAACTATGAACAAAGACCACGACGCATTAGGAACAGACGAAGACGAAAACGATCTAAGAACTGCGCAACAAAAGAACCCGCATACCAATGGAAGACCAGAAATTTTAAGAAACATCCAGATGTAGATGAAGAAAACAAATCTGTGTATAGAAAGGTAATGTAGAAATAAACATTTGATCGTGTTTCAGAATAATCCATTATAATATTTATTACATGAAAATAAAAAAATGTTTACAGAAAAATCATCGGTCTGAATGGAAACAGACGAACAGACGCAACTACGAATCCTCAAGACGGTCGACGCGTTCCGTGAGCAAGCCGCGACACGTTGAAGTATTGCTCGTCGCCGATAAGTCTATGACCGATTTCCACAATCAAGGCAACTTGGAAACTTATCTACTCACAATTATGAACATGGTAAGCCAGTGCTTGTATCAATAACTCAAACACTTGTAAATATCAGATATCGATCTTCATCTATATTTGTATTTTCTAACAATTGATATAATAAATATATTATTCTTTAGAGAACATTTAAAATTTGAAATTAGCGGTATTTGAACCCACACCTCTTGTCTGTTTTCAAGAGTGTTTGGACGGTATCCATGGGGCACGGGTTCAAATACCGCTACGTTAATATTTTTATATGTCTTTTTTTAAATTTTGATATCTAAATTTGGAAGTTGATTATCATGTTAATATTTACAGCTCACAATTTTATATCATTCCACATTCCAAACATAGCCTTTTGTAATTAATTCTCATTTTTAGGTATCGTCTCTATACATGGACCCATCTATAGGAAACTACATTAAAGTAGTGGTAGTGAAGATTATTCTTGTAGAAGAGATACAGGCGGCGCCTGATCTGGAGGTTACCACGAACGCAGACTATACACTCGCATCGTTCTGTCGCTGGCAACACCAGTTGAACCCCAACGACGACAATGATCCCCATCACCACGACGTGGGTATTTTAGTAACCAGGAAAGATATTTGCAGTCAACACGACACGCCTTGTAGGTATGAAATTTATTTTTGATATTTTTCTTATATAATTGTCGACATGTGTTTTCTTTGTTATCGTTAATTTTGTATAATTAAAGTTATTATAATAAACTCATTATATAGTTATAATTTAAAGATGTCTCAAGAGCACTCGTGGCGTAGGTGCAAAAGTATATGATTTTATATATTGTGGGTTCGATGAATCGACCTTTCGAGAAAATGGAACGTGCTTAATATCTCTATTTTTCCGCTCTGGTGTCGAAACAAAGCGCGGCGTTGAGTTCCACTCAACACGCAACGCCTCTAGAATTCGTTGGAAAATGAGAAACGGATTATCTTTACACAAGATCCCCTCTACCTTCACAGCTATATACGGAGCAGCGTAGAGCTAAAAAAAGAAAAAAAACATAACATACTGACTTCAATAAGTATAGAATAAATATTAGGTAGAGCAATAAAACACCTGTTACAACATTCGTTACAACATATACAAATTAACATCATAGCGCGTCAATATCATACGTTAATTTTAAGTTGAATCTATTAACTGAATGGCGATGCCCCGTGTCCTACTTACGCATCTGTCAGTCTGCCCACGGCGCGATTACTGTCGAACTGCGCCTCCGTTTCGGTGGGATGGATTAATCTTAACAAATACAAAAAGTGGGTGGACGTTCACTCCGTCTTAATGCTAAACAAACGTAGAAAATTGAATATAGATAGCTATTTTAAAAGAAACCACTTTAATTAATAACCTTCTTAAGTTACAATAGAAGATATTTTAATGTTTTTATGCATTCACCGTGCTTGGGCTAGCAGTTGGTGTGTTGCGTTTTGAATTATAAAGAGATAAAAGGCCTAAATTTCATTTTACATATGCATATATAAACATTCCTTTGGATGGGATTTGAACTGACAACCATCGCTTTCATCTGAACCAACTGTTAATACAGCACACTTACGTCTGCCTAAATTGATTTTTGCAATATTTTTGCTACAATCTCTCGAGACAAGGTCAATGGCAGACATGGGTGTCTGTTCGTGAGTAAATAGAGTGGTGGATGTGAGTAAGAAACGCTAAAAATAAAGTAGAGCACTCATGATATTAGTAGCGTTTTCATGCTTACTACGCATATTACCTTTATATATAATTAATTAAATAAGATTATCTTATCTAATTTTTTGCTTATGTAAAATAAACAGTTATGCTCTGACAATATATTATATATATTTTACATACAATAAGACAGCGCGTAATTTTAAATGACTACAGTGTAAAAAAACAGACGAATTAATGTAAATAAGAACGTCACTGAATTATTTTATTCGTATACGCAATTACATTTGTATTTAATCATCAATTTATACATTCAGTTTTTTGGCTACCAAAAATTCATTCAAGTATGCAAGGCTTCCATTAATATGTGGTATTATATTTTTTTGCGGGAGTTCGTAAATAGCTAACAGCTCCGGTCGCGGTCAGCGGTCACTTCAAAGTGCCGACATTAAGGCCAAGGATATCGAGTACGTACAAAATGGGCATTCGTAATTTTAACAAAAGCCTATAAGCAAGAATAGTGTTATATAACTCGAATGTTTTTCGTTAATTCAAAATTTCATATGTTTCGCAACGCCGCCATTCTGCCACTTCAGTTCTACAAATAGCACTCCAGTCGATAAGCAGCGGACGATAATGTTAGCGCCGTTCAGAATTATTTATAGTATGTATACATTCGGGTACCCACAGACCTAGAAAAATCACGGTTGATGAAAAACAGACTATCCGAGGTTTGTAAATAAATAAAAATTCAAAATATATTAAATATATTTAATAAGCGCAGCTTTATTTTTTGTTTTAATTTTTTTTAACTACAATATTTATAATTTTCGTCTAAAAATTATATTTTCTATTTGCGCAGGGACACGACTGGCCTCAAATACAAATCATCACAAACATGATTGGTTTTAGGTTCGATCCCCACTCGAGGAAATTAAATATTTAACGTTCTTATTTCTTCGCTCTGGTGTCGAGATCAACGCCGCGCTTTGGCGCGGCGTTAACTTTGGCCGCTCAACATAAGTTTTCGCAATGCCTCTAAAATTCCGCGGAAAACTTAACACTAGGCTCCCTCTATCTCTCCTGCTACATGCGGGATACAGCGTGAAACTTAAAAGATAACTATTTGTATTCTATAATTTCTACACATTGCACGTAATTTACCGAAAAAAGAATGTGTAATGAATGCAATGAGGAAGCCCAAAGCATTCGGAAAACGGTACAAACGAGTAGTCGTGTGTTCTCAGAAAGCGGCAATCAAAAGACAATGAGCCTTTCGTAACGGTGTCAAACCCCAGGGCGGCTGTCAGAATCCCAATGTTTCCATGCATTATGCATTCAGTGACATAAAAATATTTTTAACCATATTTATAAAATTTTTGCGGTCTTGATTTTGTTTATAATGTAAAATATTTTATATAATATAACGTGTTAAAAAAATAAATTACGTCTTAAATTATTAATATGGCAACATTATTTGTGTAGCAAGCAATAAAACTATAGTTTTAGTGTGGTGAAGGCAAAAAAAAACTATATCATTATTGGAGTTTCGATCGATGACGCCGTGCAGTCTGCGTGTCGTTTCACCCACTTATCTCACCTGTGAAACATATTCTCAACGATGCTCTTTATGTATGTATATATATATATATATATATATATATATATATATATATATATATATATATATATATATATATATATATATATATATATATACATGTGTGTGTGTGTATGTGTAGAGTGCTCTTATATGACTTTATCATATTAGATTGATATGAAATAATACAATCTTGTATTTGAGAACTTTAATGAAAAATTTTCATGATAATATATTATAAAGATTTAATAATGTTTTATTACAAAATTATGTAAGTACAATGAGGAAATCCTTAACATATAAGGAAAAAGATATCTAGTATTATATTTAATTATGTACAAAAAATTGAAAATAACAACTCTAATAACTTGAATAACAATAATGAATAAATCGACTTTATTTCGTAAATTGGCCGTGTACCACAAAGAGAGTGATTTTATCCTTAGAAAATTGCAAAGGATGCGTGCGCCCATTCGTGCGCTGTTTCAAAGGTTCAGAACCTTACTATCTGATTTCGAAACCTAAAATAATGGCCTTAATTCTTTGATTTATATTTAACTTTTTTATCAATAAATATAATTTTTTATCGTGTGATTTTAAAAGTTAGTTATCTATACCTATATCTTTTGTACTGTAACAATCGGTTGAAATGAAAATTTTAAATATTTCATTTCGGAATCAAACCTGTCGAGCTTACAATCGCACGCTCGTGCCAGTGCGCCATGACGGGCTTTAATATTTTAGATAATTATAATCAATATTTTAAAAATATTTATATTACAACAAATCAATATGCATCGAATCGAATTATCAATACTGCGCTCATTCGTACAAGACGCCACGCCGAGTTCGCGGTCAATTAAAACTTAACGCTAAAAGTTACCGCAAATAACTTATTTACTTTACCTTTACACCTTTAAGCTAACACGCGTCGGGACCACCTTCGAGCCATTTGTACAAATTCATACAATTTATAAGACAAGAAAGGAAATCTTTTCATTAAATGTGCGAAATTGTTAAAATATAATTATTAAGATTACACCTCGAAAATAATGTTTGATTGCGCCTATATGGAGTCGCAAATTAATAGCGTCTAAATATGAAGGTAACTGCTATAAATTGTCTGTATTGAGAAAATGATCATTAAGGCTTGAACTTTCATTGTTATTCTTGTAATGCCCTTCAAAATAACACCTGTCCAATAGAATAGACATCAACGCGTGCCCACTCATTCGTTTTATTATTTTCTAAAATAACGAATTGTTAAGTTAATAAATTGTATTGTTGCAATATGTTGCTAAATATTTGATTACAATTTTGTTTAATTATATTTTTTTTCGGCTTCACGCTGGACTTGGTTTTTCCATCTTTATACAGCAGAGTACGCAGAGGGAACGGAGTGCTTAGACACTCTGTTCCCAACTTTTCTAGGCATTGCCTGTTGAGTGACGGAGTTCAACGTTGCACTTTTGCCTTGGTACGACAGCGAAGAAATGAAAAAAAAAAAGAATGAATAATTATTCAATGGGCATTGAACTCACAACCATCGCATTACAGTCACTCACACTCTCCTGCGCCACTGCGGCCTCTATATCATATTCTAAAGGAATTATCAAAACTACAAAATTATAATATATTTTTTTATTTTATATAAAAAAATATATACATTGAAATACATAAGACGTATGTGTGTGTGTTTGTGAAAAAATATTCGCACCTAGATATATACATGCAATGAAGTACAAAATTTATTATAAGGAATTTATAGAGCTTTTCGTTGGCTTCCGTATGAGTCAGCGCGCGTGCATATTATTAGACGACTATTCCGGGCCTCGTCTGCGCTCGCCGCTCCCTACTACTAAACTACCTTACAGCTGGTGCACATGGCTTACATATATAGTGATTTTAATATACTTATGTTATAAACAAATAGTTGAGTCCCGTCACTCCACATGGAATGTTTCCAGTATTCGGCGGAAAACAGTGTCTTGACACTGAACTCGTTTTGCAGCATGAAGCTGAAAAAAAAACAAAAAAATATAACAATATTTAACTAAAACAATGACACGTCATTGTTTTATTTGTAAATTAAGGTTTTATATTTTTAAACACAACAGAAATAATAAATTTTAATTTATAATACAATATAACAGTGACAAGAGGCTTGTTATCTCAAAGAATGGCAACATATCAAATCACCAACAACTTATAGTAAACTAGTTCTTTTGTAATGTTGACAAGAAGCCCGACCGCGTCCGTCTGCGAGCGCTAGACATGACTTTTTTAACCGACTTCCGTAACGAGGAGATTATCAATTCGACTGTATTTTTTTTTATGTTTCAGAACTTTTGACTGAATATACCGATTTTGATGATTTTATTCTATTTTTTATTTGAAAGAAGTTCCTCTCGTGTGGTTCCATTTTCATTTGGTCCCATTTCTGACAGTATTATTCATTAGAAAATCACATAAGTCTTAAATTTGCATCAAGTATGTACGCACAAAAAATGGAAGAATTACTCAATACCACGCCAACTGATTTCGATGATTCTTTTTATTAGAAAGCATACACTTCAAGGGTAGATTGATGAGAGTTTGGTTAGGCTCTGATAATGGGATGGATGAAGTCAGTTTATTTCATTTAAAATTGTAATTATTTTACTTAGAGACACACTGTGAAAGTGTGAGCTGGTCTTTAGGACATTAATTATTCACACCGTAGCTGCTGCGCAACTACCACCATAATTACTACGCCATTACAGTTCGCTACACCTGTTATCCTGTAATAGTAATAGATAAATCTAACAATGTTATATTAGCTATTTTTGGTGTGTTGGAAAAGTGATCGCATTCCATAAAATCAATTACATAAACGAAGAGCTTTTCATAAGAGTATATGTACGTTGAAGGCAATATGTATACGTCTTTAAATCTGATTAGGTACTAATTGCTAATATTAGAATAATAAATTATAATAAATATGTTAATAAATTATAAATTACAATTATTTAAACAAAAATATCTCTACCAAAGGAGAACGACAACAACATTTTATGTGATGAAGAAGATCGCATAAAATGTTGTTGTCGTGTTTGTTTCTATGATAGAAGAAAATATTTTATTTATATGCAAAGTTTTGTTTTGATAATTTTATAAGTTTACTAAAGAAATCGTACATATTACAGTAATCAAATATTGTTATAATAATGAAGCTAGGCGGGCTAGTGGAGGTGTGGGTTTCTCATATGCAATACCGTTCCAGCACGCTGGGCATGGCGCACGTGGCGGGCATGTGCAAGGCGGACCGCAGCTGCTCCGTCAACGAGGACAACGGCATCATGTTGGCGCACACCATCACGCATGAGCTTGGACATAAGTGAGTGTTAATGTTCTTTTTTTCAGCTTCACGCTGTATCCAGACAGAGTGAGCTCAGTGTTAAGACATTCCGTTTCTACTTTCCGTTGAATATTGGTGGTATTGCGTGTTCAATAGCGGAAATAAACGCCGAGTTTTGCCTTGGTACCAGAGCGAGGAGAATATAAAAATAAATATTTTTTGTTCTCGAGTGGGAATCGAATACAAACCTTTCACATTTACAGACACTTGCTGGTGCACCTGCGCTACGACTGGCCTCAATGCATGTTCTTTTTTTAATATATTATATGAATATATTATTATATATTATATGAATATTTTCCCACAGCTAAACGAACATCCAGTAGTTGGCTCCGGACAGATACATTTTTTTTATTTAGGAGCGCATCTGAACTCTATTTTGAATGTGAGTTTGCAGACATAAATGAATGACTGCAATTGATATTGGTAAAAATATCAGTTTAAAAATAATTTGAACAATAAAATTAAAACATTAGATATAAATGTATTTTAACTTATATTTGTATTTAAGTAACACGATTTTTAAAAATTGAAATTTTTGAAACGATAGATTATAAACAAAATTAATATTAAAATTTACTATTAATAATAACTACGAAATTTTACTTATTTCAAATATGTATTTACCAAAGAAAATTAGAATTAATTAACAGAGCTTAGTACTTAAAGTTTGAAATATTAACATTTTAATATTTGTAAAATGAATAGTATTTTTTCGACAGCGATTATTGTAAATAGAGTAGAATCAAGGTTTAAATCATATTTTTTTAACAAATGAAAGTATCATTCAAAAATAAAAAATATTATAAAAAAACTAAATTTTATATCTAAAAACAAATGAAACATTCTATTTAGCCAATCACAGCAAGATTAAGCCTTAACACCATTTAAATGTTATACATTAAATTTAATTCGTAGGTATTAGTTACCCGTGGAGTTTAACTCTTGCATCAAGTTTTAACGGGACATAAATTTTCTATTATCTGAGTTAACATTTAAGGTACCAGAGATTTTGTCTGAGTTAAGTAACAACTAACAGCCCTTGATAGCGTGTATTATACATTTATTATATGAAGTTGCCGATCCTAGCTTTCATTATATGCAACATTTTCAACAAACCGGACACGGAGTGTCTTAACCCTAGCTTATCCTGCTGTGTGCAGGATACAGCGTGAAGCTGTATCTCGTTATATAACATTATTATAAATTTACCCGTTGTATTACATTATATAACATTATTATAAAATTTGTTTTGTTATTACTACTAAAATCTGTGTTGCTAAAACTCGATGAAAATGAATCATGTTAGTTCAGACTGTTAGATCAAATTTCGATGTTATATAACACAGTGTACAACTATTTTAGGTTCACCATATATTTTGGATACAGCAAGGTGAGAAAACTTAGTGCTAAGACACTCCGTTCCCATTTTCCGCCGAATTCTAGAGGCATTGCGTGTTGAGAGAACGTCGATCTCCAGAGCGAAGAAATGAAAATATTTAATATTTCACGTTTCAGAAATGGAACCCACAACCTGTTGCGTTTACATACTTGTGCCCCTGCGAAACGACTGGCTTCGACAATTCGCAGGCTATACATTTTTATGGATAATAAATAATTATAAAACCGTCTAAAACCATATAACATGGTAAATGTCGCATTTCTTAAAATATTACCTCCACTGCCGCATGTTACTTTAACAATGCAGAGTATTTGTATGTGCATAATGCATACATTGTAGGAGTGAGGTCACAACTACGTTGCGGAGTCTGTCGTAAAACGGCTCATAAGACGTGGCTGTACAGTAAGCAGTCCCTGGTGGTTTAAAATGTTGTTTTTAATACTTAAATAGTTAATGGTCAGCAGGAAAGGCAAAAGAAACATAGTGTTAAGGCACTCTGTTCCCCACTTTCGCAAGATGTATGTAAATAGGGAAACTGTATTTATATAATCCTCTTAAAAGTAACATTTATCCCAAATTTGTTAATAATAAAAGTTAAATGAGATCTGTAAACTCGTTCCCACTCGAGGAAAGGAAATGTCCAATAATTTCATTTCTTTGTTCTGATGACAAGGACAAACGCGGCGTTGACTTCTACCACTCTACACGCGATATCTCCATAATTCACCGGAATATGAGGAGCGGAGTGTCTTAACACCAGGTTTCCTCTGCTTATCTTGCTGTGTGCGGGATACAGCGTGATGAAAAAAAAGAATACCGTAAAAAAATCTTGTAATTATAAATAAAATATATTTAAAATAAACACATTAAATGCACCAGCAGACTTGTGCATCAATCAGTAATGGTTCTAAACCATAACAACCTAGGTACAACAATATTTAATTTTCTATGAAGCACTTCAGAAATAATACAGCGCTGAGCGGCGGCTGAGTCATATCTCTAGGTTGAGATTATAACAAGGTTGCTGGTTTCCGCGTAAAAAGCTTATGTTTGTGTTTCTTTATGTTGCTGTCGGCGTTTTAATACTAAACAATGCTTTAGCCATCAAGCCCGTGTTACTAACAAATGGTTTTTTTGCTACAATATTAATTTAAATTAGTTATAATTTAATAGTAATTAAAATATCGCTTTGAAAAATAATAAACGAGTATAAGATAACAAAAATCTCGAAGCTTGAGGCCAGTCGTGACGCAGGCGCACAAAGTGTGACCGTAACCGCGACTGGTTGTGGGCTCGATCCCCACTCGAGGAAATATTTCATTTGTTTAAATATATATTTCCATTTCTTTGTTCTGGTGTCAATGCCTCCAAAATTCGGCAGGAAGCGGGAAACGGAGTGTCTTAACACCTCAGTCTACCCTGTTGTGTGCGGGATACAGCGTGTAGCTGATTTAATTTTGATGTAATTTATTAGCAATTATATTATTTTAAAAAAATAATTAAAGAAAAAAAAATAAGATTAAAAAAAACAACCTGTTACAGCATATATTAGTTCCATAATTTCAAACAAACACAAATTATGTAAGCGCGAACACGGCACAGCCAATGACCTTCTTTCCCGTAGACATGTGAATGCATCATTCCTCGAGTACAATGCACCCGGTGCATTGACGCCGCACTATCGGCCCACACAAGTTTATTATATTTTTCTCAATTAACTATCGCTAAGACTAAATAACTTATTGACCGTTATTATTAATAATAACGTTTGTATTAATAATATATTATTATATCTATTAAAAAAAAATGACATATAATTATTGAAAAAAAGTTTATATTACTTCCACTATTTATCTACGACGATCGGTATTGTTGCAAAATTTTTTAAAAAATCTTCGACTTACTGACATTATTTAGTCAATATTATTATCAGATTTGGATTGATTTAATAGCATCTAATCATAAAATAAAAAATAAAAAACCTAAACATAATGTTAAGACACTTCCGTTCTCCGCTTTCCACCGACTTTGGAGGCATTGCGTGTTGAGTGGCTGAACTCAACGCCGCGCTTTGCCAATATGAGAACGAAGAAATGGAAATATAAATTTATGTTCTATTTTAATATAATATAGTTCGCGAATGCAAAATATGATATTTTCATTTTCGAGATAATGTCGGTACACAGAATTCGACTTAAGTAAATCACAACCTACATCTACTACGTAGATGTTGCCTTATCAATGAGATAAGAGCGTGTAACAACACTTAACTACTTTACACTGACGTCTGTTGCACGTACACTGAATCTCCACTTCCTTTTCAAGTAAATTTACAAATTGCATTTTTTTTTTTGTATTTTAAATACAATAAATATAACTACATAAAATAATAATAATATACATATATTACTTGATGTAGAAAGATTTTAATATTTAAAATAAGATCATATCTGTACTGAACATTGTTATTATAATTATTGATCTACTCTACATATTATATTATAGGTACAATCATGCTAATATTATAAATGTGAATGTAAGTTTGTATGTTACTCTTTTACGCCAAAACTACTCTACCGATTATCGTGAAACTTTATACACATATTCTTAAATATGCTAGAAAGGACATAGGATACATTTTATTAAATAATAAGTAATATACATATTATCCTTTGGGTATAACATAAAAAAAATCCAAACGAGCGAAGTCGCGCTTGGATCTCTAGTATACATATAAAAACCAGAATGTTTTAATGATTTTACAGGCAAAACTACGAGCACATAACTAGTGCTAAAATAATAGATTATCGATAGAGCATATACTCTGAGATAAATATTTGTATGAAATTATTTGTAAATAAACATAAGCCATCTATTTCAGTTTCGGATTGTATCACGATACAGAGAAGATCGGCTGTCACAGACGAGAGGGATCTACTTTACATATCATGACACCAATCTTCGAAGCAGATACCGTTCAAGTCGCCTGGTCGCGTTGCAGCAAGCGGGACGTCACTAACTTCTTGGAGTAAGTAGAGAGTGAATAGAGATATAATTAATTATATGATTCTGGTACTGGACACAGTTTTTTTAGCTTCAATTTGTATCTCGCATGTAGGAGGGTAGGCAGAGGGAACTTGGGAACCTAGAGTTAAGATAATCCGTTCCCATTAAGATATTATCGTTTCCCACATTCCATCGAATTATCGAGACGAGTAGATTGGTGGAACATTACGCCGCGCTTTGCCTTGAAAATTTTAAATATTTTACTCCCACGAGTAGGAATCGAATCGAAAACCTTCGCGTTTATAGTCAAACGCTTGTGCTCCTGTTCCACGACGACTTCAAATATAATGTAAATTACTTTACATCATTTTATTCTGTGTGTTTTGTTATCTCTTAAAATCGTTTACAAATTAAATCGTCTTACTTACTTATTTTAAAAATTAAATTGTCTTTAAAGTAAATGTTTTTATTGTATTGATATAATATATACCTATAATATAAAATAATTATTTACAAATGTTTTACTCTGAAAGGTGGATTACAGTTTCAAATAAATTATAAAGCAAAATTGAAAATTGAAATAGATATTCCTTCTAATTTGTCTTCAGACTACAAAACGAATTAAAAATAATTATACAAAATTGTTACGAGCTACAATAAACATTCACATGGATCACACCGATCGTGATGCCATCGCATCGCCCCGATTGAATCGGCCCAATTACATTATTCAAAAAGAAATATTATTTATCGTATCTCGTATTAAGAATCGCAATTTAACGAAAATTGGCATAACAATAACATGGCTGTGAGAGGAACAACCTGTTATAATTTAAAAGAATTTTTCGGTAAAAAAATATTACCATTAATTAATAACTCCAGTCCAGTGAAGTCAGTCGTGGCTGTAAAAGTGTGACTGTAAAACCGACTGGTTGTGGGTTCGATCTCCACTTGAGGAGATGAAATATTTACTTAAATTTATATTTCCATTTCTTCACTCTGGTGTCGAAGCAAAGCGCGGCGTTTAGTTCTGCCACTTAACACGCAATGCCTCCAGAATTCGGCAGAAAGTGGGGAACTGAGTGTCTTACACTAGGTTCCCTCTGCCTACCCTGCTGTGTGCGGGATATAACGTGAAGCTGATTAATTAGTTACTCGATGACCTTTAATAATAATAAGGTATTGGAATTTATGTTACATTAATTAAAAATATATATATTTATAATTGACCGTGTTGGATAAAAATAAGATAAAACGCGACATTTGCATACAGTTCTTATCGTTTGTCAACATGCCCAATAAATTTATTTCTTGGTGTAAGTTTTTTTTTACAATTTGCGGCACCGCCTACATCATTATCACTTAAATATAAATAATTACAACATGGTTTCACGCGCGTTTTCTCTTTTCTAGAAAGCCTAATAAAGAATTGGTCTAGAAGTAGTAGCGGTTCCATTGATGTTTTCATGTTTTATATCGCGTGGTCTTTCCATAGACAAATAAGCTGAGACAAGATTTAGTTATTGCAATATATAATTAATTATACGTGATAAAATCGAAAGTAGCCCTGCAGGCTTATGAATTATACGATAATTATGGTATAACGCCGGATGTCGTTTTACTAGTTGAGCCTGAACTGGCTCAACAGCCAAATCTCTGATACCTAATAAGGCTAATCAAAATCAGTTGATAATAAAACAATAAGCTCATTTGAATATGAAGGTCACGTAATTATAAACTGTTAATGGTAACCAAATTTGTTTGACAGCGCCGGGCTAGGAGATTGTTTGAGTGACAGACCGTCTCAAGAAGAACCCTATATTTATCCAGAAGTGCCTGCCGGTAAGATGTTGTTTCTGGTCTTTTTTCTTTTTTTTTCAGCTTCACGCTGTATCCCTCATGCAGCAGGGGGGGCAGAGAGAGCATAGTGTTAAAATATTCCACTCCTCACTTTCCGCCGAATTCTGGAGGCACTTGCGTGTTGAGTTGCAGAACGCCGCGCTTTGCCTAGTCACCAGACCAAAGTAATAAATAAAATCAAAATAAATCAGCTTCACGCTGTATCCCGCACACAGCAGAGTAGGCAGAGGGAACGTAGTGTTAAGACACACCGCTCTCCACTTTCTGCCGAATTCTGGAGGTATTGCGTGTTGAGTTGCAGAACTCAACGCCGCGCTTAGCCTCGTCACCAGAGCGAAGAAATGAAAATATATAATTTCAGTAAATATTTTATCTCCTCGAATGGTCGTCGAACCCACAACCAGTCGGTTTTACAGTCACACTTCGTGCTGCTGTGCCACGACTGGCCTGAAGCCGAACTGGCCGAGGTAATAAAAATATTATATATTTTATTTATTCGATTGAGAATCGTACTCACGATCTGTGGCGTTTACAGTACCTTTTCTAAAATTCACTTTAACTGGTTTTTTAGCGGAATGATCAAACATAATGTAATAAATATAAAATATTGGTTTGTTAGGGGTGACGTTCGACGCCGCGTCGCAATGCCACCTGCAGTTCGGAGCGGAAGCTGTAGTTTGCGCGAAGCCGACGGAGCTCTGCGAACATTTGTGGTGCCTCGTCAACAACACGTGCAAGACCATGCTGCGGCCCGCCGCGCCCGGCACCACGTGTGGCGAGAATATGGTATTACTTTTTTATTATTATTTAAAAAATGTATCAGCTTCACGCTGTACGCTTGCACACAGCAGGGTAGGCAGAGAGAACCTAGTGTTAAAACACTTCGTGCCCCACTTTCTGCCGAATTTTGGAGGCATTGCGTGTTGAGTGGCAGAACTCAATTCGACTCGACACCAGAGCGAGGAAATGGTAATATAAATTTAAATAAATATTTCGTTTCCTGGAGTGGGCTACCAAACCCACAACCAGTCGCGTGTATAGTCACACTTTGTGACTCTACGCCACGACTGGCCCCGCCTATAAATTATTTATATTATTATTATTAATCACCTTTTTCCCGCATAATAAAGAGAGGACGGAATGGAATACATTATATGATGAGTATTCTAACTAAATGTTTGATTTATCTTGCTAGGGCAAGTTAATTAAATTAATTTTGAATATCGGTAATCATTTCAGAAAAAGAGATCAAATCCACAATTATCACAAGACTAGACTAATTTGTGATTGCCACAAAAGATTTCTTTTACGCTTCACGCTGTAGCCCGCATGTAACAGGGTAGGGCAGATGGAGTTTAAAATTAAAACATTCCGCTCCGGGCACTGCGTGTTAAGCGACGGAACTCAACGCAGCACCTAGCGTCGACACTAAAATATTCCATATTTTCATGAACCCGTGCGCAGTGGTGCCAGAACCAGTCGTGCGTGGCGCGCACGGCGTCGCCGGCGCCGCGCGACGGCGGCTGGGGCGCGTGGAGCGCGTGGAGCGAGTGCTCGCGCACGTGCGGCGCCGGCGTGTCCACGCAGGCGCGCGCCTGCGACCGCCCCGAGCCGCTCAACGGCGGCAGCTACTGCATCGGCGACCGCAGCCGGTGAGCATGATGCACGACCCTCAAGCGATGTTATAACATAATATATCACAACTCGCAAAGATCAGTACGAATAAATTTAATTTACAGCTACAAAGTGTGCAACACGGAACCCTGTCCGATCAACGAGCCGACGTTTAGGGAAGTACAATGCGCTAAGTTCAACAACATGACTTACCACAATGAAACTATCACAGAATGGATACCCTACATCAATCAAGGTAATACTGGAACTAGAACATTCTTATTGTATTGTTTTCAGGTCAGTATGTTCGTACGTGACTCGATGTTACTCTATTCTTGGAAACGAAAACGATGCTTGGATAATATATAAAAAGTTGTTTTAGCGTCAATGACTGAGATTGTGTTATAATTTTGAATAATTAATTATGTTTTATTAGTACTGAGTATTGTTTAGTTATTATTATTATCTATTAATTAGTATTGATAATCTTGACCAGTCTTGGCCAATCGTGGCAGAGAGGCACAAACTGTACTAGTAAACGCGACTGGGTTCGATCCCCACTCGAAGATTCCATATCTATTTCTATTTCTTCACTATGCGTCCGGGACAAAGCGCGGCATTGAGTTCCACTACTCAACGGGTGCGGGGAACGGAGTGTCTTAAGACTATGTTCCCTCTGTCTACCTTGCTGTGCGCGGGATACAGGAGTGCAGCAAGTTATTTTTTTTATATAATAATCTTCATCAGCCTTTATTAATAATGTTTATTATTAACTGTAAATTATTAAATTTAAATTTACCTGCTTACGCTGCAATTGTCGAAATTAAGTATCGCTACATATATATATTATATATATTATAGATACTCGCTACATATATATATTATAGATATTAGTTTTTTTTAAATTATGGATAGATTTGAAATACGTTGCCAAAATATTAATAGCTATCAGAAAAAAAATCTAAATTTATTTTCGACCTTTACACCAAAGCTATTATATGTAGATATGCGTCTGATTAAATTAGCCTTCGATTAAAAAAAAATTACATATCTATATGTTATGTTATTGCTATAAAATAATTAGAATTGATGCAACTACCAGACAAGCCGTGCGACCTGCAGTGCGTGCCGCGCGACGGCAAGGACATAGAGGGGATCGGCGCCTTCGTGGCCGACGGCACGCCCTGCAGGCAGAGCCTCGGCAGCCGCGACATGTGCATATCGGGTAACTGCTTATTGTATGTTTCATATTAATTCCCCGACAGCCGTCGACTCCTCTCAGGCAGCCACGTAGTGCTTGCATATCTTCTGGGACAGAGTACCCTCTTCCCTACCCACTCGGTGTCGCTGTAAAATCCAATAGGGCTAACAGCCAATAGGGTTAACCTTAAGATCGAAAAAAAAAAAATAATAATTCACTGATAGTGTATGCCAGAGGCCATTGAGGCCAGTCGTTGTGCAACGACGTAAACGCGACAGAATGTAGGTTCGATTCGCCCTAGAATTGAAATATTTTATTATTTTTATGTCCACGCTCTGGTACCGAGGCATAGCGCGGCGTTGAGTTCCGCCACTTAAAATCCAATGTCTCCAGAACTCGACGGAAGTAAGTAGGGAAAGGAAAGGAAAAAAAAAGAAGGAAGTAGGGAATTGATAATCTTAACACTATTTTCCCCCAGCGGGATATAATGTAAAGCTGAAAAATACACATACGACGGAATTTAAAAATATTTAGTTATTTAAATACATTTTTTTAACCGCAGCGTTGAGTTCCACCATTCAACATTCTATGTTGAGTGGTGATCTCTCAAAAATTTGACCTAAGGTGTGTTAACTACATTGCCTCTAAACTATGCGGATAAAACCTTGAGTGAAATTTTATAAAATATTCTGTAGATATTAATTTTAGTTGTTGCTTTAATTTTTTCTTTCTACAATAATAGTAGCGATGGTTGTGGATTCGATCCCCACTCCGGATAATACTCAACTATTGTCTTATCAAAATACAGCGTTGAATCCCGCACTCGACATGTAATGTCTCGCTTTTGGATGGAGAGCGGCGCATTTTGACACTGGAGGGCTCTAACTTCTCTATGCGTTGTCTAAATAGGATATAAATAAATACTTAAACATATTTTTTAGGTGTTTGCTATAAAGTAGGCTGCGATTGGATCGTCAATTCCGACGTCGAAGAAGACGAGTGCGGTGTGTGCGGTGGAAATGGATCGGCGTGTAAAACTGTGCAAGGCATTTACAACAAGGACACTACCAGGCAATCGGGATTTAGTGAGGTTATTATGAAATTATTATTATTATTACGACGTTATATTAAATATAGTAACTTTTAATATTAATATTTTTTTTGATTTAATCTCTTAATATTATATTCATTTTAGGTTGCTGTTATACCGGCCGGTTCAAGGAACGTAAAAATTCAGGAGAAAGTTAGTCCAGGAAACTTTATTTCTATAGGTAGCGCGAAAACGAGGAAAATATATTTAAGCGGTGCAAGGTAAATCAGCGATAAACGGTTTTCCTTAATTTTATATTATATTTATATGCCATCATAACGCAGTGGCACAGCATCAACACGATGATTATAGATTCAATGGAGAATAGAGTGTTTGACCACTAAATTTTTTCCGCTTACGCTACTATGTGCTGGTAAAAGCGTGAAGCTAAAAGAAATTACGTACTTACTTTAATTACAAATACAAGTAAATAGCATTTATCCAATATTAATTATGAAAATGAAATGCTCATTAAGTTTTATAAATATTTTATGTAGTTAAAAATGTATCTTAATATGATTTTTTTTGTAAAAAAACGTGATAAATTAATGTATGAATTGTTAATCATGAAGGTACAATGTACCTGTAATTTATTAATTTAATTAAATACATTAAATAAAATTAAATAAAAGGCCAGTCGTGGCGCAGGGGCACAGTGTAACTAGTAAACTCGACTGGTTGTGGGTTCGATCCCCACTCGAGCAAATGAATTATTTATTTACATTTATATTTTTGTTTTTTCGTTCTGGTTCGAGGCAAAATGCGACGTTGAGTTCCGCCACTCAACACGCAATTCCTACAGAACTCGACGGAAAGTGGGGGATAGAGTGTCTTAACACTAGGTACCCTGCCCCTCTGCCTACCCTGCTGTGTGCGGAATACAGCGTGAAACTGATTAATGAATTATATATTTTCAGAAACGCAACGGTAACGGAATACTTTGTGGCGGGAACGCAAGCGATCTACGAACGGGATAGAGACTGGGAGAAAGTCCGAATTAGTGGACCTCTCGCTGAAGATATAAAAGTTTATGTAGGTCCCATTATTTGTATACTTATATTATTTTAAATATACATGCAACATAGTATTCTTTATTAAGACCAATGATAAAATGAAACCCGTCAAAACACAGAAATGTCACTTGATGGTAGCTAAATGTCGAATAAATATCAAGTAAACAAAATCAAAGTAATAGATTAGCATATAAACGCTTTATTTAATGAAATGTTCGCATCCAGCAACGCATCTTCCGCGGGCGGCACCGCAACCCGGGCGTGACGTACCAGTACACGGTGGCGCAGCCGCGCCGCGTCGCCTACCGCCTGTCCGCGTGGTCGCCCTGCTCCGCCAGCTGCGGCGCCGCGCGCATGCGCCGCCACTACGTGTGCGTCGACGAGCGCCAGCGTGAGCACTCATACATATGATGTTGTAAACAGCGTCTTGGGAATGAAATGCTAATTGGTGAAATAGCGAATTGGTGATAAATTATTTGATGCTCAGAAAATTTGTTTCTATTGACCTCACTGTCCAAACTATGACAGTCGGGAACTTAAAATATTTCATACTTATAACCTATATCATACACGAGCACAACTGTAAATTATTTTAATTTAACAAGCGAGCCCGCATGAAATTGCAATTTAATTATTACATATAACAAAAAGATAAAAATGCAGGCGAGGTGGAGCTGTCGGCGTGCGAGCACATGGAGGCGCCGCGCCACGAGGCGCTGATGCAGCAGTGCCGGCTGGCGCCCTGCACGCACTGGTGGGTGGGCGCCTGGCAGCCCTGCGAGCCCTGCCACATGCCGGTCAACACTCACTTCTGTCTTAGGCCTGATTCGGATTATATAGAGCTTGCAGAATTATTTTCATTTCGTTACTCTGGTGACAAGACAAAGTGCGATGTTAAATTCCGCCACTTAATAAAAAACACCTCGCTTTTTACCATATATGGGATACTACATACTCTCTCTTTCTCTGTCTCTTCTGGGTCTCTTTTTTCACTCAAAATCGTACACGAACAGTGAATTCAAAAAGTTCATCATTAAAAAGCATGTTGACGCATCGATTTTAAGCGGATATGCTGTCCCAATGCAGTGCAATGACCTTTCGTTAATTGCTATTGTTTATTATTGAATTAATTATTATTATAGCTATAAGGAGTGGAAAGTCTTTAATGTTTTATTAATTCACTTAAGGAAACTCCTAATGTTATAAATTTTACGTTGTCCTTCCTCGAACGACTCTAATTTGTTCATATGCCTAAAATTAATAAAATTTAAATTATATTTTAAATTTTATATTTGGGGCCAGTCGCGGAGCATAGACAGAAATTGTACTCAGACGTAACGCGGCTGGTTGTGGGTTCGATCCCCACTCGAGGAAATGAAAAATTTCTTAAAATTTTGCTCTGGTGTCGAGGCAAAGCGCGGCGTTGAGTTCCCCCACTCAACACACAATGCCTCCAGAATTCGGCGGGAAGTGGGTAACAGAAATGTTTTAATGGGAACAGAGTGTCTTAACACAAAGTTACCAAGTCTCCTCCCCCTACCTTGCTATGAAAAAAATTGAAACTAAATTGATTTTACAGGGCACACACGCGAACAAACACCGCAGCGTCCACTGCGTTAATAAAATATCAAATAACGTAGTAAGCGATTTCGAGTGCGATCTAGCGTCTAAGCCGATAAGCACTATCAAATGCCTCGACGTGCCCGCCTGCTGAAGAGGCTCTACCCTTGAAATGGAGCACATTATTTGAGGAAAAAAATATCATAAAAAATCTAAATTAAATCGGAAAATCAATCACATATCGAAAGAAGCAACATCGATGTGGACCAAAATTGTGGATTTTTAAATTACGATGATTAAAATGGATTGGAAAAATTTAAAAATAACATCGAATTGGACAAAAATCGCTACAAAGTTACTTTTTAGTAACTAAAAATAAAGAAACTATAACACTAAAACACACAATACATATTGACCGACTTATCGGATGTGTAGTCGTTGTCGGTGGCATTAAAAGCATTTTTTGTATGAGAATGTGCACACGAATGCGGTGCGAAAGTATAAATGTTAGAATGCAATGTGGACGCATGGGTGACTGTGGAAGTTAAGTGTTTTGTCGTTTTGCTATAACACAAACAGCCCATCGAATAGCCGTAGAGGTGAGCGATTGCGGTCAATGATTGTTATTATCGAATTATAATTGTGAATTAGAGATCATTTTTATATATCGATTGTAATATTTAAATTATTTTTTAAACGTATATTATATTGACGTTTGAATAAGTACTACGGTTAACAAGTCATGGCTGAAGTTAGATTTACTAAGCATTGTTCAATCGGGAACAAAATAAAGAAATGTAAGAAAAATTCTAAAATGATATCTGCAACTAGCTTCAGAGCGGCCACGACTCGTTGACCGTACTGTACGACGGCCGAATTCTTTGGATGGAATCGCTCGCCCGGTTCTAGTACTCGAATACCGAATAGGAAACTGTGGAGACGTACGAATCTCGCTGGATAAGTACATACAACAATGCTCTACAATTACCACTTACTGCCATATTATTTAAGTTAATTTTAACATAATCTTCGCTTAGTTTTAATAACTAATAATGTAACGTTTCTGTAACAGTATTAAAGGTGGTGTATGTATTATTTACACAGACCGACGTGAAAAATATAGATTTATACTATGAAATTTGGACCAAAAATATTTTAGAAATCAAATTCACGTTGCCATAATCTCGGTTACTGCCAATATGACACTTGTATAATAAGTAATTTATAAGATTTATAATACTAACAAACAAATCCAAGTTCATATTTTTATACAAATAAATTATTTTTAAAAAAAAAAAATCATCTATAATTATTATGCACTGAAATTGAAACCTAGTCATTAATATAATGTAATGAAAGTATAAATAAATAGAAATATTATAATCCCATTTTTTTTGGTATCCCAAAAACTATCCTCCAATCGGCCTATTAATGGTGTTAACTTTATATGTATAAAAATTATGAATTATTAAAGTGCCTCCTATCCTAAAATACCGATATTTATTATTAACCAGAGTTGTTTGTGTCCTTTTTTTTTCAAGTGGTTGCATAATGTATCTATATATCTATTTAGTATTTTATTTATCTTATACCTAACTATATCTAGGTGTAATTTTGTAAATGAGTTAACTGATGTTTCGGTTCTAAGACTCGTCAGGTTAACATTCATCTATCTATTGGTACACAATTATAATTTCTGATTTGTTAAGACTAACCCCTTAGTTAAAAATATTTAATGACATTGAATTTTTTTTATTCACTATGTAAAGTTATCACACTGGCGTATTAATTATAATTACAATTGTGTATTTAATTAGAGATGGCAATAAAACTGTGCATTGTTTATAAACTTTTTTTTTATCAATCCTTTTTTTATTATTTTATTAATATATGCAGATTTTTTAGATAAAAAGGCACAGGAGTGTGAATGTAATGTGCGACAGTTGTGAGTTCGATTCCCACTCGAGGAAATTAAATATATAATATTTTCATTTCTTCGCTCTGGTGTAGAGGAGTTCAGTCACTCAACATGCAATGCCTCCAGAATTTAGAAAAAGAAAAGAATTTTTTTTTTAAATAATTTAATTGGTTATTTCATCAAATTGTCGTATAGTTAGATGAAATGAAAGTTATATCACTAGTAAAAGGGGAAAGTCCCCAACGAGAGACACGTGATACAAAAAAATATATAATTCTCTAAAGGTAAAGGAATTCAGAAATAATACTACGTCCATTTTGTTTATATTTAATTTTAATATATAATTAAAACTTGTGACATTTTTATAGAATAGTAATTTACAGATATAAACGAATATTAAAAATATTTTACGTAATCACAGAGCAGTAGTAAGTAGAGATCTCGAGAGATTCCAATTAAAAAAATATAATAAATTAGGAATGTCAAAAATTAAACAAAAAATAATTATCTCCTTATAAATGACATTTATCATTTTAACATTAATTGAAATATAACTTATTACTACTGATTCGACGGCTTTCTTAACGCAGTCTGTTACAAAATAGCCATCGTGGAATCTCTTGGAAGTGCGTAATGACGAATGATTTTTTTCTTAAAAATATAAAAAATATATATCTAAAAAATAATTTAATTAATAATTTAAAACATAATTTTGAGAATTGAAATATAGTTTACTACTAGTAGATTCAAAATCCACTATACCTAAAGTATATATAGCAAAAATAAAAAAAAATTAGGAAGTCCAAATCAATTAAGTTTTTAATAGAAGACAAGTGATGTAGGTTCTCTACCTCATCACAAAAAAAATAATCAATAACTAAAGCTACTAAATAATCTTTAATAGCTACAATCGTTCATAATCATTCACCTCCAATTATTATTATTTACACACAACATTGAGTTACTACAAAGTGGATTGTACTGTTTTTGTACAGATATAGATAGATAGTATATAGATATATTTTATGAATATAAGATATAGACAGTATATAGATATATTTTATAAATATCAGATATAGACAGTATATAGATATATTTTATGAATATCAAATCAAAAATAATCCACTTTGCAGACGTTACATTATCTCCGATAATAGAATATAAATACACATTAATTTTTTAATGTGAAATTGACCATTTAAACTTAAGTAACATTTCTTAGAGCTAGTATAGTACCAAATGACTTCTAGGCTTATTCACAGCTAACTTATTTTAGCTATTTATCCTTATCCCCATTTCCTCTTTTCTTCTGAAAATCAAAATACCAAAACTATTTACAAATACGAATATAATAAGAAGTTTTACACTGTATTCTGCATTTAGTAGGGTACGGAGGACAACTAGTGTCAAGACACTCCGTTCACATTGCACTGCCCAATTTTAAAGACATTGCGTGTTGAGTGGCGGAAACTAAACGCTGCGCTTTATTTACGAGAGTGGGGTAATAATTATTAACTATGTATAATCCCTCGCGTTGAGGATCAAACCCACAACCATTGTATTTACAGACAAATCTCAATTTAAAATAAAAAAAATAAATAAATAAATAAACACACATAGTTTAACAGTATTTATTTTCTTTTATGATAAACACGTTTTTTAGAGTATCTCTTTAGCTATATCGTTTCTGAACTATTCTCTTTCGATAGAATCGCCTCAGATGACACATCGAATCGTATATTTTTCTTTTTATTAGTTGCACTTTTCTGAAATATCACAATAGTTTATAACAAAAAACAAAAAAAATACGAAACGAATTCTAACAATTCAATTAATTAATTCTGTTTTTTAAGTTTACTTATATATTTTTATTTTATTTTATCAGATACATTTAAACAACAACATAAAAAAATCTTTATTGATTAATTCTGAACTAGCTCGAATCTTTTCAGTGAAACATAAACTTTAAGCCCTACCTTAATTTTTTTTCTGTCTTGAAAAGAACATGGAGAATACTTTTTCGCATGAACTTCAACTTTCAAAAAAGTAATAAAACAGTTGTATATACACACAGATTTAATCTATAGCGGAACAGGCAGAGGGAACCTAGAGACACTATTCCCCACCGTCCAATTTTCGGAACTCTACGCGGCGCGGCTTCTGTCTTGTTACCAAAGCGAGCAAATAGAAATTATTCATTTTCTCGAATAGGTATCAACCCACCCACCGTAACATTTTCAGTCGGCACTCGTATTTAAATACATTTGAGTAATTACAAAACTTGAGTAATTACAAAATTGAGTAATAAACAAAACTACAGTTTCGTGAATAGGTTGTGGCCTGTGTCAAAATTTGCTATAGATTACTGCACTCATTTAATTTGAAGACTTTTCTCAGTTTTGATTATTTTTATTTTGATTTTTATTCTTTCTGCGTGAAAAATGTGTGCAAAATAAGTTCAAAAGTTCAGAAAACTCAACGTCAGAGCGGCCACGATTTGTCGACCGTACTGTAAATGTGCTAATATAATAAATTTATAAACTATTACAAAAAACCTACCTTGTCTTTAGCACGGGGGTCAGCATTCTTTGAGCGTTCCTTCTCCAGATCGGTGTGCAATGATGCCAGTTCCGCGTTCAGCTCTGCCTGCACTGCCCGCAGCCTTTCTACTTCTACCAAAACTTCTGCTTTATCCTTCACTGAAATTTAATATTAATTTTTATTTTTTGAGATGGCTTTTCTGCATTGATTGACTGGATTCCCACTGGGGAGAATGTTTTCATTTCCTTGCTCTGATAACAAGGGGGAGCGGTTTCAATTCTGTCACTCAACATGCACTCTTCACACAACAAAATTGGAATATATAATTTACGTTCTTTAATTGGGAGTGTAGAGTTTCGTAGCACTGGATACCCTTTAAGTTACTATGCAGGGTAAATTTTGGTTTAACATTATTATTTTGAGCCTAATTTATTTTTCAAGTTTCCCAACCATCATCAAATAAACACAAACTTGCAATACATTTAATACACTTCGACTTACTTCCACATTCTCTTGCCCTCTCACGAATAAAGAAATATTCTTATAAAATAGACATACTTACTTTCACCCTGTCCCAATATATTACAAAGCTTTTTATTCCTTGATTTCACTGTCAAAAGTTCTTCTTTTAAAGTGGTAACTTCCTTTTTCAGTTCATTTATTTCCTTGTCTTTCTTCTCTAGAGCTTCGGCGAATTGTATTCGATTTATGACTTCGTCTGGAATCGATTGATTTCGTACTCGTTCGATAATTTTCTCCTTTAAAAGCTCATTTTTTGTTTCATTTTGTACACGGTCAAAGAATTTTGTATCGGCTGGTTTCTGGTCTTCTGCTGTTTTGATAGGTGTCGCATTCATAACTATAATTAAGAAGAAAAAATATTACTATACTACTACTATTATATAAGTAGTAACTTTACATCTTGCTATCCTGCATATAACAGAGTGAGCAAAGGAACCTAAAAGCTACCAGAGTGAAGCAAAGAGAATAATTCATTCCCCTAAGTGAGAATTTTTTTTCAATATATGAGCAATACTAAAATATTCTAATTTCAATAGATGCATAGGATAGTAGATAGGATGTTTGGAAACTTTCTATCACCTGGGACCCATTCACAAAATGTTTGTGAATCTCAAACCCACCATACCAGAAGACAGGGGCGGCTCTAAGTTGTGTAGTTGACTGTGTGCAATGAAACTTTGGCGTCCCCAAGGCCAGAAATCTAGGGCTACTGTCCTTAATTTGGTGAGGCAATCAAGATATTAAAGACAAATAAGATTTGATAATATAATAATTATGTCAACTGAAAGGCAATCACCACCTCAGTCTACACATGACCACAGACTACTGCAAAGTGTTTGAAACATCAGGTTTCCAAAAATGTATAATACTAAAAATAAGTGATTAATTCAGTTAAATAGAAATAGTTTCATTTAAAATTGATTGGTATTTTTTAACCCAATATATTATTGCCTCTATTTTATGCAGAATAGACTTACAGTCCATTTGTTCATGAAAAATAATTGTTTATAATATAAATCCAGTGATGTAACCTTGTTTAACAACCCTACATATATCAATAACAATATCATATATTTAGACTTAAAGGTGCCAACAGTTAAACAGGAGAAGTACAGCAACGCCAGCCAGAAAAATCTATCACAACATATAAAAAAAAATGTCTTTCAGCTGATGGATCAAGACCTTTCAATACTGAAGACTAAGAAGAAATATGTGTTCAAACTCTAAGAAAAATTTTTAACCATGGAATAAGACAGGAATATGAAGATCTTGCAAAAATTTACAAAAAAACTATGGATGCAATGTATTGAACATAACACAACCATGACTTGTTATCTAAAAAACAGTAGGAGAGTTTTATAATTTTTGTTGGTGTCTGCTCGGATGCAATTCATTCTATGTTGAGTGATAAGAACACACCATGGCACTTAGTCTTACCAGATAAACTTCTATAGTTAAACCCACAGCCATACTCTATCCTAAAGAAATTAAATTACACACTATAGTTAACTAAGAAAATACCATGGTTGTGGGTTCAAATCTTAATCTGCCAAATAAAGTACAATAAATTGTGACTCTATAAGAAATGTAAAAAAACATAAGGAACATATTATAATATATATGTAAGTTTTTTGTATTTACAATTTGGTTCTTCATTGCCTGTGACCATTTCATTAAATTGTTCTAAGCTCATAACATTCTTCTTTTTTTGTTTCTTGTTACCCGGTCGAGCTTGTTCTTCCAATTTTTTTTCTGATTCTGCATCTTTTTTGAGTTGTTTATAAACATCTTTTTTTTCTTCGTAATCAAGTTTAGACAGGAGAATTGCCTAAAAAATTTAATAAGTAATTTCCCATATCTTTATAATTCATTATTATTTTTTTATTAGTATTTTTTATTTTTCCCGTAATTAATTATCTACTATAAAACATTTAATTGCTGAATTGTATACTTATAAATTTTATTAAAATAATTTGCTTAAAAGAAAATAATTACCAGTTAAAATTGTAATTCTACAGTGTCAGAAAGTTTTTTTGTTTCATGCATATAGCAAGGTAGGTAGAAGGAACCTAGCATTAAGACATTCCACTGTAAATGCACCACCCAATTTTCAAGTGGTGGGACTTATCAACTAACTACGAAAACTGACTAAGAAAATTAAAATAAACCTTTCCCATATCATTTATTCAATGCTTAAAGCACCTCTTACATTATTAATAATTGCATACTATAATTCAACAAACCTCCTGCAATTCATTTTCGAAATTGCCATCAACAATTTCTTCATCTTTTTGCTTCCACATCTCCCATTGCTCTGTAGTAGCTTCAACTAGCTTATGTTTTCGTTTCTTTGTTGTTACACTCTAAAATAAAAGCTTTTTTAGCTTTAAGCATGTAGCAAGGTGGGCAAAAGGAACCTAAGACACTCATTAAGACAATGTTTCTTACCTACCGCCTAGTTTTCGAGACATTGCTTGTTGAGTGGCATATTTCAATTCCACGCTTTGTCTTGGTACCAAAGCAAGGAATTGAAAATAATTAGTTCTCCCGAGTGGGAATCTCACATTTGCACATATTTAAATTCATTTGCATGATAATAAACAGTATGTATGAAATTCGTGCGCAACAAAAATATATGAAATATTTAAACCTGCGATTTATTATTTGCAGTTTTTGCCTTTTTTGCTAGTTCAATTTTTTTTGTATTAGGATTAGTTTTGCCTTTTTTTGATTTCTGGTTATCATTACTCGGATGATCATCATCTTCTATTTTTAAGCCGGCAAACCGGGACTGAACAACAAGGGCAGCCATTTTTCGACAAATCCTGTAAAAAATACATAATTTAAAAATCAATAAGTCTTTCTGGTAATTTCATCTTAAATCTATTTATAGAGCTTTTATTTTATGTGTTTTATTTTGTTTCACAACTATGTAAAATACGTAAAATATTTTATATTTCCAACTGGCGATAGTCCAGTTTCATTAAATGAAGCGTATATTGATAAATGCTATATCCATAAATTCATTAAATGAGCACTTACTAAAATTACTGACTTTCCACAAAACTGTTTGTATTTGTGTTTTATTTTTATTAATAAAATTCAGGTAAATAATAAATTGTTAGAATGAGATGTCTGTCACTAAGAAAGAAACAACATCAAATTTATTTTTAATATATTGTGTCAGATTTAAACTCTAGCCAAATGCGAAATTAAAAAATAAACAATATAATAATCTATTGTATGGTACGGTACGATTAATAACGTAAGTTATTTAAATATATATAAAAGATTAACGTTTTTGAAATATATGTACTATTTTTATTATCTTATCTATTACTAGGGACTCAAACGCGAATGTATCCGTTTAGGCTTATTATTATATTATAACTAAATTTAAAAAAATCTTTACATAACTTGCAGCTGACATGTTGTTCTTATATATACATATGTTATATTATGTACAGTAAAGTTTCCTCTAAATTTGTTCAGTAGTTTTTTTCGTGAAAGAGTCCCATCCATCTTCAAAAACCTTCACATTTATATAATAATATTAGTAAGATAGAATCACCACACAATAAACATAAAAGAAACTATTTATTTTATAAATCGAATTTTCAAAAAATGTGTTAATACGGACAATGATGATTGTATAGAATAATGATAAGCAACAGAAGGAAAATGATGCTGTGGTGGCTACAAAGATTCTTTACAACAGAATTCAAATTAAATAGTTATTTAGCTTCACGCTGTATTACGATATGATAATGATAGAAGTCCCGGTTGTCATTCTGCTGAGGGCAGTAGAAAGACAACCGGGACTTGACTTCTATCATATGTAAAACAACTTTTGAAACAGACAGAATTCCAACGTTTTAAGAGCATTTAAAGAGAAAAGCTTCTACTAAAAAGCTTGGGAGAAAAGATATATATAGGAAAAAACATAAGAAACCCCGCATGGTATTTATAAAGAGATTGACGAGTGGTAACAGTTGATAAAGTAAAACATATAGAGAGTAGGGCTTTTGGCGCGCCGTTCTCTCTGACTACCCAGCTAGGGATAAAGTGAGATGTAGAAAATAAAGAATAATGAAAAAAAAAAACAACTAAAGAATATTAATAGAAATCGTTAAATTTTAGATACATTTTATTAACTCTAAATATAAAATTTAAGTTGAAGTAGCTTATTTTTGTATTGTTTTATATGCTAAAAACAGTAATATTATTTTAACGTTTCATTTAAATGCCATGGAAGTGATATAGCAAGAAGATTCAAAAGAATAGAATCCGAGAAAAATTCACGTCAAATATTAAATTTTTTGAAGGGGTTTTCTTAAAATATATTTTAGTATACACTAAATCATGAAACTTGTCTAGACGACTTGTTTATTATTTAGTTAAGTATTTAATATGATATTCATCTTCTTAAAATTATTTACTATTAATGAGTAAACACAAGGAAATTGAAATTTGAGCGTTTTGGAAAACTGCCATAAAGGCTTAATCGAAAAGATGTGTAATATACATCACCAATTTACCACTAGTATCACCAATGAACTGTCAAGTGTCAACTTTACTTTCTGTTTTTAGTACAAGTCTATTTGATTTTGATATTCCACTTTGGCGGTAATTTTGTTCAACATACGATAATGATCGTGTTTAATATAACAAAAACATGAAGTTACAGTGCCAAGTTGAAGTTATTAATAGGCTACATAGCAGTTTAAATATCAGGTCTAACGGCAAACATTTAAAGTCAACCTTAGCTCTGGGAAAGGAACCTAAAAATGAGAAAGAATATTTTATATTACACTTTTCCACTGTTAATAAAAACGGAACAAAATATAAAATTAAATGTATGAAACAAGTGTTTGTAAAATGTTTAAACGAAGGAAAAGTAACTTTAAGATTTGAGCAGCCTGCACACGACCTGTGTATAAAAAGCGAAGTTATCCAATTGAAGAGCTTTATGCGGCTACTTAAATCATGTGTTACTGGAGACGCAAACGACTTAAAAATTTCAAATTTCACTTCTATTAGTGTTACTGCTAAAGATGTTGCACCGACTAAGTTAGTTATCGGTGATCGCTCGGAATTTCCCACCAAAGGACTACCTCGAACCCTGGAATCTTTACACATTGTAGGACTTAATCTGTGTAATTTTAGGCGTGATATTTTATTACTTAACCATCTTGTTGTTCTTGATTTAAGCAATAATGAAATTGAAAAAATACCTGCAGAGTTTGGTAAATATATATTTTTTTACTTATATTATAATTTATTTTTAGCTTCACATTATGTATTGCATAATTATTTCTAGATAGGCAGAGGAAACATATTGTTCAGACACTATTCTCTGATCTTTGCCCAGTAAGGTTGTTTGCAAGATGAGTGTCCAAAGGGACATCTTGATGCCTTTCTTTGTGTTGCCATAGGAAGGTAAACATAATTAACTTATTGACTCATTACTTGAAAGCCAAGGAAATGAAAATTTTTCATACCTCCCCTATAGAAATCATACCTGGAACTGTTTTATTTTACAGTTGTTGCTATGCAATAGCTCTTTCAATAGAAAGCCACCTAAAACTACTAAAAAAGATACTATTTTCTCTTTGCAGGAAGGATGCCAAACATTCGTGAATTATATTTAGCAAATAATTGTTTAGGAGTTAAAGACTTCATTGATTGGCGATGGTTAGTAGGAATAAAGGTGTGTATCCTTTTATAGCAAAGCTACTATTTAATATTTCTTTATTACATAAATAAGTGGTTATAGATTAGAAGTAATGTAATTTTATATAAAAAAATAAATATTTGGCTATAAGTTTAAATTTTATTTATAACTATTAATTGGTTATAGTTTAATTAAAACAAATTATGCATCTCTATCACATATACTTTATTTATTGAAGTTACTTACTTTATTTTATAGGTAATATATAATAATATATAATTATAGATAATATCAAAGTAAAAAAATATTAAATGTAAAATATATCAAATGTTAATATTGAAAAATAAATATAATATACATTTTTAGATTACTCAAAAATTGAAGCTGCTAGATCTCAGTGGAAATAAACTTAAAGAATTACCTAAAAGTATTTGGAAACTACAACAATTGGTGACTCTGAAACTAGATAACAACAAATTAGAGAAATTGCCAGCTACTTTAGGACGCATCAACTCATTGAGGTAAAATATTTACAGAAATAATAACAACTTACTATTTAATTACAGTACAGGCTGTTTTTACTCACTATATTTATGCACTTATATTAATTGTTATGCAGTAATCCTACTCACTATATTTATGCACTTATATTAATTGTTATGCAGTAACAATATATTTACATCATTGAGGCTAATCTGGGTGCAGGGGCACAAAGTCTGACTGTAAACAAAACTGATTGTGGCTTCGATCCCCACTCAAGGAAATGAAATAAGATATTTGAATTTATTTTCATTTCTTCACTCTAGGCAAGGCAACTCTAGGTTACACTCTCAACAGGTAATGCTTCCAGAATTTGGTAGAAAGTTGGGAACAGAGTGTCTAAACACTAGGTTCTATATATCTGTATCCCCTAATACATCAAATACATACAGACCACAACTTCTTTTTCTCTGCATAACAGGGATGGTAGAGAAAAGCTAATGTCAAAGACACTTGTTTGCCTCAAATTTGTCTGTCTAACATCAAGTTTAAATTTTATTGTGTTATAATTTTGATTGTTTCCAGGTATTTAACTATGTCTCAGAATCAACTGCAATTTTTACCTTGTGGTCTAATGCAGTGTCGATTAGAGTATATAGATCTATCATCGAATAACTTTATTCAAGGAAGTGAATGCAAGAAGGCTACAAATATAAAGCCATGGGATTTCTACATCAACAGTTTATTACATATTTCAGCTAAGGTAGTTTTGAATAATAAGTATTTCTATGCCCCTAATATAATTCCGTGGACTTTAGTGGATTTTCTAGATAATGCCAATATGTGTGTTTGTGGTAGACCAGTTTTGAATGACTCTTATTTTGTTATTAAGGAATTCGAACTTAAGGATCTCTGTAGAGTGGTTGTTTTCAATAATAATAATACTTGTACTATAGGATTTCAATGTTTCTTCTGTTCCCCTAAATGTTTTATAAAAGGGTGAAAATGTATGTGATATTTATAAAGATTTTTTTTGTATTAAAACTTATTTTCATTAAAACTTATTAATTATTTTTTTTTTTTCATTAAAACTTCCATCCAAGTTAAATATAAGGATAAACATCAGATAGTGTATATAACAATGAATTCTTTTTATGTATAATTTATAACTTTATTCAATAATTCAATCCTTCCAACTTCCAGTTCAGTTCTTGGATCACAGGGTGGTATTCTTAAATGTGGTTCTAAAACAAAAAATATATTTTCCTTAACACAATGACATATAAATCTTACTGAAAAAAATGGCAAATCTTATAGAGTGTATGTCATTCTTATGCATCACTCATGCTTATACTCATGGTCATATAGAATAATAATAATAAATTATATTAATATAGTTATGGCAAAGGGGCATAAAGTGTGCTTAAATGTGACTAGTCATGGGTTCGATCCTTACTCAAGAAATTAAATGTTTATTTAAATTTATATTTTTATTTCCTCGCTCCGGTATCAAGGCAAGCGCGGCGTTAAGTTACGCCACTCAACAATGCAATGCTTTCAGAATTCGGCGGAAAGTGGGGAGTGGAATGTCTTAAGTGTTAAGATAAGGTCCTGCCTACCCTGCTGTGTGCGGGATACAGCGTGATTATATAAAAAAAAGTATATGTTAACTTAATGTTAATCTAGATTTAAAAAAATTACAATGCTGTGTATATACAGTCCGCGTGCGAATTGTCTGCTGGCATGTGCCAGTATCGTGACAGGGTTACTGAAGACGTATCGAAATTTGTAACGAAAACATAGTAGCAGTTCCTATAAATTTTAGGTCTATGCATTTACTTGGCTTTAAATTTTCACCTAACACAAAGGCAGATGATCTATTTTCATGAGAAGCCATAATCGATACGGAAATCGTTTTATACACCTACATCATGAAATAAGAAAAAAGAAAGAATAATAGTGATAATTATTTTATTATATTTAATTAAAACTTAACCATCGTCATTTTATTAATAACTTGAATTGCTAGCTATATATAGCCCATTTAAAATAAAAAAAAACGACAAGAATACCCGCATTCAATATATTATCAACTATCGATAAACTATTGACTCATAAACGTCAGCTATGTACTAAGGAACGTTTTACTTCAGACGCCGACTGTATTCAATTCTTTTTTTTTTTCGAATGGAATTTATTGACTTGGACTGGTCTTGTCTGCGTCATTGGGCGGGGAGGGGCGAGTAGCTTGCCCCTGAAGAAAAGTACGAGCTTTGATGGACGTTCGTGTTCATTCAATTTGCTGGCGAACTGTATATATCAATGATTCCCAACCAGTGGTCCGCCTAAAGATAAGCCTAAATATGGTCCGCAAACAATTTTAGTTTCATGACTGGAGATAGTGAGGCGAAGTTTCTGTTTAATAGTCACAGTTAATTTTTGTTATACCTATATGCATCCCCTGCCAATAATGATATAAAAGTGGCCTTTGATCTAGAAAAGGTTGGGAACCACTGGTATATATAATGCATACTACGTTGAAAGCGCTATTTTTATTAACAGTGTCATAGCCCCCAGTGCTGTTCTCACTTTACAATAATTCAAATTACTTATCTATTACATATAAAAAATAATTATAAGTAAAATAATATTAATAATAAAAAAGTTGTAGCTAGCTCTTAACAACCAAAGTAAAATAGAGCAGTTGCATATAAATAATAATTATAATTAAAAGATTATTTGTAATAAACTACTTGCAGCAAGTTGAGAAACTTCATTATAATGGAAAATTAAATCAGGATTTGTTTTTTTTTATAAAATAAAATAACAATTAAATGTAACACAACATACCTAAAGCAGCAATACCTTGAGGTATTACACTATTACCTTCTGGTACATTTTCCGCAGCTATCGACGCTTTGATTGCTTCCAAAGCAAATTCATTGTTCCAAATTTGTTTAAAACTTTCTTTCATTTCTTTTATAAATGTGTCCAGACATATCTGTAAATAAATTAATAACTTGAGCCTTTAAATTATTAATGCGATGGTGGCGCATTATCACAGCGTCAACTGTATACGCGATAGTTGTGAGTTCGATCCTGCCCGGAGGAATTAATTATTTTCTATCTCTCAGTTTGGTAATACAAACGGCGTATGCGGCGTTGAGTTTATTAACACGCAATATCTCGAAAATTGAGCGGAAAGTGAGGCGTGGCGTTTCTTACTACTAGGTGCCCCCTAACTATCGTGCTATGTAGCAGGATACAGCATCTAGTTAAAAAATATTGTGCTGTCTGTAGAGGATATATCAAAAAAATATTGTCTCATGCAAGAATCGAACCCCAAACCGTCGTGATTAAAACTCAGATGCTGTACCTCCGGGTCATAGCGGCCTCGCATTACTTATTACAATTAACTACAAATACCTTTGACCTCCAATTCTAATTAAAATATATTAAAAAGATCAAAATAATTAGTTTACTTACCTGTAGCATTAAAGCTTTTTTGTCCTCACTCAAGCAACACAAGGCAATGTTAATTTCCTTCACATACAATCTTAATTCAAATGTCGAAGTTATTAAACTGTGTAACGCTATCACGAGTGCCGAGTCTTCATATTGTGAACCTTCTTTTAGGGACGCCATTTTGCGCTCATGTTTCCTTCTATTTTTGCTCGACCGAAACGATCGTCTGAAATTTACATAATATGGTTACATTTTTTCGAGTGCAATACCTCAGAAGATAAAATAGAACCTTTATAGGTACACTTTGTTGTCTAGACAGACTACAGTCAATGAGAAACCCTGTACAGAGTGGGAATCGAACCCACGACCTTTACGTTAACATTAAGTATTTAGTCCGATGGCCTCGAGGATAAAGTTTTTGAGCAAATTTAAATTTGACTTTCTTGTGTAATATTTTGATAAGAAAAATATTAAAAGATTTTTAGCATCCTGTATTTTGCACGTAGCAGGGTAGACAGAGGGACGTGGAGGAAATAAAAAAATATTAGTTATTTAATTCCTCCGAATGGGAATCAAACTCACAACCGTCGCGCTCACTGTTGCGCCTAAAATTAATGAGAGCCGTATTGTTTTTTTTTTCAATACAAACCCAGATCCAGATGAAGAGGCGACAGTGCTGCCAGCATCAGAATACAGATCGCTATCTCTGTTTCCATATGACTCTTGGTCGTCTGCAAGCTTTTTACTCTTGGTTTCTCTAACAATTTGCAAGCGATTCTTGTATTTTGTAAAGTTTGCATTATTTGTCTCTATTAAATCTTGTAAACTGTCGTATTCTGCCAATAGAGCAGGTGTCACAGATTTTTCTGAAACAAAAATATATCAAACATAAATACCACATTTAGATGGCATTTTTTTTAAATAAATAAGCTATTAAAATTGGAATAAATTAAAGATACACTGGCAGTGTGGCGGTTATGGGATGGATTTCCATTTGGGGGAGAAAAACTCATTTCCTCGGTCTGGTAAATAGGACAAAAATACGGCAATGAATTCCGCTAATCAAAACATAATGTCTTGAAAATGAGGCGGCGCGTGGAGAACAATATGTGTTCACACTAGGTTCCCTCAAGCTATCCTGCAAAATGCGAGAAACATACAAGAAGAAAACTAAAAATTATATAAATAAATATTAATGTGGATTTTTAAACTTTAAATATATAAGATTAAAATTATTAATTATTTACATGCTATTAACATACTTATTAATTCTGTTTTCTTGTATTTAGCACACAATCGTAGTGCCGTTTTGTATTGGCTGCATTTAATAGCGAAAGTAATGATATCTTCACCGTCAGAAGTAGACTCTTCTAAAAGTCTTATTGCTTCATTATACCGTTTTTCCTCTTTCAATGCTGACGCGAGGTTCCTGTAAATAAGAAATGGAAATGGTCTTGGTTAAATAAAATCCACTTCACGCTGTATCTCGCACACAGCAGGGTAGGCAGAATTTCGGGAGGCATTTCGTGCTAAGTGGCTTAACTCAAAGCCGCGCTTTGCTGCGACACCAGAGCGTAAAAATGGAAATATAAATTTTATTTCCTCGAGTGGGGATCGACCCCAACACCAGTCGCGTTTACAGTCACACCTTGTGCCCCTGCGCTACGGCCGGTTCAATACACAGTCAGGGACCTTTTAAAAATTACGTTATACGTTCAGGCAAGTGAAGATTGAGTGACGGTGGTTAACTGTAATACGCGCGCATGTAATAAAAAAACTGTTGTTTTAATTTAATATTATTCTCTTAGAATTTATGATGTCACACTAGGCATGTGATCATGAGAGTATCTAGATATGAGCAACTGTAACGAGGGTTGATTTTTATGTTCCATTTTTTTATTATTTTCTTTTATCTAAACAGACCAAGAAAGCAAATATAATATTATGTTTTTTTTCACATATCAAACCAAAGGATCTTACCAACACAGCGATTTAAATTCATCTTCTGGCTTGTCATAGGCTAACTTTATGGCTAACTCCCATTCCAGTCCCTCTACGTAACATTCAATTGCCTTTTCAATATTTTCAGCCTTTCCAAATACAATCCCAGCTTCGACATATTGTTTCTTCAGTTTTAAATAATGACCAAAATCTTCAGATATTTGCTTGTATGTGTGGTCTTCACAAGAAAACAAGGCTAATGCCTCTCTGTAAAGACTGTGATATTTAACGAACGAACGTAACTCCTCAAGTCTGCTTTCACCACATTTTGCTAAACATTGTACTGCCTTATCAAATCTTTTCAAATATTTATTTATACTGAATCTCTTATAATTTTCTTCGAGTTCGTTTAATTCATTAAGCATTGGAATATATTCTTTTGGGTCTTTCTGTGATTTGCTCGCAACAAGCAGGACCAGATCGAAATCATACATCCCCAATGCCACATCAAATAATTGATCTACATGTACCATATACAATAAATATTTTAAAGCCTCGTCACATGTGACGGGAAGCCTCGAACCGGAAGCTTCTTGTGACTTAAGATTTTTAATCATTAACAAGGCTTCCTCTAAGTCTGGTACAGAATTTTTTTTAACATGTGTTGTCAACAACGGTAGAACTCTGTACGCCTTACTAGATGACGCATTCAAGTGAGTTCTTATCTTATCACATATAAAATGAACTTTATTAGGAAATGTGTTCTTTGAGTTTTTGCCTGAATATATGCTAGAATACATGGTTTTGGTAACATCAATATTTTCCAAATCTGTCAAAAAAAGATTTAACCACGAATTGTTATCGATGGACTCCAAAAATGTGTCAATATTGTTAATAAAAAGTTCAGGGTCATGATCGAATATTAAGTTAAGATTTATTCTATGTTTTCTCATTACGGTGAACGCTTCATGATACTTTTGTACGTCAAGGTGTTCTCCAATACGTTGAAGAAGCAATGGCCTTGGTTCAATAGTTTCAATATTTCCTCGTGGCAATTGAAAAACCGCCAATGTCGACTTGGGCATTACTATTACTAATTTAGAACCTCTTTCTATTTTTCTTCTATATAAACCGTTACTATCCTTATCTTCGCTGGACTCTAATTTATTAAGACCACTTTTCGATAATCCCGTACAAATAAGTTCATGTTTTAAAGTCGTAATGAGCAAAAAGCTAGTATGAACAGAATACGAACTAACATCATTCACGACCAGTTTATCCATGATATAAAAGTTGCCTTTAAGTGATACCCCCAACAACGTAACCGCATTATCAATCAATACCACGGAAAATTTTACACAGGCTTCTGGAAATGAGATATCGTGAGGTGTAACAAAATCATTATCATATAACAAAATTTCACCAGAAATCAGTTGTAAAAATGCATTTGATTCCAAAACTGGATGAACAAAAGCTCTCGCGAGTGGCAAATGTACAGTATTTGAATTTTTTTTCAAAAGAGTTTTATCACTTATTTTGTATTGGACTACTTCATACAAATTATCTTCATTGACTTTTGAGCACATGTAAGTGTTCATATCTAAACAAAACCAGTTATAGTGCTGAAGTGGAAATTGGTCATAATCAAAATCTACTTCTTTCATTATTGTATATCTAACTGGATTCCTTCCTGTTTGCTCCAAAAATAATAGTTTCGTTTCCGTCAATACTGCCAGTGAGTTAGTATTTGATGCATTTCCCGGGGAGAAAAACACTGCGTTGACATTAAAGTCCAGATCTACCTCACAACTGCTTAACGGTGGTGGTATAACTGCATGCTTAAAATTTGTCAACAATATTCGGTTCCCATCTATGACAGCCACAACTGCGTCGTCCTCCTCATTTAGGCCAAGACTATGATCTACATTCCATACCCACGTGTATGAGTGATATTGGCTGTCTTGTGTAAAAACGTGAAGCTTTTTATTTTTAACAACCTCAAAATCATAATCCCACATAACTTTGTTCAATTTCTTCTTAAATACCAAAGTTTGCTTAAGATACCAGTGATAGTTGGCCATTGTGTACAATAAGATCTTTTGTGTGTTGTCTAATTTGTTCTTACACACGATGGACAATACTTCAGAGTCTGAACTCCAAATTAATTCCTCAACATAGGTGCTCGAGTCTATTGGTATTTCAAAACTTCCATGTTTAAGACCGTTCTTTTCAAAAAAAGCTACAATATGTTTATCGTCAATGCATTGTGTTGTAGCTATTAAGTTACCGCTCGGTCTCCACGCTAAATTAGCTTGGAGACCAGGTTGTTTTTCACTTGTGTATTGTAAATTGCCATCTTTGTCAAAAACTTTAAATCTTCTGATACCACCCATAAGAAAACCAACGGCATAATATTCCCCATCTCCTCTCCAAGATATTAAAATTTTGTCACTGATGTCTAGATTTTCATCTGAAAAATTAACTTAATGTTATTATTATATATTGAGAACGTGGCATTGCGCTGGGATTATCATAGAGAACCTAGTGTTAAGACACTTGGTTTCGCACTTTCCGCTCATATTTGGGACATTGTGTGTTGTGCTATACAACGCTGTGCTCTGTCTTCAGAGCTAGGAAATGGAAGTATGTTATTCCCCCAAGTAGGAATCGTGACTCGAACCCGCGAAGCCATCCCCCTACGTTTAAATCTTTGTTTTTTTTAGCGTCGTGGTATGTCCCTCCGTGACCAGATCTGTTTTGAAAGGGACTGTCCCATTTTTCGCTTGTGTATCTCGAAACATGTCACAGGAACATACAAATGTCACTTTTTTTGGAAATGGCATGTAGATTTGATCGGTCGAAACAAGTTTCTTTGTGATTATCGCAGTTCGCTAGCATGTTACCTACATGTACACTAATGTTTAAATAAAAAACGGAAGTATTAAACTATTTATTAAAGTGCCAATTATTAAATTTATTATTAAATATTATTGTTTAGATAAGAAAAAACAAAAGCAATTTGAGCAGACCAAAGAATGGTCATATTGTGTGTGTATCCCGCACACAGCAGGGTAGAGAAAACCTAGTGTTAAGACACTTTGTTCCTCATCTTCTGTCAAATTCTGGAGACATTGCCTGAGAATTGAACCCACAACCTATGGCATTTACAGTCACACTTTGTGCCCCTGCGCCACAAGAGCGCCACCTTCATCTTTATATGTATAATATTCTAAAATTTTTTGGACTCTTTAGTAATGTATAACAATTTCAAAAATATATCTTACCAGGAGCTACTTCAGTTTTTACTCTAGCATGCTTTCCCTCTGATCCATGAAATTGTGTTTCCTTTGTACCCCAACCAACATTTACAAATTCTTTATCTCCAAATTCATCACTTGCTAAGCTCTGTTCAGTTAAGGGGTCAAATGACCATGACATGAGAATCACTCGTAAATCTTTTGTAACCAAAACTAATAATTCTTGCTCGGGACTCCATTCCATTGCCTGTTAAATTTTATAAAAAACTTAATAATAGAGCAGAGTTGACAAAGAGAAAGTAGTGTTAGGACAGAGACACTATGTAACAATAGAACTCAACAATGCACTGTCCTATCAGATGGGGAATACAATTAATTTATCCAAGTATAGGTAAAAATCACAACCATCACATTTACATTTAGATGCTGCTCCAACTAGTACTAATGCATATACACTAAGAGAACTCATGGCATCAGTAATCATCATCAGTTAAATTCGGAGGTGGATAGACCAGTGTAACAGGTATTCTTTACGTTCCCTAGGAATTGTATACATTACTGATGTAATGGACAATTGTATACATATTTCATAAATTGTTTGCAAGCTCTAGGTATTTTATACAATGCTTAAGTATTGTATAGAATATTTAAATTATACAGGTTGCCAGTATCATTTGTATATTTACCTATTACTAATAAATAATATGTACACTTGATTTATGTATTAAATTGTATTTATTGTTTTCTCTAGAAAATATACTTACTAGAAGTCCATTATCGCATTCACCAACTAAATCATAATCATTTCCGTCGCCGATAGTAACCAACTCGCCATTTGCGAAACCAAGATTTATGGAGTTGATTAAACTCAAATAAGTAATATTTATTGGTGCATTTTCCTGTGATATAAATTCTGATAGATTTCTAGTCCATTGAATTTCACCATTTGAATCAATATTGCTTACAATAAGGCTATCTGAACATATGAAAAAATGAATTATATCAGATTCTCCTTTATGATCACAACAAATACACGAAGCTTCTTGTAAATCGGTTAATTTCTTTGAAGTAACTTGCCACAAAGATAAATTCCTCATTGTTATATCGCTTAAGATTTTTGTTTATTTAATTCATATATATATTACCATTTACCACGTTATTTTTTGACTCAAACGCCTGGCTGTTTTGGGCTCACGACTGTCATCTGTCAATGTCATTACACAGTCGCAGGCTCTACAATCTTAGTACAACGAAGCTGGAAACTTTTGACGTATAATATTAGTAAATTAAGAAGTATATAGAGTACCGAGGCTTTAGACCATTATAGACAACTTTTTATTTTGTAGCATTATATTTGCGTTAGTTGAGACTAAGAAATCCAGAGGTCGCTTTAGAATTGAATATTTCAATTAACATCAACAGATGTCACTGCAAATTAAATACGAACAATAATATTAATTTAATTTATTAACTTTATATATTTATAATTATTAATATAAAATTATATTTACCACAAATAATTTCTTATATATCTCATTAAATAATTATATATTTTTCGCAATCCGTTCTTCACTATCTGTGGTACTTTGAATAACTCTCTACTCTATGGTAATCTTTGGTCTATTTATCTAATAATTATTAAATTTTAATTAAAAAATATATGTTGATTCTGGTGTTGCCGACGAGCAACAAATTTCGGTATTCAAATAGGTTATTTTTGTAATAGTTTATTGATTTATATGTACGATTTTCGAGTTCGAATACGAGTACGAGTTGAGCTCAAGGTCCGCGGGTAAATTAATTTTATTATTACTGTTACAATTTTGTTTGTTGTTGAGTTTGTACTCGTTACTTGTGTGTTGTGTGTGTGTTTCGGCAAGATTTTTAGGGCACATAATGTCTACAAACAATCATTGCATGAAGAAAACCCTGGCTACAATGGTATCAGACTGATTCCAAAATTAACGGAAAGCCATGTGAACCCTGACAAAATTAACAGTAGCTTCAAACCTAGGATATGTTGCAGGTAACAATTACTAGTGCTTTAATTAAAATTTTTAGTCTTAACTCTTAAAGTCAAAGTCAAATAATTTTATTCAAAATAAGAAGTTACATGTTTCATTCTTTGAACGTCAAATAGTTTACCACAATGTTAATTGTTTGTTAATTTCCTTTAACTATAATTGAATAATTAAAAACTGTAACAGCAATTTCCTTTAACTATAATTGAATAATTAAAAACTGTAACAGCTTTGAACACCTGTATCTCCGTACACAGCATGGGAGGTAAAGAGAACCCAGTTAAGACATTTCATTCCCCATTTCCCACTGAATTCAATAATTAATTTTTACTATTGAATTTAAGAATACTATTGTTCTATTTGCTTCAGCAAATTGATAGAACAATAGTAAAAATCTTGAAGATTATCTGTTTAAGTTAAAAAGATGAAGAACTTGTTGTATTTTTTTTAATCAAGTTATGTAATACTATGCAAAATTAAAATAAAAATATATATTAAGAACATATCATTTGTGAGCCAACACATAATGACAGAAGTAAAAAACCAATATGGAATACATAGTTTATAACATTACAATCCAATATGGAATACATTCTTGATCATGTGAAGTTTAAATTATTAACATTTTATTAACATCATTTTCAGATAAAGGAATTCTACCTGCAGAATGTAAACAATCAGCTGACCTTGTATTATTTTTGGACAATATTTTTGACTCCATAAATGACAGCAAAACAAAAAAAAAATTATGCGAAACAACTGCTTAGTCCAGGTCAAGGTACCCTTGAAATTTTTTTTAGTGCAGTAAAAAGTCAAAGGTGTCTCAACAACAGCCCTACTTGTGATCAGTTTGAGTCAACAAACGTCAACTTTTAATAAATAATTTAAACAGTGTCCACATCCTAGGAGTAAAATGTGAAAATGACCATTGCCAATCATTACATGATCTCATCATCAATGACAAATGTCTTCGACCTGCACATTTGATTTTAAATCTATATTTAATTATGCAATGACACCTTTGAAGGTGAAGGAAACCGATTCTCATATTATAGCACCTCTATAGTATATGTGTGGATATTAAAAAAAACTAACATTTTTAAATCATACAGTTAATGTATGAGTAATTTATTTTCCAAAGATGAAATTGAATATATACAATATAGAGAATATGCAGGTTGACAGTGGCATTGCACTCCCAGCGAAGAATTAATTAAATTAATTTCAAATATCCAAGATATGTTAAATAAAACAGTTAAACAAAATTTAGAATAAAGAAAATTAAAAGAAATAATCAAAACTACAATATTTACATTAATTGATTTTCATTGTATTCAATAATGTGTTTTACATAAAAATAAATTATATATTAATTTATATTGTGATTTCTTGGTTGATGTATAACTATTGTAAAAATATCAATAGGATATTGGCTGGGAGAAAGCAAATTGATGATGATAGTGATAAATTCCTAACAAATGCAGAAGGAATTCAATAAATGTTTTAAAAGGCACCTAGTCTGACTTAAGATATATATTGTACCGTTTTCCGAGACATTATTATTATTATTATTACTCTTATGTCATTTGATGATGACAAAATTACAAGTTCAATAATATATACTTTAATATATAAGTTATTGATTATGTACATATGGTATTTAATTTTTTTTACATTGGCTAATGTCTCGGAAACGGTAAAATTTCTGTGCATACTATATAAGGTTAAAATAATAGGAAATTACCTACTCTATTACCTGTATTAGTTTGGCTATCTATCTATTAATCATGCTGTATATATATTTAATCGTATTTAAAATAAATTTATTGAATAAAATGTAAAAAAATAATTTACATATTGTGATGTAGACGACGGTCAAATCTCAATTTGCCTACGAATAATATTATATTATCCTAAAATCTATTGTATAAATGTGTGATTCAATAAAAACAATAAATTGAAGATGTATTTTATTTTCGTATACTTTTTCTACATCTACATAATATGTGCAACGAAATATGTACGTAAAAGTATATATATACGACGGTATATATAGTAGCATACACAGTTATATATATACATATATGTATATAACTGTTTTGTATAGTTGAGACTAAGACATATAGATGGCGTTGATCCATGTTACCACTTTTGATGCCGGAGTTTGGTCTCTATTATAGTATATAGAATGTACTCTGTGCACAGTCGTAATGTAATGGGTATTGATTTATCTTTTTCATTCTACGTGATATCGGTAAAGTAAATTGCGGTCAATAGGCAGCCTAAAAGTCATAAGCTAAAAATGTCAAAATAATTGAATTAAATCATTGGGAACAGGAAAATTTAATTAAATAAAAATTATAAAAGAATACATTAAAGTAATATGTAAATTTACTGCTCCATTCTAGTCATATATTCCCTACCATAGGTGAAATTGGCAGATTATCATGCACCTTTCATCGCAAAAATATAAAATCTGTGATTAATGTTTTTTAGCATCACGGTGTATCCCCGCACACAGCAGAGTAAGCAGAGGCAGCCTCATTGTATGATACTCCGTTTCTCATTTTATACCAAGTACTGGGGGCATTGCATTGAACTTAACGCCATTCTTTGTCACCACAGCGAAGAAATGTTTTTTTTATTTCCTCGAGTGGAAATTAATCCATATACTGTTGCGTAGTCATACTTTGTATACTAGCGCCACAACTGGCCTCAAAACAATAAATATGCAAATAAGAAAAAGTAAAACATCCTTTTCTTTTTTCGTTACGGCGATTGGGTTGCAGGGATACAAGCGTGCGAAGCGTGCACAATGTGCGTGTAAACGCGACCCATGACTTTGATTCCTTCGGAGCATACAAATATTTAATATTTTGAAATCCGCCACTCAGCTCTCAATACCTCGAGAATTCCGCGGAATTGGAAAACGGAAGTGTCTTAATGAGAATGTAGTATTTTAACACTAGGTTCTCATGTTCCTTCTACGTCCAGGATACGAAACTAAAAAAATATATAAAAAGTATGTAAAAACAGTTTGTTTCAACTTTCCAGCTATCTCATTTATACATTATGTCAAATGTTTGGTAACAAAACTCACTATTTCTCATTAAATAATTTTATTAATTGCTTTAACTATTAATAAGTTCTTTGATTTTCACGATTATTACACATTGTAAATGAAACTATTTTAACCGGATTAATCGCGTATATTTTGTATTTTATACATTTTTGGGGAACCCGACGTTTCGAACACTTTACAGTAGCCCGTGGTCACGGGTAGACTGAGGTGGCATTTGTCTGTCAGTTGACATAATTACTATATGAAACTACCGCCAACGATTTCTTAATTTCCTCGCGTACTGTCCTGGATTCTTGCAGAATGAGCTAACTGTATCTTGCCCTCTGGTATGGTGGGTTTGAGACTTCAAAGATTTTATGAGTGGGTCCCAGGTGTTAGTAAGCTTCCAGCCATCCTCTCTATTGTAATTAGGATATTTTTGTATTTCAATAGCCTCGCGGATCATTCATTCGGTGGTGGGCTCTCTGAAACAAAGATCAACAAACCCACCACCTCTGCGATGCTGAACATCTAGGGGACGAGCTTCGCCAGGTGAAGAATTCCCTTCATCAGAATAAGCTGCCAGTTCCCCGCCAGCGTTGTCAGAAGACCAACAAGCCACCCACAGTAGAGAGACAGCCGGCACTTCTACCATATGTGAAGGGGGTTACAGACAGGATTGGCAACATCTTAAGAAGAGCTTCAATAAAAACTATATTCAAGCCTAACAAGAAAGTGAGCCAATTCTTGAGACCAGTGAAAAGTAACATTCCTTTACAGTGTGCAGGTGTATACAAACTGGATTGTGACTGTGGCTTGTCATACATTGGCCAAACAAAGAGAAGCATCGGTGTTAGGGTGAAGGAACACATCTCCGATATCAAGAATGGGCATGTATCAAAGTCAGCTGTATGTGAGCACACTGTGGATAAACCTAGCCATTACATAAGGTTTGATAAACCCCTCATCCTCGATAAGGAAAACAGATATATTCCTAGAATGATCCGCGAGGCTATTGAAATACAAAAATATCCTAATTTCAATAGAGAGGATGGCTGGAAGCTTTTTAACACCTGGGACCCACTCATAAAATCTTTGAAGTCTCAAACCAACCATACCAGAGGGCAAGATACAGTTAGCTCATTCTGCAAGAATCCAGGGCAGTACGCGAGGAAATTAAGAAATCGTTGGCGGTAGTTTGATATAGTAATTATTTCAACTGACAGACGAATGCCACCTCAGTCTACCGTGACCACGGACTACTGTAAAGTGTTCGAAACGTAGGGTTCCCTAAAAATGTGTAAAATACAAAATATACGCGATTAATCCGGTTAAAATAGTTTCATTTACAATGCTTTAACTATTAACATAGTTTATGAAATTTTGATTTAATTATATACGGGATACAGCGTGAAGCTGTTTTTTTATACGCAAATTTCGCGTGTTGCGAATAAAGAGTATTGCATGTGTGCACTCCAAAAAGTAAATAATTTAAGCACTAGTTAACTTTTTAAATCAATAATTAATAACCAAAATGAAATAACAAAGTCTGTTATATAATTACTAATTTATTAAAGTTTACTACTACATTACTTAATTTAATTTGTATATATTACACTTTTGGATAGTAAGTAGTTTCAAACTTCTTCTTAGATCTGGGATAAGGCCTCAAAGCTTTAGGTATATAAGGAGGTAAATGTTCATCCAATCGTCTATTAAATGGATTAATTCCCCACTCAAATGGTCGTCTCTTAGCTTCGAAGAACCGTGTGTTGAACTTTATTTTATATATCTTCTCCCACAGATAGATTTCTGGTAATAAATTATGCTTAGGACGATTTGAAACAATATGTTTGTAAGTTGATTCTAACCAGCAACGCCTATTATCATCCTCTATATCTGCAACTATTTGTTCTTCTTTGCCTAAATAAGGTTTCATATCATAATTTCTTTCTTCTGGTGTATTCAGATAGAACTGGACCAACATTTTCAAAGCATCTTCGTTCAATCCTTTCACTTTACCATTTTCAATAGTGTCATACAATTTCATTGGTTTCGTTCCAAAACATATATTATGCTTTGGATTGCTATCGACTGCGTCATTATGCATTTCAATTGTGTTTAATTGATAAACATAAAAAGATATTAGGTGACCGTTGGTTATAACTGTTTGGGATACCAGAGGGTAAGTGAGATCATTATATGTAGTAAATCCTTGATAGTTAGCCTGTGCTAAAAGCCAGCCAAAACTCGATTTAATTGCTTGACAATGTAGTGCTTCTAAATTGTCTTCTTCACCAAAAGATTCTTTTCTATCTAACATATGTCCTCGACCATGAAAAGAGAGTAGACCAAATTGATCATGCTCTCCAGGCCAATATCCTGCAATTGATAAATTTATTACATAGAAGTAGGTGTAGTAAGGTAGGTTAAAGTAGGTGGCTCAAGCGTTGCAGACCCGCTCCGTCGACGTAGACCAGGGAGTAGGAGAAGACAGCATGCGCATCTCCAATTCCCCTTACCCTAGAGAAGCTACTGTGGGAGGGTCAGGGTGATCCTCCTGCAAGTCATCGAGGCAGCGGGTGCCCTAGGAGAAACTCCAGGGCATCCTGATGGCGAAGGTATCCCGCAACATGCGGGCTTTTCACCGAGGCGACGTCTCATTTTGGTAGAGAGGGTTTCCGCTGGGTTTTAGTGGGTAGGACCGAATTCACCGGTGAGTCCCACAGTACCGCTCATCCGTGAGGCACTGGCCTTCCGTATGAGGGGTCTCCGTAACTGCATTTCCCAGCGATAACAAAAAAAAAGGTGGCTCAAGCGTGTGACTGTAAACGCGACGGTTCCGGGTTCGATTCCCATTTGGGGGAATAAAAAATTTAATATTATCATTTCTTCTTTCTGATAATAACAAAGTGCAGCGTTGCAATAAATATTCAATGTCCTGAGAATTCGGGGAAAAGAGGGGAACAGTGTTTAAGCATTAGATTCCCTCTGCGAAAGCGGGTCGCTTGCGGCTTTGTCCGCTTATACTACTGAATTATTCATTTAATAAACTGAATTAAGTTCGTGTTTTATATATGTAATGATTTAATTTCATTGTAATTATTTACGACATCACATTAGAAACTTCAAAAATAACAGTATTTCTCAATTATATAATGAATATTATTATAAATATAAACCTTCCTCATGAATCACTCTATCTATTAAAAAAACCAGCATCAAAATCCGTTGTGTAGTTTTAAAGTTCTAAGTATACTAGGGACAGACAACGGAAAGCAACCTTGTTTTGTCCTTTTTTTCCCGCACACAGGAGAGGAAGCAGAAGGAATCTAAAGTTAAGACACTCTGTTCCCTACTTTCTGCCGAATTCTAAAGCCATGGCGTGCTGAGTAGCGGAACTCATCGCCGCTCTTTGCCTCGACACTAGAGCGAAAAAATAGAAATATCAATTTAAGTAAATATTTCTTTTCCTTGAGTGGGGATCAAACTCACAACCGTCGCGTTACAGTCAGACTCTTGTGCCCCTGGGCCACAACAGCCTCTTGTTTTATCCTATGTTGTGATAAACTAAATAAATAATAATTGTAAATGTGGCTTAACTGAAAATGGTGAAATAAAAAAAATATATCCATAAAAAAATAAATACCATATATATTATGTAGCTTACCTGGAATATTAGTACCGTGTCTAAATTCTCCAAAATAACCTATGGTTTCAGGGGCATGTGTAAATTTTGGTACTTTGAATTCTGGATTTTCTGCTTCACTATATGGTATCACTGGCTTAAGAGGTAAATTACTCCTCAATGCCAGTATTGGTGACCCTGTCAAGTTATTATTTTATAAGAATTGATTATCAAACTGTAAAGTATTTATATTATAAAATTTTATAAATTATATATTAGCCACCTCCATATCCACTGCTCCTATTTGGTGATGAGAAGTGAATGGTTTTAGTAATGTGCTATGTGGTAAATTTATTCAAATCAATTCAATTCATTCAAAAATGGTAAGAATGTATTCACACTCCTGACAATATCATTATATACATACCTATGTATTGAACTGGTCTATCTATAGGTTCATTTTCCCTGTCTTTTAGCCATGGATATTTTCGTCTCCAAGCAGCTACCTTATATGGTACTTCTACTCCTCCAATAAACCAAAAGGCCTCATGTCGAGGATCATAATCAATCTACAAATTAAAGTATTAGTATACTTTAATTTGTAGATTGATTATGATCCTATGTAGATTGTTTATGACTATTCTTAGATATTATTAGCATACTACTAGTAAAGTACAACTATTAAAAAATGAGAAATTTTCAAAAAATATGTTTGATATAATTATTGATAACTTAATTGTGTGTCACTCAAGATTTACATGTTGACATTATTATAATCTTATTACTAAAATGTTGATAAGTATAATTGACTACAATAGCTGATATATATGACACCAAGTGATGCTTTCATCTCCACATTAAATATTACACATGCAAATTTTTCTACCTATACCAGTTTGACTTGTATAATTTCTCAAACTTCATAAGTTGCTACACCAATTATATAAGTTATTTTAAGGACCTTATTGTCTTGTAAGTACATTTTAATGTACTTACAAGACAGTTTCAGGAAGGTATATAGAGGTTTATAAATAATTTTATCTTATAAATAACATTTGTAATTTTGAAAATAAAATTAAATTGGGAGATATTATAATATTTCAATTTACTACTTAGACCTTTTACAAATTACCTGTGATGACAAAATATGAGGGACTTTATCTGTTAAATTATTTGTGATAATTCTATTTATTTGTTTCACAATATTTTTTGCATGATTGTTTTCAATTTGCTCTTGCTCAGATTTGTCTAAAGTTGTCTCAATATTGTATCTGAAATAATTAAAAGAAAATCACATCATATTCTATAAAGTAACTTTGTTTCTTTTTTCTATTTTAGAAATAGTGTTTATAGATGAGATACCTACTCTATTCCTTCATTTTCAATTGCAATAGAGTCTTCAATACTGGACTTTATTTCTTGAACTACCTCATCAGATAAAGAAGCCCACTCGGCATATAAATTAGGAAGGTTCTCAATTTCATTAAAATGTGTTCGTGTATAATACTGTACTAAGGGCATTGCGTTATATGGTATTTTAGATTCATTAAGTACAATAGATTTCCATCCATAGTATCGAGGCATGTTCAAAGCTATTTGTTTTTCTTCTACAGTATTTATTTTTTGTATGTTTTGGTGAACTGTTTGTCTATCTCTTAACTTTCTTGCTTTTAAACTCAGATCCAAAATAGGAGGATATTCTGGAGTATCAGTATATTCATTTTGTTCTACTTGTACAGCTTGTGCAAATGTTCGAGATACCGACTTTTTTAATTTAGAAAAGGTTCGATGAGCGCGAAGTAACATTTTAAAATATGTTTTTTAGCTCATATAAACATAATTTGCTAATCCCAATGTTTCAATTTAAGGTTATATTTCCTTAAATACAGATTACAGAATAATGTATATGACAAATTTCACATATGATAGGACACAAAATACAGACTAAATATTACTTTGCTCTACGTACGTAAATATTTTATTACTAAGTAGCATTAATGTAGTAACATACAGTTAAAACTTGATTTTATATATATATTTAGTTATATATATATATATATTTAGTTGATGCAAAATGTAAATAGTTTTCGTGCTATAACGACGACTATTATAAGGAGTACAATTTTTATATACGCTTACTATTTATTGCTTATACATGGGAAACATTCAATTTCTATAGACAAAAGATGTGTACAAGAAGATAAATATTCTGTTAAAAATGGTTTGATTTGGTTAATAATAGTAATTCTTGGGTGAAAATGACACGTTATTGCATCAGCTTTTGGAGAAACATATATGATCTGTCAATTGGAAGGACGCCCAGTCGCCCACAAATTTTGTCTATCATCTATGCACTTTAGCGCTGGCCTGTGCTTATAGAAATGTTGCTCTTTTACACTTGGCTTTCCTTCAAATTAAATTAATTAAAGGATCGTAATCTACAGCCAAATTAATAAAATGAGTAACATACCTATTTAAAAAAGATATTAATTATTTAATACACTATATTTTTATCCCGTATTCATAAAACTAAGAAAAACTAACAAAAATTAACATCTGTATTTTTTTATATTAGCAACATTGAGTTTATAATCAGCGCAGAGATATTTCTAGTTTTGTACGTTGTGAATACTCATTACTCTGTGTTCCATGCCAAATTTTCCATCTGCACTATAACCAAACCTGAATCAAAAATCATTTCGAAGTAATAAAGTAAAACCATGGAAGAAGATATGATTTTTGATCCGTCTTTAAAGAAAAAAAAGAAAAAGAAGACGGGTTTTGATATAGACGCTGCCCTCGCTGGTGACCAAGGAGATACCACGAGTGTCGAAGTGCCTGCCGAGTCCGGTGACGTAGACATACCTGAAGATGACAACCTCGACTTGGATAACTTCGGTAAAAAAAAGAAGAAAACTAAAAAGAGATTCTTTAATTTGCAAGAAATGGAAAATGCTCTCCCTGAAGTGACACAGAATGAAAATACTCCTGTCGAGGAACCTGAGCCTCAAGAAGAGGAGGTTATTGACGATTTAGACTTAGACATAGATTTCTCAAGGACTAAGAAGAAGAAAAAGAAGAAAAATATTGATGAATTTGCAATTGAAGATGATGTGAAGGGAGAAGATCAAGATAAAGAGGAAGATCAGAATGGTGATTGGATTGGCAGTGATCGTGATTACACTTATGATGAGTTGTTAGAGCGTGTGTTTGATATTATGAGAGAAAAGAATCCCAGTATGGTTTCTGGTAAAAAACAAAAGTTCATTATGAGACCCCCTCAGGTCGTAAGAATTGGGACAAAGAAAACATCATTTGCAAACTTTACAGAAATCTGTAAGACCCTCCATCGTCAGCCTAAACATTTGTTAGACTTTTTACTTGCTGAATTGGGTACAAGTGGTTCAGTAGATGGTAATAGTCAACTTATTATCAAAGGTCGTTTCCAACAAAAACAAATAGAAAATGTTTTACGTCGATACATAAAGGAATATGTTACCTGTCATACATGTCGTTCTCCCGATACTATTTTACAAAAAGATACCAGATTATTCTTCCTTCAATGTGAAACTTGTGGTTCTCGTTGTTCTGTTGCAAGTATCAAATCTGGTTTCCAGGCTGTTACTGGTAAAAGAGCTGCCATGCGTGCAAAGACTGCATAGATTATTAGTGTTTAGTGGTAATCAATTTTATGATTGGCACTTTAGGGTACATTCAGTGATTTTTTCTATCTGAAGCAATGTATTAACCTTAACATAACACTGGTATGTTTTGGAAACTCCTATGAAAACAAACTTAATTAATAAAATTATGAAAATTAAATATTTATATTTATGTGATCAGAGAGATTATGATTTTGAATAATTGTTTATTCTTTAAAAATTATTTCTTTGAATACATATGCAGAAACAACTTAATAAACCACTGAGTGTATCCTACAATAAATACTGGATATTTATATATAGCTCACTTCTGTATTATTCTCATTGGTACACAATGTTTTTAAAATTCTGTTTTATTTTGATTATCCCCCCTGAAACCATTGCATTCTAGGTATACACAACAAAAATTATATCTTTTTAATACAAAAAGGAGGTTTATAGGTGTGGTAAAAAGTTTTACAAAACAATAACCTAGTGTTAAGATACTCCGCTCCCCACTTTCTACTGAATTCTGGAGGCATTGCGTGTTGAGTGGCAGAAAAGTTAAGTGATAGCATAGGCACATAATTGAATCTACTCTAGTTTGGTATTTTATATTTATTATTACTTTTTTATATGGAATTTGAATAATATATAGTTTTGAAATAAACCTAAAATACATGCTTTTTATGCTAAAAAAGTACCAAAGCAGACTAATAAATTGTATGAACCTAAAATTGAAGAGTTTTCTAGTAACCTATGAAGAGTTCCAATATTCAGGTCTTGACTCAATCATCGCACCAGCTTATTGACACCATAATATTTTATTGGTATATAAGCTATATAATTAACTGCCAAGTTTCATGAGGATGTATTATTACAAGGGGTTCAAAATTAAATTCTTAAATATTAGTACACAGTTATTTTGTTACAGCTTGACCTAATAAGTGTTAAAAAGTAAAATAAATATGATTTTATACTTTATAAATTCATCATATGAAATAAAACATCTAATTAATTGTCCGTAAAATAAGCCTTTATTTATAATATAATACAGTATTTATAAAAACAAGTTAGAAAAATAAAATGTTTTATAACAATAACAAACAAATAGAAATATATTTGGGCTAATATAAAAACAACATAATTAGTATCATTGGAAAAATAACATTTGAATATTATTGCTTTCAAACAATTGTTTGACGCTCATAGTTAGGCTGTATTGCTTTTTTTAAGCTATCAGCATAGAGATCTAGCCGTTGTGTCATTGTGAAACCCCATTTGTCTTTTATCTGACGACATAGGTTTAAATCAAGCTGGGCTATGAGTAAACCATCTTGTATTCTTGATAAACCTGGAGTTCTGCAACCATCAGGAGCAGTCACATAACTGGATCCATAGAAGTGTCCAAATTCTTTATGAGCAGGATTTCCATCACCAGATGTAAATTCATTTGGAAAACTTTCTGTTCCAACTCTGTTTATTGCACAAGCAAAATAGCTATTTGCAATAGCTGCATTGCGGGCCTCTACAGCCCACAAATGCTCACTTAGCCCAGCAATAGTTGCTGAAGGATTAAATACTATCTCTGCTCCATTGACACCAAACATTAACCAATTTAATGGGTGATGTCTACCATAGCAAATATTAACAGCAATTTTACCAAATTTAGTATCAAATACAGGATGACCTGTATTACCTTCAAAATAATAAGTAGATTCATTAAAGTCACCTACTCTTGGTATGTGATTTTTTCTGTGTTTACCAATAACTTTACCTAATTCATTAATTACTACTGCTGTGTTCCATATGGTATCACCATGAGATTCATCTCTTTCTAATATTGGAGAGATTATAACCATGCCATATTTTGCAGCATATTGTTTCAGGAAATTTACACTGGGGCCATCTGTAGAAGATTCTGCAAACTCGCACCACGGCTGCTTTTCTCTAGTACAAAATGCAAATGGCATACTCCATGCCTCTTGTAAACATAATATATTAACATCTTCATTAGCAGCAGCAACAATTATTTTTCCAATTTTATCAAAAATACCTTGTCTTTGTTGTACAATAGGCTTATCTGTTGAAATTGCAATTGAATGTTGTATGATACCAACTTTAATTATACGTGGTTTTCTCGTTTCTTCCTTTTGTGCTGGAAAATCGTATGCTGCTATTTCAAAATTATTATTATAAGCAAGTTCAATATTCGATTTTTTCAATTCCAGTAAATGGTGATCTTTTCTTCCATAATGAATTCTGTTATATTCTTCTAAATCTTTACCTCCGAGTTGATTAGCTATTAAATCATCTAAACTACGAAGTTCGCAAGCTGCCATGATTATTAAACAAGAAAAATATAATGAATCGAAATACAAATAAATATACTTAAAAAGAATACGGGCTTAAAAGTTCTCAATAATATACTTAAGTCTTATATATAAATATAGCAGATTGTTTACTTTGTGTTACTACTTATGATAACTTATCAACTAAATAATATGTAGAGCTTGGTGGCCTCTGCTTGTTTATAAATTCAAATATTATCGAATTTAGATAATGGTTATGGCTTGTGTGCAATATATGTAAGCTATTCATATATGAATATAAGTGTCTTTATTTAAGGCAGTTATTAATCATTTATAAAAGTGGTCCATTCCTTTCGCCTACAACACCCACACGTACAATAATATTGTCAATAAAGTACGTATTGTCAATGATATTGTGCGTGTTTAGCCGGATTTTCGATATTGATCAATATTATTAGATTTCGAGAAATTTTGTTTTTGTCTGTCTGTTACGGCAATATCGAGTTGAGCCTGCCTCAATAATATTGTTTTTTTTTTTTTTTTTAATTTAATGGCCTGATTTTGCGATGACAGACGCAAAATAATCTGCCAGTGTCACGTATAGTAGAAAAAACACGAATGATATGAAGCAGTAAATTTTGAGAGATATTATGAACTGATATAGATATGGTAGAGGTTGTACTGGTTCAAACACTAAAACAAACAAACAAACGATATATTAGAAATGTACAAATGAAAATAAAAAACAGAAAATTACACACTCATTGAGAACAACTATAACTTAATGTCATTATCTACAATAAACTTAACCAATATATTAATGAATGGACTAAAAACTAAAGCTAAAATACATTTTATATTAACAGGACGCTGTACATTAAGAGGAAGGATATCATAAAGAGAATAGTTAAGTTTTGGGCAATTAAATACAATGTGATCCGTAGAACCTTCCTCCAAACCACACTCACAAATAGAATTATCTTTAACTCTTAATTTAGCTAGATGTAAAGGCGTACACGCGTGGCCTAGGCGTAGTCTACAAATAGTAGATGTTACAGATCTATTGGCGCGCCTATATCGAGAGAACCACGGAAAGGTTGGAACTTCCGGTTGGATAGAAGCATAATATCTACCTTTTAATAATACAGATTTATTCCAAAAAAAATTCCAGGAAGTTTTTAAATCAGATTTTGACAAGGACAACAGGTCTTGGGAATAAATAAAATTATGAGTTACGGGTCCAGTGGACACTGCAGATTTGGCAAGAGAATCGACTATGTCATTATCTGTAATACCAGAGTGGCTCGGGATCCATGCCAACGATAAGAGAACCCCTTGTTGGTGGCAACGATACAGAGCTTCCCTGATTTTGAACACAAGGTGAAAATTAGATTTGCTACGGAAAGGATTTTGTGACAAAGACTGTAAAGCACTTAAGCAATCTGTAAAAATAACAACTTTTTTAAGATTGTGCGACTCTGCAAACAATATGCCTTCAAGCAAAGCAATACATTCGCCAGAAAAAGAAGAGGTTTCAGGAGGACACTTAAAACTTAAAATAATTTTGTATTTCGGGATCCAACAGGAAGCCCCAACATAAAAATGTGGAACGCTTCACGATTTTGCGTGTCATCCTTGCGCAGGGGCCATGCTAATCTTCTCTGTATCGTTCCAATTTTAGTATATGTACTGCCGAAGCGAGTACAATAATATTGTTGTGTGAAGGCGCGCCAAATCTTTGGTTGATAAAAAGATTTCAAAGGAGACGTCGCTTATATTTTTTATTCAAGATGGACGAAGAAAACAGTGTAAATATCGAAAGTTAGTTAAAATTACTACTACCACAGATAAACAATATTTAATAGAGCTTATTAAAACATGGGGAATTTATTCAGAGCAGGGGAATACAGCAATTGAAGTATATCGCAGTCGCGAAGTTAAGAAAAGTAGCGCGCTAAAATGCTGCTCGATATTTACAAAAAAGTTTAACCAAATAGAGATAATATTTTTTGAAAGCAGCTATCTCTTATTCTAATGTATTTTTTAATATAATCCTCTGTCCGTAAAATTAGTTTAACAGTATAAGCGGCACGCAGCAGGGTAACTAATATTGATACCACAACTTGTTGCGTTTACAGTCATACTTTATGCCCCTGGGCCACGATTGACCTCTGTTGTAGTTCATTAAAAATATTGAAATTCTTAAACTCTGTTTTTTTTTTCACCTAGTTTTTGAACAATCTTATTTTGTCGCCTTTTTATAAATAAGCTAAATACAATAACAAAGGCTTATTTCGATCAAGTTGTGCATTTCATGCAATTGTGCGGCATACAGCGTGAAGCAACTTTTACTAACAAAGAATATTTTTCTCTCTATGGTTAGATTTTTTTGTAAACATCGAGAAGTTTTTTTAGCGCACAATATTGTTTTACTTTATCATGATATGCTTCAATAGATGTATAACTCTATTACATATTGTTTTTTTCGTGGGAGTAGTAATATCAACATTATTTTGCCAATTAACAGCCATTTCGTCGTCCTTCTTGAATAAAAGGCATAAGCGTCCATCTCCTTCGAAGTTCCTTTTTTCAACTGAAATATATGCGTCCGCACACGACAATATTATTGACAATAGCTCTGCCTCCCCCGATATTGTCGTATGTCGCAAAAATAGAATTTCTAGAAATCCACAATAATATTGAAAATCGGCCGCACACACGCAATATTATTGACAATACGTACTTTATTACCATATTATTGTACGTTGGTGGGCAGGCTAAGAGAAAGAGTACAATATTGGAATTTATACTGTGTCTTGTCTATGTTTTACTGTATTGACAGCCCTATAACACTACATGTTGTAGTTGTCACTGTTTCTGTTTTCCGCTTTAGGTTGTACTGAATTAGAAGTATTTACTTTTAATAAATGAACAATATTTATTTCAGTGAAAGTGGTAATTGCAAAATGAATTGGTTTTTAGCTACGTGAAATGGGAAAATCGCTATTTCATAGAATGATCGTTTTTATATCGTGATGACAATTTTGCAACATTTGGTTTTCAACATATAAATCAAGAAAGGTATTAATATTACATACTGTGCGATTTATTATTTGCTACTAAGTGACATATAATAGAGACAAGATGAATCAACTGCCTGCTCAACCTACTGGTATTCAGAGTACAGCCGGAGCTGTCCCTGTTCGAAATGAAAAAGGTAAATAACAATTATATTCGTTGCCGTTTTTTATTAAATTTATTTATTGATTGATAATGACAGCTATTTTTACAAGCATTAAAAAACAATTACTACAAAATGAAATATGCAATATTTCAGTGCAATATTATTAAATGACTATAAACGTTGTTATAGGTGAAATTTCTATGCAAAAAGTCAAAGTGCAGAGGTATATATCAGGAAAGAAACCTGAATATGCTCAAGGTGTTTCGTCTTCTGAAGAATCAGACACTGAGGACTTCATAGAACAACAGAGACCTGAACGTAAACATCAAATAGCACAAATAATCAGCCGTAAAGAAGATCAACAAAGTGAATCTGAGACTGAAGTAATTCTCTATATATTTTTAAGTTATCTTTGTAATTATTTGTGTTGTTGTACCATTAACCCATGTGAAGCCACATCAGTATTGCCGGAATTTCTCTCGGAGGAAAGTAGGATTTTTGAGCATTTTAAGTAAAAAGTAGGACACTTTCTATGATATATGATTATGTGGAATAATCTGTGAAAAGGCAACTGGCAATGCTGAGCCACATATAAACAAACAATTATAATTTTAAAATTTCTTTAAACAGAAAAACATAATAACTTCTCCGAAAATTATACAATTGCTACAAATGGGGTTAAATAGAATTTTTAACCCTATTCATGTTTTTTGCACTTTATACCATAGTATTATGTTAATATTAACAATAAAATAAAAAATATTTCTCTTTTTAGAAATCATCTAGACAACCTTTTAAACCACCTTACTTTTTTATTGTAAATATTCCTATGTACAACTTTAGTTGTAAAAAGCAGTTGTTGATATATAATACAAATTCAACAATGTAGTTGTTGTCTACATTATTTTGCATAATTTTCATTCTGTGATATAATTGGAGTCATTCAGAGAATACTTCAGCAAATTAGAATAGATCATCTTATTTGGTTTGTCATTGTAGGTAATTAACTCTGTGACCTTTTTTCAGCTACAGATTCAAATTTGCTATCTTTTTCAAATTCTTAACAGTCCTTAAAATACAAAAAAAATGAATATGTCCAGGAAAGTAATTTAATCTTCATGTATATCATCTATTTATGGCCATTATACCAAAATTGGCTCACGTATATGTGGAGGGTGTATTAAAATTTTGAATAACTTTGTGAAAGATATAATTTCTGTGTTTGTCATAATATACATATATTTATTTTTACATGACATATTAAATGTTTATTTTATTATATTTCAGTTATATAGATTATTTTAAAAAGTTTGATCACTTCCACAACTCATTTTATACATTCTACTAAAAATATTTATTAAGAAGTAAAGTTTACTCACAACTCTTGTCACAATAAATTCTTAATTAGGTATTCGCAAATAGTCCCAGCGGTCATAAATAGGTTACATTGTAATCAACATATAATAATGCTTTTACCAGATCGACGATCCACGTTTACGACGTTTACGTGTGGCTGCTCACTCTCCACCACGACGAGCGGAACACAAACCTGAGATAATAGATGCAGAGCCTGAACAAGAATCGGAATCTAGCGAAGATGATGCGCGGCACAGCTCTGAGAGTGAGGATGATTTGGATGAAGAGGAGATTGAAAGACGTCGGCAGGCAGTCAAAGCTAAGCTTGCTGCTAGGTGAGACAATGAATCATTGTAGTCTATTTTGCCCGTAAACAAAAAAATCTGAAACAATTTTTTTAAATTTGTTAATGTAGTTGAAAAGATAAAGTTTATATTGTAAGTTACTAAATATTGTATCTATATTTTGATTTTATCATATTCTTTTATAGAGAAGCCGAAAAAGAAGTACTTGGGAGAGATGAAGATGAAGAAATGTTGGATGGTGATAAGGAGGAGAGTGGCTCCTCTGATACAGAATATACAGATAGTGAGGAGGACACAGGTAATAAATAAAGATATTTTTATTGGATTTTAAGTTATGTTGCATATAGATAGAAAGGAAGGCAGAACGAGCTAGTGTTAAGACATCCACATTGCACATTGTCTTATCAGAGTGGGAAAATAAAAAAAAAATATATTGTTTTGAGTGAATTGAGCACAGAACTATCATGATCACAATCAGACACTATGCCACTGTGTCTTGACCTTTTTTCTAATAAATAAATTTTATAATATATAACCCACAGCAATGTCTTGTGCAACCGTAAGGCACTATATTCCTATTACTGTAGTCATTCTTTGTTCAAAAATTCAAAGAACCTACATACCAAATTTTAGTTTTCTATAGTCATTAGTTTTTATGATGAGATAGTACAAAGTACATTAGTACAAAGAGAGGCTGATTCATCACCCCAATGAACTTGCATGCCAACTCATCATGGACCGTTATTTGAAACGATTAAAACGACACCACATCCTAGGGCTAGAAGCCCGCCATTAGCTCTGGGCAGCATATGAGTAGAAACATCCGATGGGATGCCACTCGGCACGACAGCATAACAGAACAGATTCGCTCATAGTCATAGGACTGATTGCAAATATACTGAAAAGAAAACAAAAATTCTACTATGCACTGTCTGACAGTCACTCAGTAGGTTGCAGAAAAAATATTTTCATTTGTAATTAACTATAAACTTAAATATATTAGTATTTGTTAATGTCATTTCTATAAATTTAAATGAATAGTAAAAAAATATTTAATTTGGATTTATAGTAGTGGGCTGGCATAGTAAATACTTATAATATTTTCATAGAATAATTCCCCGTATAATAAAAATGTACTTAGTAAATATGGAAATATATTTATTTAATTATTATATTATATTTGTTTAATTATTAAATTATTAAGGGTTAGGGCAAAGTTAATAATAAATTGAAAGTTATTATTTCTTACATTTATGTATGTATGTTATTTCTTATGTTGTATTTACTAAGGACCAAGAGTAAAACCAGTGTTCGTAAGAGCGTCTGACAGGATGACGGTAGCGGAAAGGGAACGTAAAGTAAAACAGCAAAAGAAAGAAGAATCCGAAGCCAGAAAGGAAAAGGAAGAAAGGAGGAGAGAGGCTTTAAAGCTGGTGGAGGAGACAATTCGGTCTGAACAGAGGAATGCCCAGGTATTTTTTTTACTTCACGTATTTATGCGGATAACGATATTGCGTATTGAGATGCAGAACTCAATGTCGCATGTTGTATTGCAACCATAGTGAGGATATAAGGATTTTTTTAGCTTTACGTTGTATTCCGCGAATAGCAGGGAAGACTATGGAAATCTGGGAACCTAGTGTTAAGACACTCCGTTCTTACTAAAATATTCCTTGCCTCATTTTCCCACGAATTTTTGAAGCATTGCGTGTTGAAAGAAAACACAACGACGCGATTTGGGTTGTTACCAGAGCGTGAAATAGTTCATAATTAATTATTACCCCCAAGTATGAATTAGTAGGATTTTTTCAGCTTCGCGCGGCACCTCATATGTAGCAAGGAAGGCTAAGAAACCTAGTGTTAAGACACTCCGATATCCACTTTTTCCTGAATTTTGTAGGCGTTACGGGTTGATTGGCGTAGCTCAACGTCGCACTTTGACTCGACGCTAGAGTGAAGAAATGAAAATATCAAATATAAAATTTCCTCGAGTGGGGATCGAACTTACAACATGTGGCGTTTACGCTTGAGCTCCTGCGTTATTATTTACTCAATATTATTGTACACATTATAATTTGGTGATAATTTTAATAAACCAAGCACCTCGTAAATCAATCGGGCTTAAGTTCCACTACTTTACATTTTTTTATTAACTTTCTTTTTTAAATACATTTAATTGTTTTAATTCCTCAGACTGACAGCAAGGAAGGTAACATCAACGACGTGTGCACCGACGACGAGAACGATGAACTCGAGTACGAAGCGTGGAAATTGCGTGAAATGAAACGCATCAAACGCGACAAGGAGGAACGTGAGGCGTAAGTATTGTTAGGTTTCCTTATTAAAACTTTTGATACAGACCGACAAAAAAATTACGAATTTTTGGAGGCGTGCGCTGATACACCTGCGCCGAATGCGTATTTTTGATACCCGTATAGGGGCGCCCCGCTCACACCGCACCCCGCCGCCCCACTACCCAACGGGCCCCATCACAAATTTAGCGCGACGATAAGTCTTATTTATTACTCCAATTTGTATATAGAAACTCGATTATTGGACCCTAAGTTATAAGAATTCGCGATTATCTGGACTACCAAACGCGACCAATTATACTGAAAACAATATATAAAATAAATATTTTTACTTTTCAGCATAGAAAAGGAGTTATTAGCAATAGAGCGAATGAGGAATATGACGGAGGAGGAGCGTCGTGTGGAACAGAGGCTCAACCCGAAACTGGTTACCAACAAGGCTGTCAAAGGAAAATACAAGTTCTTACAGAAGTATTACCACAGGTATGATGGCTGTTTATGTTATACACAGTTGTAGTTATAATATATATAAATATATATATATATACATATTTCCGTCTGTATGTGTGTCCATAAGGTCAGATCGCGTGGAGGTATCGAACTGAATTTTTTATCATATGTTCAGGCCTACAGTCGATTGTAGCATAGAAAACATATGTTCGTTTTTGTTTCAATTACAGTACGAATGAAGGAAAAAAATAAAAAAATGGACGCAGAAAAAACATTACAAACTTTTATTTATAGTAAATTTTATACATAAAGATTGCAAATTTAAGTATTTAGATTTTTTAAGCCAAGATCCCATTGACCTACAATAAAGAAATGAGCACGGTGCTCTTTGCGACGCGACTGCGACTATGCGACTCATACTTTTTTATTTTTTTCTTTTTCTTATAGAAGAGAGAAATTACAAGTATAGAATGAATATAAAAGAGAGAAATTATAAATATTTTTTTATATGTTAAAAATTCTTTGATGTTTCATGTGTATTACTATTATTCCAGAGGTGCCTTCTACTTAGACAAGGAGGAGGAAGTCTTCAAACAAGACTTCTCCGGCGCTACGTTGGATGACCACTTCGACAAGACTGTCTTGCCTAAGGTTTGTATAATTTTTTAAACTTTTTAGATAGGGAACCTATTGTTAAGGCACTCCGTCCCCCACGCACTGCTCAATTTTTGATATATTGTTCGTTGAGTGTCAGATCACAATACCGCGTTTTGCCTTGTTACCAGATTTTAGAAGTAAAAATATTTCATTTCCTCAAGTCACAACCGTTTTAAGGTTTATATATAAAAATCATTATTATAACGTTAATAAAATTTCTGGGTTTTTTAAATTTTAAAACTATGCGCACGTGCTTAATGGTGTTCACTCATATATTTTGAAGACTTTATCAAAGAATAAGATTTCACACATCAAAAAGCGTTTCATATGTATCACAATACATATGAAACGCTTACTGATATGGGTATTTATTTATTATTAGCTGAGACTGTATCGCTCTATTTGTAAATAACATACGACATATTCCTTTCACAGGTGATGCAAGTGAAGAAGTTCGGTAGATCAGGCAGAACAAAATACACACATCTAGTGGACCAAGACACCACGGAGTTCGACTCGGCGTGGACCAACGAGGGCTCGGCGTCGCGCCTCGCCAACTTTCGCGGCGGCATGAAGCAGGTGTTCGACAGGCCGTCGGCTAAGGTCAAACATACTGTGTAGGTTATATTTTATTTACAATAAATATAGGTAATTGTTTTATTATGGTTTTTTTATTTTATTATCCCTTTTTAAATTTAAGATGTATGGTCAGCGTATAGGAAATCTATCTAGATTTTCTGAAGTTTTGCGAGATTATTTCTTTATATTATTACATTTAGATTATTTTCTAGAGTTATTCACTCGAGAAGAAAATAATGAAATTTTAGAAAAAGAGTAAAATCAAATTGACGCAGCCATCTACGGCTACTTTCAAAATGGCCACGTGTACATCAATGTAAAATTTTAGAATCTGATTTATTAATATACAAATGACATAAAAATGTTACGTAAGTTGATTAAGTAAAGAAGAAAAATAGTGTTAAATATTTAAGATTACGATTGAAGTTTTAAAGATATTCACTAAAAATATGATTATATGTAAGAAATCTTAAAATATATGTATATAATTTCCTTACAAAATTTTAAACTGAGCACTCGCTATAGAACATGAAACTAGGCCTCGAAGCTACCATTAACAAGATGTGTAATAATTAATCTCATCCAACGAGACGAGTTAGAACTTAATTATACTTGTAACAAGGTATATTATGATATGGCGAAAGTTTTTATACTCAGATTTGAAGTGAATAAATCAGTATCTAATGCCAACGAAGATTCGAGAGGAGGAGAGGAGAGGAGGAGAGGGGGACAGGAGGAGGTGTATTATGCAAACTACTGGGCGGGACCGGCTAAGTGGACTTACGGCAACTGTAGATTGATCACGATCTAGATCCAAGCGGAAATTTTAAAAGGCTTAAGAAAGAACTTCTATCGTTATAAACTTTCAAGATTCACGGTCTTGTCGTTGGGGCGATGAGATAAAGTTTTCGTTTGATTTATATGTGCAAGATATCTGGAATTACAATGTGATTTTTTTTTGTTTTAGTGAGTTTCTTGGTGGATTAGGTTAATATATAATATAAGGCCTGTTATAAACAAATTTTTTTTGTTTATAAAATGTATGCAAAGGCGGCCTTATTGCTTCAAGCAATAAGGCCGCCTTTGCATTTTATAAACATATATTACTATCTGTATTTTATATTTCTTTTGTATTCTGTGTGCAATAAAGTATTTTCTATTCTATTCTATTGTGAAAACGACCTATATCTATTGATATTGGAAAGCAAAAATATACGGTTTTAAAATTTTGTAATTTTTGTTTTATTTTTTAAATTTCTAACATTCGATCCATTTAATTGAGTATATTGAATTAATCATTATTTGTTATTTTTTAAAATAATTTTCAACATAAAAATATATTAGCCACTATGGGGACATAACGAAATGAGTAATTGTAGAAACCACCGATCGTTATATTTTACTTATGAGATTTAAATTTCTTTTGCACTTAAATTACAAAATTTAAAAAAAATTGTGCCAAAAAAAACAGCTCATACTCAAGGAACTTCGACCGTGTAAATGGACTTTAAGTTGAAATTGAGACCAGCATCTTACACAGCCGAAAGATCAAGTTTTTATAAGTTGCATGCTCTTGACGTCGGGATAATATTTTAAAATGAGTTTGAACCCAACTTAATCACTACTTTAAAAAGAAACTTATAATAAGAACATCAATACATAGCCTGGAACCGTTATTTATAAAATGAAAACATAATTTAAGCTACGGTAATAATAAAGTGTTGGTTTTGTAGCCGCCAGGCTTGTGAACATTGCTTAGCGGCGAAATAAAAGTTTTAAAAGCGTAACTGAGGACAACGCCGCGCGGGTAGATTATAAAAGTTTAGTCCCCGGATGGCAGTTATGAAATGCTTGTAGGAAAGCGCGAACGCAACGTTTTATAGGCACTTTATAGTCGAGCCAAGGTGTCTTTTGCTTATCGCGTAACTTTATGCGATTAACCTCCGTATTTATTTCATTACTTTTTTTTAAATTTATTTTATGATAACAAGGTCTAAACTTTTGTTATGCCTTAAGTCACAAAATTGAAGTACGTACGTAAATAAAAATGCTTAGGTACTTGGTAGTTGCAAAAAAAATACCTACCTACCTTCTTATTCTCCTTCTTTATTCTCCTTTCATTTCATTTAAGTTATTTGTTATAAATGATTTTATTTATTATATGCTTTATGCTAATATCTGGCTACATAGATATCCATAAATATATGTAGGTTAGTTATTTCTTATGTTTTTTCTTAATATTTAAAAGTAAGTATTTTATATATTGAAGCCGTCGTGGCGCAGGTTCACAAAGCTGTGACTATAACGCGACGGCTGTGGGTTTGATCCCCACTCGGGGAAATTAATTATTATTTATTAATAATTTTGTTTCTTCGCCTTGGCACCAAGGGAAAAATACGAAAAGTGGTGAACCGAGTATCTTAACACTAGGTTCCCTCTCCTCAACCGACCCTGCTGTGTAATCCATTGTTATTTGGCCATTTTTTACCAGTAGTGTAACTTGGAAGTAAATAAAATAGACAGTTAGATATTTATATCACATCTTTTTGTATTTTAGATACATAAATTATTCAAAATAACCTCGTAACTTATATTTACAAATAAACGTAATGAATTTGAATAGACAATTACAAATACAATTTTTTAGCTTCGCGTCTTATCACCACTGGGTAGGCACTAGGACAGACTAGTTTTTAAATATTTTGCCACGGTGGTCCTCAATTTTAGAATATACTTTGTTAGATTGTAATATAAAACTTACTAAAAATATAAAACTTTTATTTATATAAAATAATATATTTAGTTTTTTAATACAAAATATAACGAAAAATCTTATCGAATAAAGTTAATATCAATTATTATTGACTAATAACTAAATTATCGAATTTACAAATATCACTCATACATGTAAAGCATAATAAGTTCCTTGATTTTCACGATTATTACACATATTAAATGAAACTTTGCAGTAGTCCGTTGTCTACCCGTGACCACGGACTACTGCAAAGTGTTCGAAACGTCGGGTTTCCAAGATGTAAAAATCTTAAATATACGCGATTAATCCGGTTAAATTAGTTTCATTTAATATGTGTAAAGCATACTTAATAAAATATTGAACTACATATTATTATTTTTCAGACTTTAAAGGGAAATGAACTGGTGTTCCATCACCTAACCGTTGAGCTATAGAATTTATCATTTCAGGAGTAGCCTCACGAAGGTCGTAAGCCCAACCCAGTTTTTCGAATCCTTGAATAAATCTGGTGCACCAGTTGAACATGTCGAAGTGTTCCGCCGCCTTGTAGTCAAATGGAAACGCGTGATGATAGTTGTGCCATCCTTCCCCGAGGGTGCATGTCGCTACGAAACGATTTTCCGTCGGTATTAAGTTCCTATAATAAAAAAAATCATTTTATGTAATATTTTCATTATTCATTAAAATATAAATAGTGATATTCGTACACATAGATACTAAATAACGTTATACATTTTTTTCGTTTCACTCTATATACCGCATGTACCACGTAGTAAGGTAGGCAAAGAGAATCTAGTGTTAAGACATTCCGTTTTTCATTTCCTGCCTAATTTTTGACAAATTGCGTGTGGAGTGTCGAAACACAATATGTTTCTCTAGTTACCAGAGTAAAACACTTAATTTAACTCATTATCCAATTATATATTTTTATAATTATTCATTTTTTATTATTTTCATACATTGCTTTTTCTCCGTTACTTCACCTCCTTTATCATTTTTCATGTCAAGATATATTTTAAAAAAATATATGCATATGATTAAAGTTTACGATATATTGTTACTTACTTGTTGTAAGGCTTGTAACCATATGCATGTGCTAGGCTGTTTACTGTAAGTTCACTGTGAAACATACTCAAGAATCGTATGAACCACTGCCACGCGACCGCGCACTGCCATGATTCACCAAACAAATATACGTTTATGGTAACTGGTAATATGTAGCAGAAAAATAATTTAAAGTAGCCAAAATATCTGCAACAATAATTCAAGATAAGTATTAATATGTAAGAATAAAGAAGAGAGTTTATGGGCATTGGAATTTCATAATTATAAAAAAAAATAATTAACATCATTTTACTTTTCTTAATATTTTTATTCATTTTATTTATAATAATTTGTAGAGGGAGTTCAAGGTAGTTTCACTCTAAACCTGTATAGCGATGGATATAAAATATCAAGTGGCATCCTAACGTCCATTCCCATTGTCTAACCAGACTAGCTACGTATTTACTTATAATTTAAAAAAATATCGTAAATTAAAATATATAATTTAAAAAATACAGTTCAGTAATAGCTACTCATTTTAGCTAGCTAGCTCTTCATTCTTTAGCTTCACGTAAAATAGAAAGTAGTGTTAGTGCACTATGTTCCTCATGCGCCACTCAATTTTCAAGACAAAGCGTGTTAGGTGGCGGAATTCAACGCCACGTTATGTCGGTTACCGGAGCGAAGAAAACAAAATAATTTAATCTCTTGAGCAGGAATCGAACCCACAACCGTCGCGTTTGAAGTAAGACATTAACCTATAATAATACGATTCACTCACTTATTATAAAATTTGAGTAAAGGATCATTAGTAATATCAGTCATATCAATAAGTTTTCCACTATTCCTGACTTGGGCATTTTTCTTCATCATTAACCACCCAATATGTGAGAAGAACAATCCACGGTTGGAATTGTGAGGGTCTGCATCTGTGTCGCTGAATTTGTGGTGGACGCGATGGTCGCGGACCCATTGTTCTAAGGAATTCTAAAGTAAAATAAACCTTATTAAATAATTAAATCAATTAAAACAACTGGACACGGGTTCCAGCAGGTTCCTTGAATCCCGGTTACAATTTATATGCATTTTCTAAAATTGAAAATTGATCTTTAATAAAGTAAAATATATTTCCTGTCAATAATAAAAGGTGTATTAGTTAATTCTTGCAAAAATTACAAGATATGACGACGCTTTCCAGGAAATAATATTAGTATTACTTAGAAAAGTTTTTCATCAATAAACTCATGGTATAGGGAATTTAATTATATATATAAAAATTTTATTATGATCAAATTTAAGTTAGTCGTTGAATAATAAATATATAAATATATATTAGAATCATTGATATAAATACACGGAAACAAATATACATGAAAAAGCTTATCTTTTATTAATAATTGAGGCCAGTCGTGGCGTAGTGTGATAAGTGTGTGCCAGTAAACGCGACAGGTCATGAGTTCGATTCTAACATGAGGAAATTAATTATCTAATATATTCATTTTCTTCGCTCTGGTGTCGAGGGAAAAGCGCGACGTTGAGCGCTGGCGAAACTCAACGTATCGCCTCGCAGCGAGCAAATGGGGAACGGAGTGTCTTAGCACTAGGTTCCCTGATTTATTTTTGGAAGCTGATTTATTTTAGATTTTCTCTTTTAAAATATAAAAAATAGTACGTACCTGACCAGCACAAGAAAAACACATGAGTAAAAATAGCTTCAATGGTAGTTTGGCTTTATATGATTTATGCGTCCACAATCTGTGGGCGCCACCAGTGATTCCGAAGCCGGTAATTACATAAAATATTGCGGCTGCAATGTGTAAAAATATATTAATGCAACATTGTAATGTGTATGTTGTTTATAAAATGTTGCTAAATTGGACGGAAAGTACGGAACAGTGGCTTCACACTAGGTTTCCTCTGCCTATTCTGCTACTTACGGGATATAGCACGAAGCTGAACAACAACTTTAAATGTTATTAGTAATTTCAAAAACTAAATTAATTTATGAAGGCCAATCGTGGCACTGGGGCACAAAGTGTGACAGGTTGTAGGTTTGATTCCCACTCGAAGAAATGAAATATTTAATATTTTCATTTCTTCGCTTTATTGTCAGGGCGGTGACATTTAGTTCCACTATTCAACTCACAATGCCTCCAGAATTGGGTGGAATATGTGGAACAGAGTGTTTTAAGTTTCCTTTGCGCGGGATACAAGTAAAGTTAATTGAAAATTTTGAACATATGATTTTTAAAATTTGTTTATAAAAAAAAAATAATTTCATAAAATAAAATACACACGTTTATCTGAAATATAACTGCTGTAGTACAAAAAAATATCGTGGTTAATTATGGTCAGCAACGTGACTACTATTAAATATATTAATGAATTTTGGTCACTTTTGTAATAAATGCTCAAATGATTTTAATACTTTTATTTTTTGATTTTGTCTGTTTATTGATATGGAAGTTAGAGAAAATAAGAAATAAAATAGGATAATTTGTCATAGTATAAAATATTTAAAGCTCAATAAATACAAGTATCAATTGACAAGCTACTCCGCTTATTCAGAAATGGAAGGACTCAGTGGTGAAACTGATGCGCTTTGTGCATTTGCATTAAATACTGGAATATAAAACTAGAGTGCACTAAGCTTTTACTTATTAAATTTAAATTTTAATAAAAAATATATTTTATACAGAGGGTTTTTGTCATCACCACTTTAAATAAAAGCACAGTTTTTTAACTCTAAACTAAAATTTGAGAACTCTGAGCGTAAAAAAATTGAAAAAGAAAGGCAGGAATACGGCAGAGTGGAGGGCTATTCTGGACCAGGCCAAGACCCACCAGCGGCTGTAGTGCCTTTGATGATAACGATGATGTAAAATTATTATTAATGGAACTAAATCCCGTTTTCTGGTATGTTTTTTGAGAATGAAATGTGGTAGACCGGCAATGTTTATTAGTATTTTGGTAGTATACGTTATTGGTATTTATTCGTAACTACGTCACACGAAATACAGTATGGATAACAAAAGTAAATTGAAAAAAATAACATCCTACGTCTATGACTTGACGAATCGTGATTAATTCTTTTAGGTGTGGGTGCTATATATTTTACCCTATATGTTGCTCTCGCCAAATGAGCGCAGACGCTTCCACCTTGTATAATATCGTTATATAATAAAACGGAGTGTCTAAACGTACTACATGCGGGATGCAGCGTGACAGTAAAAAAAACAACAACAAACTTAATATATCAATTATAATACATACCCAATACAATCGTTTGCCATTTCACTGGAAAGGTGTAAAGTGAGCACCAATACACAGCTGCAACGTGATATAGAACAATTAGGATCGCAGTAGTCCATTTTATATCGTTTTTAAAACCTAAACTCTTTTCAAATGACCGAAATAATTCACTCAGAGACAGAGCCGGCCTTTTATTTAATTTGTCCATTCTGATTACCACTCGCATCAATCGGGCACTGAATGTAAATGTTATTCAGTTGAACATATATACCGACATATATTAGTAGATTTATAATTTCACAAGATTCATTTGACCCTTGCGTACTTTGAGACTATTAAAGTATGTAAAAACTATTCATTTGTAATTCCGTAATCCATAAACAAACGTAAATATACTATAAAAATATTTTATATAATATTTTTATATTTAATAATTAGTTTATATAATATGTAGGTATGATTCCTTTCCGAGGAAATATTTTTATAAATATAAATAATATATCGATAAATATATTATAGATATTTCATTAAATATTTATTGTTTTGAGTAACAATCGTCTTAACAATCTATAAAATATAAGATACTCTAAAAATATAACTTAAAATTCTTCCTCAATTCTCCTCTCACAAAATCCAGGAATTTTCCTGTTTCCAAAAAAAATAAAAATTCTTTGTCCGTCAATACCGGCAAAATGGTTAGGAAACGGTGAATGAAGAGATTTGTCACTAGGTTCTGTATCTAAAGTTTGTACGGAATAAAAGTGTTTATTATATACTTTTCATTGCCGTTGCGTGTTGATAAAAGTTATGGTCCATAACATAATAAATCGTATTTATTTTTATGGGCAATGATTTTTACAACTGGCTGATTCTATTATAGGATTAGAGAGATTTTAAGAAACATAGATAAATATTTAATTGATTCATTGACTCTAATAGTTATTAAATAAATATATAATTAATATACATACTGAACCATATATAATGGTTTGAAATGTCCACAACGTCGTATTAGCATTTACTAATGTATTACTCTAATAACTAAATACATGCTTTAAGTAAATAGAAATCGGTCAAGTATGTTGTACTCTATTGTCGTACCTGTGTCGTAATATAGGCATGTCTTTGATATATAAATATAATAGTAGTTGAAGCCAGTCGTGGCGCAGGAACACAAGTGTGAGACTGTAAGCGCGATAGGTTGTATGTTCGATTCCCATTCGAGAAAATGTAATATTTAATATTTTCGTTTCCTCGTTCTGCTGCCGAGCAAGAGGCGGCGTTGAGTTCCGCCACTCAACACGCAATGCCTAGACAATTCGGCGGTAAGTGCGAAACGGAGCATTTTATCAATAGGTTCCCCTGCGGAAATGAAGTATTTTAACAATAGGTTCAGGGGAACCTATTCCTGCCCTATCTGCGGGATTCAGCGTGAAACTGAGTAAAATTAAGTAATATTAAAGCGTAGAACATTTACCTAAGTAAATATATTAATATTTAAATAAGCCAATTACATTGTTTATATGTAAAATCATTAATTATATTTTATAGCTTCTGTACGTGACTCTTCTCGTCTTCGTGGATATGAGGATGTCGTCGTCTTTATAGAATTACATTGTGTATATTTTTTAGTATGCGTTTTCGTTTTTTGTCTCTCTGTTCGGATTATTTGTTTTATTTTTAACGTGACGTAGAATTAAGTGACGATTGAATAATAATTTAGGCCAGTCGTGGCACCGGCATACAGGAGTGTGGCTGTAAATGCGACAAATTGTAAGTTCGATTTCCACTCGAAGTTTTCTCGAAATATTGAAATTATTTTATATATATTATAATTTCTTCCCTCTGGTGTCGCTGCAAAGTGCGGCGTTGAGTTCCATCACTCAACACGTAATGCCTCCAGAATTGGGCGGAAAGTGGGGAGGGGAGTGTCTTAACACTAGGCTCTCTGGTGAAATAAATATTAATATTTTAATGTAAATATTGAATTTTAATAAGCTAAAGATAAAAGGTTGGATAGAGGTTTTTACGTCCGATCGTAAAACGCACGTGATACGCGACCCTTTGCTATTAGACTGCAAAGACTTTACGCCCAGGTAATAATCCCGGAATACAATATTAGACACATGTACCACACACATAACGAGTTATTATTAAAAACAACTTTCGTAATTTGCACAATTTCTTGTACGACGAAGTGATTAGATTTAAATATGTTGATTTATTTGTCTACATATATTTTTTAAGCTTCTCGCTGTATCCTGCATGTAGCTGGGTAGGTAGAAGGAGCCTAGTGACAAGATACTCCACTTCCCAGTTTCAGTCGAATTCCGGAGGCATTGTAGGAACGGAGTGGCGGAACACAACGCCGCGTTTAGCCTCAACATCTAAATCCTATTAAATATTTAATTTCCACAATCTACTTACTATATCAAAAGTAGAGAGCCCTGCAAGTATTTTTTTGCTTATCCAGCAAAATATGTGACACATAAAATAAACATACTATATTAATAGTGAATACATATATAGTGTTCATATAGAATGTTAAACAAATATATTCTATTGAATTCTAATTTATATAGAAATCAAGGAAAAAAAATAACCGTGCTACTGTTTGTTTGCCTATTTAATTTTGTGTAGATATATGTACATAAATATCGTTTTTGAACTTTAAAAGTGGGTTCATCTTTGACATTCAAGAATGAAATTACCATAAATTTTACGATTTTATTTTAGCGATTATTTTAGTTTGTATAGTTTTTGTTGTATTTCGTTCAACTATAAAATTTTAAAAATCAATTCTTAAATATTTTAATTTATTATGTCATTTATAATTATTAAAATAATATTTTTTTGTAATCGGTACATATCGTACATAATAATTTTATTTTATTTTATCAGATCCATCCGCCTGCTGACCTAAAATAATTATGTCCTGGATCAGCACCAAACGGAAAACCATAAAGAGCGTTTGTTTTGCTGGAGTTAATCCGGATAATGGCGTCCGGAAAATTTTGTCACTCACGTTGTCCAGCCAAATCTCGTCCGGTCGTAAAAGAGCGAATAAAATTCTACGGGATTAAAGGATGTATGTTGAAATTTATAATTCTTTGTATTGTAGAGCTCTTCGTATATAAATAATTTAAATACATAGGTAGTACTGGTAAATTTATATTTATAAGCTTATTTTTCTATCATAGCTAAAGTATATTTTTATATGGTTTTTTTAATAACATGTATTTTATGCCCCTTCTTAATACATTAAAAATGTGTGCCCAAAATTTCATGGTACTCGGTTGAGTAGTTTTGGCGTAGATAATAATATTAGTACATATAAAAATGTAATTAATCGTTGTCTGTAGGATAAATGAGAAAATTTGTCGTTTTGGGTTAATATTAATTAAAGTAAGGACCCAAAACAATGTTTTTTTTTATATTTTTTGTACGCTAATTTCAGATACGGCTTAACGGATTTTAGTGCAGTATTTACTACAGTACACGTATGATAAACTTCCATCCACATTTAGTGATTGTTTTATTTCATTCTTCTAATAAAAACAAAATACTGTTTGTCCATAAAGATGGTCGGCAAAGATGATCATTTTACATAATAACGTCATTAAAAAAACGTTGATTAAAAATTGTATAGTTTTATGAATTGAATTAAATTATTATATACTAGCGGCCCGCTCGCGGCTTCGCCCGCTTAAACCACAGAATTATTTGCTTAATACACTAAAATTATGTTCGTGTTTTAATATACCTATAATGTATGTTTGCAACGCAGTCGCATTTTCGTACCACCCATAAGAGAGATGCAACTGTCAATATATTAATTTCTTTAAACTTTTGCCTTAAGGAGTCTTTAGGATCTAAGTTATAGTTATAGATATATAGTTATAGCAATATGGCTACTTACAATAAAATCCTAACTCATCGGTGTCTGTACGTGGAAGATATATTAGAAAAAATATTATTACGGACATTTAAGAATGTAATAGAACTTGGTCAATTTGTCTGTTTATCTGTGCGTTCAGGATAATCTCAGAAAGGGCTTAACCGATTTAAATAACTTAACCTAACTTTGTGCCCCTGCGCCGCGATGGCCTTTAATATTAATACAGAATGGAAGCGTCAGCGCTCCTTTTACGGCAATATATAGGATAAAATATTTTAAGCCCATACCTTAAGAAATTATTCAAGATACCTCAACAGTTTAGACGTATACTTTTTTTTCATTTCACGATCGATGTTTATCCATACCTGTATTTCGTGTGACGCAGTTACGCATAGATACCAATAACGTTAACACATACTACTACAAAAGTATTACTAAAGGTTAAGCAACTTTGAACTTTGACGCCAATACATACGACTCGATTTAGGAATGAGGCGCATGCGGCGGTTTCCCTTTGATAGGCTTATGCCTGTTTGCGTGTTTAATGACAAATAGCGTTTTATTTTAATATCAACGATAATATATAATTTATTTTGTATGAAAAATAACTTTTTCACTTTTAGGATTTTTTTTATTGTATTAGGCTTTTATAGAGTGAGTAACTATGGTTTCATTTAAAGTGGTGCTGACAAAAACACTAATTGAGCATATTTAATATTTATAGTGATTTTTTAGTGAATAGAGCTAATAGTTATTACAATACTTGCAAGCATATTTTAAGAAGAAGAAAGCATATTTTAGACATTTTTTAAATTCTTATACCTTTTGAAAAACTACCAACATTCTTATCGTTAATAAATTATTTTTTTCAAATTAAAAAATTGTCTAAGTTTTTCATCATAATGGCACGAAAATATTTAAAATGTTCAAAATTAAAAGTTCAAAAATGTTGATTAAAAATAATTATACTGCAGGAGGATACCTTTATATGTACTGTTTTTTTATGATATAATGTAGAATAATATATTCTATAGAGAAATCACACATTCCTCTTCACACTTTTTATTCTTTAACTATACGTAAATATATATTTTAGAGGTTACTCTGTACTAAGATGGCAGCTCTGTTCCCACATTTACGTCCCACATATATAGAAATATAAATCATTGGAAATAAAAGCAGAAACGCAATTTTATTGCATTTTTTCTTTTTTTCCTACTTGAAACGTATTAATAAATTTACATACAATTCATTTGTTTCGAATATAACATTAAGATTGATTCATAAAATAAATTTGATATTTCCCTAAAATGATTATTTCATGTATTTTTTTATATACAAAGTTTTGATTAAGTTCTCTTGAGAAATATATCTACTATAAATTAATATAACGTACCTACATGCCAATGATTGAAACGTATTGACATCACCACGTGATCCATCTATTATAATCACAACATACAATTTTATAAAATACAGCAACCAGCTCGCGGCTTCACCCGCTTAAATTTGTGAATTATTTGTTTGTTTCGGTACAGGGAATTACGTTCCTGTTTTAATAAATAATGTATGCTTGCAGCGCACTTAAAATTTCTAATGTGAAAATTATTAAAACCATGGAATTTTAGATTTTCATTAAACAAATTATTATTGGAGCAATTAACAAAGTAATAGAATCAGCAACAATAATATTAATAAATTTTGTCGGTTTCTTGGTTTTTCTGTTAGTAGACGCTTATCTCAGAAACGACTTAAGCGATTTAAAGAGCTAAGACGTGAGCGCGGTGCGGGAGCGGTACAATCGGCTTAATTGTTTTTATTGTAATATTCGTCATGTATAAATGGTGGAATGATTAAATAACTGACCTTTATAACTATTTATTTATATCTTCATAGAGAAATGATAGCTTTGTTGGGCACTCCTAATTTTTAAGAAAATAAATTTGATCAAAATACATTTAATTATTTTAAGATAATAATTAAAATAACATATAAAATCTTATATACTATGTTGTAATTATTACAACGCATGCAAGGAAAAATCATTTTAGAAAGTTGTTTAATTCTATTAGAATTATAAAACTTACTAAAAATATTTAATATATTAAATATATAGATATCACATACATCCATACATCCATACATCCATACATCCATACATCCATACATTTCGCATCAGGTAATGCCGGGCCTGGCGCCCAACCCATCTTAAAGGCCGGCAACGCTCCTGTAGCTCCTCTGGGGTTGCACGGGGCCGTGGGCGGCGGTAATCGCTTACCATCAGGTGACCCGCACGCTCGTTTGCCGTGTCTTTTCCATAAAAAAAAAAAAAAAAAAGTTGTATCACTTACATTTCCCACGCAAAAATCGCAGGCATAGCTAGTATGTTTATAAAATAAAATCAAATAAACCAACTTCATGCTGTATCCCGCACACAGCAGAGTAGGCAGATGGAATTCAGTGTAAGACACTCCGTTCTCCACTTTCTGCTGAATTCGGGAGGCATTGCGTGTTAAGTAGCAGAACTCAACGCCGCGCTTTTGCCTCGACAACAGAGCGAAGAAATGGAAATATAAATCTAAAGAAATATTTTATCTCCTCAAATGAGGATCGAATCCACAACCAGTCGGTTTTACAGTTATAAAGTTAGTGATAACGTATTATAGAGCTAATTAAAAAAACTGTACAAATAATTCACTACATTTGTTCCCTACACTAATCAACAGTTGTGTAAAGATATATAGTAGTTAAACTTCTAATATTAAAGTTTTGTACTTAACGTGCGTACTACGTGCTAATAAACTCGTAAGTTCATTAACTCGTCTAACAATAAAATATTACAAAACTTTCTTACATATGACTATTTATTTTAATACTTTACAAATTAGACACCATTTCTATATTTATAACAGTATACAGAAAGTGCAGCATCTAATAGTATGTAGCTTGGATGCCCATGTAGTAAAACAAATAAATAAATAATATTATTTATTTAATATACGTAATTAGTATAGTTAAATATGAATAATCAACTAACATATTTTAGTTATCATATTGATCCAGAGTAGGTTTTGTATGAACGGCCCGAGTGTCGCAATCGTTGTTTTATATATATGTGAGTTGCAGACGTAAGGCAGCGAGTCGAACTCTTAAGTACTACAGTAATAAATATGATGCACATAAAGATATATTTTTACGACATCCCATATGTTCACAAAATGTATTAGTAAAAACTGCATTAATATTTAGGAGTATTTATTTCGGTGGGACGTGACTTTTTACTTTGTAATGGATATAAGCAATTAATAAATTGATTTATTTTAAGTCACTAATTAGTAAGTAACTGGTTTTATTTATTGAAAAAAAAAATTTTTCTTAAAGATAAATAAACATATTTCAAAGATTTATAGATCGTTCCACAAGGATTGTTACGTCAACGTGGAAGAAAATTTACCGTGCTCTTGGGGTTTTACTTATAATAATTACGAGTGAAACAAAATAAAATACAATATACCGGCCCTCAGGGAACTTCCACCGCAGGTTTGCGATTTCGGTGTTAATTTATTAATTGAAAAATGCTGTTACTTGCAAATATGCATCGATTCTTACGTTAATTTTTTTAATTAAATATTTTTAATTGTCTTCGTTAATTAAATTTTATTAAAGTAATTTCAAATAATGACGACCTTGTTATTTACAGTTGTTGTTGTATAGAGCAGGTGTGTTAATAATGTGAGGCAAGGACTCTGGTTAATAAGACGTAAGTGGAGCGATCTTTCACTTTGTCGTTTAACTTAAAACTAAAGAATTTTAAGCAAACATTCCAGAAATCTATTTTATATTTTAAGAATAATGTTATATGCCACTTTATGTACAGTAGCATAAATTTTATATTGTTTTTAGCATATAATATAAATTTTACATGACTTTTTATCTCTTTATATAATAAGACAGTAAAAATATTTTGTCTGTACATTTAGTAGTTTTTCGTCACATTTTTCTCTGAAAGTATTGAACCGATTTTCTTGAAAATTTCACCAATTGCTTTGTTTTAACTCAACTAAAGATAAGTTTATCAAAATAAGTTCATAAAAAAAAGTTATCGTCATTTGAATGAACTCAAGGCATTAGTTTACCTGCGAATGTTATAAAGCAATCACGCTGGTAAAATTCTTGGCCAAAGAATGACATTCTAAACGTCTTAGTTATATGAATGTTGTTAAAAAAAATATTTTTGAAGCACTATTATACAATATTTTATACAATAAAGTAAACAAAATTGAATTTTTAATGGAGATTACCTTCATAAATCATAACAGTTAAGTTTAAGTCGTAGTTAATTCAACACAGAGACAAAGAACGATTTGATCTTCAATTAAATATCAATTACATACATAGATTTTTTGGTTCGTTCGTTCGTTTGAAATAAATCTATATAAAAATGCCTAAAACATCCTATCTACGTGTACACTGTAATAACTTCATATTTACCAATTGTACATTTATCTAATAATATATGTAACTAATTTAAAAACTCTACAGGAGTTAATATGCAATCATTTCAGTTATTTTACAAGGAATATTATGAATCCTTACCCAAATCAATAATTTAACATTTAAGGCTGTTTCTGAAGGAGTAAATTAAATGATTCACTGACATCAGCACATTTAATAGAGTTTTAAAATTATGATGAGACTTACATAACATAGATAAAAAAAACGTAATGTTACAAAAATATATACATATAATAAATTATTAGCTTTATATGTATTTTATAAATATCAAATATCAACATTGGTCGTATTTTTTTATCCAAAACAATCAAAAAACCTTATAGAAATTACGATAATGTGGTAAAAAAATAACATTAGAAGTCATTATAGTTGTCAAACAATTCTGCTTATTAAATCAATAATCATGTAGTTTCAGCGGGCAAAGCCGCGAGCGGGCTGCTAGTATTATATATTTTTTTAAAATATTCATATGAAGGGAACATTTATTCATGTAAGGGATGCCCTCATTCTTTTGTCATAAAGGTTGGTGGAACATTTGAAATAAATGTGATGTAGATAATAAATATTGATCGTTAGTTTTTTTATATTGCGCAGCGACACAAACATATAACTGTAAACGCGACAGGTCGTAGGTTCGAGTCTCACTCAACTCTTTAATATTTACATTTCTTGTCTCTTGCGGCGTTGAGTTCCGCCACTAACATATTTAGAAGAAAGTGGCCGCATCTTTCGGAGCGGAGCATCTTAACACGAGGCTTCCTTCACCTGCTACATGTAGTATACAGCGTAAAGCTGAAAAAAAAATATTAAAAATATATTTAAAACATATTTATAAATATAATAAGTTACAATTGTATTATTTAAAATTGTAAGGTAGAATAACAGTAAATAGTTAATATTGTAAAGTAAACAAATATAGAAAAAATACAAAACGTAATCGGTTCTAAATTAATCTTTAAGGATGGAAGTTCGCTCTGTTGTAGTAAATGAGGTTTACAAGAGACGAAATTAAAAGCTGCGGTTGCTGCCTGCGGCGCCGACAGCCCTGTGTATGTGAGTGCATTTTAGTTAGGAATGAATGTTTTCAGCTAAATAAAGTGGAAATGAATAGCTTTGAAAGCGCTTTTGTTTCATAAAGTCGTGGGTCTGGTTTAAATTTAATTCTATTTTATGCGAGTGTTAAAAATTAATGAAAATTATTATTAACTTTCTTACTATTTAGATAGTGTCTTAATATTATTAGTTGTAGTTATGAAATGTCAGTTCTGTTTAGTTGAGTTCTTAGCTTATGGCGTTCCGAGCGTGTCAGTCAAACAGTAAGCACTTCGCCGATGTCACGTTGTGTAGAGAACACACGACGGAGATTGTACGGTAAAAAAGAAACAATGTTACACAATACAGTTAAAATACTACCATCATCTATAAAATCACATTGGTGCGTACATCTCATGCTAGCTATTATTAAATTTAATTAAAAAAATATTAATTAGTTAAAATTGAACTTTTGTTAAAGCAATTTATTCGTGAAGTTAGTTAAAATGGTTACAGGAATAAAGTTCACCAATAAATTGCTCTTGGACATTGGTTAAAGTTACTTCATTCTGAACTTACCAAGCTACAGTTTCTTACTGACGAAATAAACTTAGTTATTAGTTTTACGTTTGTTTAGTTAATTTAATGTAGTTTAATTATTTATAACAATTAAATATATTAAAAAAACTATATTTTAATTAATATTTTCGAATTATAATTTTGTTTGAGGAACGGAGTGTCTTAATATTAGGTTCTCTCTGCCTACCTTGTTGTGTATGAAGTTAGAAAAACGATTTATTATAATTTAAAATATTTTTAAAAGTTAAATCTAAAAAACGAATTATTCAATAGTGAACATAAATATATCTACAGATATGTGTGTTTCAACGTACTTTATTGTCCCAATCAGGTCTTTGTCTTGACAAAGCCTGACAATGCGGCTGCCGCTCTCTATTATCGAGTATTGGTTGAAAAGCGGATGCATTGACGTTCTGTTCAATTCTCTTACTTATCTACTTATTATGTAATCCTACTTATATGGAAAATGTAAAAATTTGTGGATGTGGATGGATGATTGTAAATATTTGTGTAAAGATTGGAGACCATTCGTGGCGCTGGGGCACAAGTATGTGATTATAAACGCGACCAGTTGTGAGTTCGTTCTCCACTCAAGGAAATGAAATATTTATTGATTTTTTTTTGTAAAAAGATTTATTTTTATGCAATCCTTGAGATGTGAATTTGATATATTTTTTTTGTATAAGAAAATCATTAATTATCTCCAATAAATGTTTCAATAATGCTGAGATTATTCACTATAGAATGTAGACTACTACTAATGCTTATATTGCACAAGACAGTATTACTTTTATTTTTCGTCTTAAGTTTTATTTTCAGTTTTTTTTTCAAAAAGGAGGAAGAAGTTCTATTTATTGCTTAAAGTCAGCACCAGCTAAAAAAAAAGTATAAAGACACTAAACTATAGCTTAAATAATTATAATAAAAAACATATGTTTTGCACCGATTTCAAAAATAACTAATATTATATAGTAAATAGGTATACGAGTATAATTAATTTCTTATATTTTCCAATTTTCTTTATTTAAAACTATATAATTAAAATATTATTTTCTACAATTCAGTTTTTGTTTCAATTTGTGCTTATGAATATCTATAGCTTTATTACAGTCGGTCTTTTGATTATATTTCCAAAGTCAAGATTTTTCATATATATTTATTGTATTAATTATTATATTTATAAAAAAAAACCTTTTATGTACATTTCTTTCAATATCAACGCTTATTAAAGTATAATAGCACAAAGCCTTATCTATTGTTCGGGCGGTAAAGTTTTATCTGCAGAAGCGTAACTTTTTTCTAGCGCAAATACTTTTGCGAATTTGGTGCTCCGGGGAAATCCCGCGAGGTCCCTTGCCTACGTTTTCTAGATAAAGTAAATATTTAAGTCGTAGCAAATAATGGGAATGAAATATTGACATTTAATTTGTAATGTAATATAATTATAGTATATTTTTTATGTAGAATTGATTTGATTTAATTTTTTTTAATATAAATAATTAACGCCATACAACATGAAAAGTATAATAAAAAATTTGAAATTTATTTTTCAATAGATTTTAGAAGTTGTAAATTTATTTAAATGGACGCACAATTCAGTTAACATGCTCATAATATATTTATAAGATTTTAGTAACTATAACAAATTCATTCATCAATTTGAGGCCGGTCGTGGCGCAGTGGCACAAAGTGTGACTGTAAACCGACTGGTTGTGGGTTCGATCCCCACTCGAGGAGATGAAATATTTACTTAAATTTATATTTCCATTTCTTCGCTCTGGTGTCGAGGCTAAGCGCGGCGTTGAGTTCTGCCACGCAATGCCTCCGGAATTCGGCAGAAAGTGGGGAACGGAGTGTCTTTCAGTTGTCATCAGCGTGAAGCTGATTAAACAAATTCAATATTTCTTTGTAAAAAGCATTTTGCTTGCGTAATATATATTTTTTGTTTTTTGCTTCACGCTGAATCCCGCACATAGCAGGGTAGGCAGAGGGAACCTGGGAATATAGTGTTACGATAATCCGTTTACATTAATATATCTCTGGTCTCAACTTTCAACTAAATTCTGGAGGCATTGCGAGTGGGACTCAACTTTGCCTCGTTACCAGAACAAAGAAATTAAATTAAGAATATATTAAATATTTAATTTCCTCTAGTGGGAATCGAACCCACAAACTATCGCGTTTACAGTCACACGTTTGTGCCCCTGTCTTTAATTGTCTTCACATATCCTCATAGAAACACGTCTCCATCATGACGTGACTAACCGCATGTACCCGCATATTTGTCACGATATAGTTGCCTAACCTTTTAATGTGATTGATATGTCCCCAAGCCTCGTGGTTTCGTTATTTCGTTATTTCTTTTCTATTATATGTAAGAAGTTTTTATGTAAGAAGTCTTAAATAGGTATATATCAAAAGATTTGTCTATTGTATCCTATAATAGAAAAATCTTGTAAATTATATTAATTCTATCCGTAATATTGTTGATTGGTTCGTGGTTTTCGTATGTGGGTAAGTTGTGGTACGGGTATTGTAGGCTTATAATTTTTAGATGACTTCCCGCTTTTCGCCTTAATGGACATATATTTGCCATAGAGATTTTATTTTCTTACAATCTTCATACAATAAAAAAAAGTGATATATATATATATATATATATATATATATATATATATATATATATATATATATATATATATATATATATATATATATATATAAGAAAAGAAGAAATATAAAAAATATATATTGCCCATTGCTGGAGTTAGGCCTTTCCAATGGCGCAGTACTGAGTTCGATCTTCGGCTTGTCGGAGTACAAAGCTGAAATCATCTGGCCATATTTCTTATATTTGGCCGCTGGGATCAAGGCATTCTGAAGTGTAGACCGCGCTACGGCATTCGTAGCCCTCCAATTAGTTAGAATTACGACATACGTGAAATGGCTAGCAACGATTACAATAAATCTGTATGAAAATTAAATTATATGATAACAATTATTTTATATCGACATCATCATAGCACAATGGTCTGACTGCAAAGTTGATGGTTGGGGATTCGGTTTTGCAAAGTAATATTAAACGTAAAGCATTTGGCCGTAGATTTTTAACTTAGTAATATAACTTAAGACTCACTGACATTTATAAATTGAAATCTCTATAGTTATAAGACGAAATAAAACGAGTGTATTTTATTTTTATATTGATTCGGCGTTGAAATTTCAGGCTAACGTCCAGTTTCATTTTACTTGGGCACGTTAACTTCATACATCATTTCACCTACTTAGTCGGCTGACGTTGACGAATGTTAGAAATGAATTAAATGAATTCCTTTTGGTTGAGAAGAATTGTAACTAAACGATTGGATAATGTTAAGTTTTATAGTTCACGAGGCCGTCGTGGCGCAGGTGTGTCTTTAAAGCGACGCTAGTGAGTTCGATTCCCACTCGGGGGAATTAATTATTATTTAAATTAAAAACGTTAAAACTTTCCTCGTGAATCCCTCTATCTATTGGTGAAAACTGTATGAAAATCTGTGCAAGAGTTTTTATGTTTATCGTGAACAAGCAGAACGACACGGTTAAGGACTTTGTTTTATAATATTTATAGAACATAGATTAACATTTTTATTTCTTCGTTCTGGTATCAAGGCATAAGTAAGAAGCAAAAGTATAGCATTGTTCCGTCATTTAACATGCCTCGAAAATTCGGCGGAAAATGGGGAACGAAATATCTAAACACTAGGTTCCCTTCGCCTACCCTGCTGCTATACGCTATACGCGACATACGACAGGACGCTGGAAAATAACATGTATTACATATTTTTATACTTTTTTCTCTTGGTTTAATACTTTAATAGGAAAATTTATATATATTAAAATCAGAAAAAGGTTTACATAAAGCGTCATCAGTCATTTATAAGATAGAAAAATACACCAATATAGAAATAAGAACAACAAATATGTACTGCACAGAAAAGCCATTTTAAATCACAGAAGACTTTCTTAGAAATACTAAGCTATAACAACTAGACAACACCTCTATAATACTTGGCTATAACTACCAACTACACATTTTGTTCTCGGGTGAATGGTGCCTCACCTTATATAACCTTTTTAAACTAAAACCACTAAGAATGATCTAGAAAAATATAGTTAAGTTCCCGAAGAGCGCTAAAGTCTCGTCGTAGTAATCTCAAATACAGAAACAGAACAAAAGAAAACTTTTATTGCTTCTACTACAAGAAATAGTGACAAAAATATCATATAAAAATATACAAGATATATTGTTAATTCATTATTTTGTGATATAGATTACTTATGAATTTGGAGCAAGCATATTTCTTTTTCAAATACAAATATAAATTAGATTTGATTTCTATAGAAAGGTGACTTCGCCAAGAGCATAATGGCAGAAATTAATATTAATTTCGTGGATTCCAATGGCGTCGCGTCTTTGCATTGCAAAGAGATTTTCCGAGCCCGAAATTAAACCTCTGATGAATTGAGTATTACGACGGTACTATTCTATGGGGAGGACAAACGGAGGGAAAATCTTAAACAATATACTAGATAAGAGACGAGAATATAATATTACATATAAAATATTTTCGTAATATTTGGTATAATGACATATATGAAATAGACTAGTCATTGTAAGCGCTACAAGTTGTGGGTTCAATTGTCACTCAAAAAAGTGAAATATTAATATTTTCATTTCTTCACTCTGACGTCAAGGCAAAGCACGGTGTCGACGTCTACGAACATGCAATGCCTTCAAAATTCGTCGGAAAATCGAGAACGAAAGTGTCTTAGTGGGAACGGAGTACCTTAATAATGGGTTCCCAGGTTCCCTCTGCGTACCCTGGTATGTGCGAGATACTGTGTGAAAAAAAAAGGTTTAAATAAATTCTACTCTTCAAAGTTTAAGTATACTTGTAAAGGGTAAACATATGTACCTATAGGTCTGCATAATTTTTTTAAAATTTTGTGTTCTTTTATATTTTTTGTTATTTTTCTTATAAAGTTCCTTTTATCTTTTATGTGTGAATAAAAGACTTTTATCTGAGTTACTTCAGAGCCAGTTAAATTCACAGACATATTTTCATCAATGTCGCTATCTCATATCGCGCTTCGGTACTTGTGATATAAAAAATTCGTACTATTATCTAATTGACAGGAAAATGACAGTCCCACAGGTCGCAATCCACGCAAATTGTAGAGAATCTTTATTAGATTTTTCACTTAGCTTCACGCTGTATCCTGCATATAGGAGGGTAGACAAAGGGAACCTAGAAAGGAATACTGAGACCAGAATATCTGTCACTCCGGTCCCCAGTATCCTCCAAATTTTTGATCGCGTGACGAATGACGGAACTTTACGCTTAACGCTTTTTTTAATCGGTGCAATGACATGAAAATATTAATAAATTATAATTGATTCCCTCAAATGGGAATTGAATCTAAAGGCTAGTCGTGGCACAGGGGCACCAAGTGTGACTGTAAACGCGACTGGTTGTGGGTTCGATCCCCATTTGAGGAAATGAAATATTTTTTAAAATTTATATTTCTGTTTCGGTGCTCTGGTGTCGATGCAAAAGGGCGGCATTGAGTTCCGCCACTCAACACTCAATGACTCCAGAATTCGGCGGGAATTGGGGAACATGGTTTCTTAACACTAGGCTCCCTCTGGATACCCTGCTGTGTGCGGAATGAGCGTGAACCTGAATAAGAATAAGAATTAATATTTAGTTATTTGCTTTCTTATATTATGAAGTTGCATAAAGTTTATCTTTATCTTTATAAATTAATAACCAGGTTCCTCCGCATGTTGTGCACGAAAGGTGGAGCTGACGGAAGCTATGTTGCCCAAAAATTTAGCGAAATTTGTGCGGAAATTTAGCGAAATTTTCGCGCTGGGCTAGATTAGTCAAGGTTCAATCTAGGCGCGTTCAAAACGTTCCACAACTTGATTCTATGGGACACTTTTTGGCCATTTACTCAAAAACTACAATTACAATTATTACCAAACTTAACTTTATACTTAAAATTCCACCACGCAACGCGTCCGGAGCTCGGCGGAAAGTAGGGAACAGAAGTATCTTAACATTAGGTTCCCAGGTTCCCTGTGACTACCTTGTTGTTTTGATACAGATACATCGCACTCGATGGAAAGTTGTCAACTTTGTAACACAAAATTTTACTATTTTACTATATAAATGTGTATGTATATCGTGGAGACGGTTTTATTCCAGCGCTCGGTAAACCTATAAACATCATGAGTTTAATTAGTATTTAAAGGACTTTGCACAGTTAATTAGCCGTGACAGCCGCGTTACCACTAGACATAACTAATTTACGACTTTGTGGATAAAACAACTATGTTACAGATGAAAATATAATTTAAATGGTAATAATAATTTTAGATTATAGACTTAACTAGATTTGTTTTTTATTGTAGATATTCTACATATTTTTATTATAAAAATTAAAATTTAATAAATCATCAAGAGATATATATATAAAGCGATCGTTTTATTAGTATTTGATTATATATTAAATACGTATTAGAATCGTAAAGAAATATATATCAATTTTGTAGGAAAAAAAGGTAGGTAAAAAATAAAACTAGATTTATCTCTTTTATCTATGTTGTAATTATTTCTATAATAATGTAAAGATTTATATAGACAATAAAACGGTAATAGTATATTACACAATCAAAAAAAATACCAACGTAATATTATATTAATGTACGGTTTAATGTTAACAATAAAGTATGGCTTCGTTCCACGGAGCGTAGATTGAAATTGACTCAAAGAAACATTACCGCTCTGTTCGTAGTTACGCAGGAAAACCCTGGGGAGGGCCATCAGCTACTACGTTAACGTCTTCTTATTGAGAAAGCTAAACAGATAACGAGATGAAATATCTATTAACGTTTTTCTTGCGAGAGCGTGAGTCGTGGCGCAGTGGCACGAAGTGTGACTGTAAAACCGACTGGTTGTGGATGCGATCCCCACTTGAGGACATGAAATATTTATTTAAATTTATATTTCCATTTCTTCGCTCTGGTGTCGAGGCAAGCGCGGCGTTGAGTTCTGCCACTTAACACGCAATGCCTCCAGAATACGGCAGAAAGTGGGGAACGGAGTGTCTTAACACTAGGTTCTCTCTGCCTATCTTGCTGTATGCAGGATACAGCGTGAAGCTGATTTTCTTATTTAGTATAGAAATATAACGGTATAAGATGAGATAGATATATATTTTGCACAAGATAAATGTTAGATAAGAGTATTTAAAATCATTAAATAAATTGCATCTTAGGTAATAATCCATTACTTAATTACCTTTAAGCTTAGGTAAATTTAGATTAAGAATATTAATAACTTTAAAATTTTATTTAAAATAATATTTAATTCTACTTAAATTATATCAAGTATGTATGTAAGTATATATTCTATTTTTTATTCAATTTTAATTGCTTTAATAGATATGGTCTATCCATATTATATTGTAAAATTGTTTACAAAATCTTCTAGGTCAGATAGTGGGTGATTCGTTCATTTTCTCGCAACGCCCTGACTACGAGGTTTCGTGCACAACAGACCGTTGGTGTCTTGACAATATTTAGGCGAGGTTTGAGTATCATATTGAAACTTCAAGATTTATCTGATTTTTTTGGCTTCATTACTTGTCACTTAATATTTCTAATTTCAAAAATATTGAGTTCTTGTACTGTAATAGGTAGGACCCAATATTATGTTTTGAAGTTATGCGTATTAGTTACCAAGCAGAGGCTAAAGTGTCGCCGGACTTGATTGGTGATTGATAAAGTTTTGATCGACTAAGTTTAAAGACCAGTTTGCTTTGACTTCGATGGTGGTCGTTCATAAGTGCTTTAATAATTTTTTTTTAGATCTATATAGTTCTTTATATAAAAACAATTTATTTTATCTTTTACAGAATAAGTTCTCGAGATTCATCGTGCTGATATTTTTTATTAAAATAACATCGTATCTTCTCGCGTGTCATCTCTTCGATTTTATAAGAACGATGATGTGATTTCAACTGAAAATGATTTGTCAGAATAAAAGTTGTTAGATTCCACATTTAATGTAAGTAGTAAATGTGTGTGTAGTAAATGTGTTCAGTAAGAAAACTTTTAGATATTGAAAAGAAAAACGAGAAAAAGCTTTAGAATGCATCACAGAACTTTACACAACAGGTAGACTGAGGTGGCATTAGCTGACAGACGAATACCACCTCAGTCTGCTGCAAAGTGTTCGAAACGTCGAGGTTCCAAAAATGTATAATCCCAAATATATGTGATTAATCCGGTTAAAATAATCTCATTCATCTTGTCTTCCATCCCTCCTCTTACATTCCACGTAGCTATTTGTAGCTCCGTCTTCCGCTAAATAAAAACATACAATAACAACAATTTACTTTTTATTTATTTATTATTACTAAAAACAATTAAAATATGCTCACATAAAATATACTCACATAAAATAATTATATATATAATTGTTTTATGTGAGTGGAAATCGATAAGCATTGCAATATTAGTCAAACGCTGTGCCATTATGGCCTCTGTTTCAATTATTTATATTAGTCATAAATATGACCTAATAGGTAGGCCTAACAGAAAAATTTGAAGCTGGCATAGCGCAGGGAGTAAACGTGCGACTCTAAACGCGATGGTTGTGGGTTCGATTTCCACACGGAGAAATGAATTATTTAATAATTTCATTACATCGCTTTGGAAGAAAGGCAAAGCGCGACGTCTGTCACATAACATGCCATTTCTCGAAAATTTGGCGGAAAGAAGAGAGCAGAGTATTGTCACACTAGGTTTAATCTGCCTGCTCTGTTATACATATAAAGGATATTTTTTTACTATTCTATTACATTAATTATGATTTTAATTAACAAGCAAAGACGCCATAATAATGCTTTAATTTATGTTTTTTATAATAAATTCTGATTATCCTTATCATGTATGTCAGAAATTACTTTTAAAATTATACTTCTTACATTGACAAAATATAATCTAAACCTAATTGAACTGAACTTCGTAAATGTACTTGTAAATTTTATTCAATTTAATAACTTTGGTGAGCACCTCATCTCGTCAATCTTCATTAAAAGTAAATTATATTGGAACCTTGTAATACTCGAAAATCTTATTTATAAACTTATAATTATTAATATTCTGAAATTTCATATTAAAATCTCGTACTGAAGATTATTTTACTAGAGCGCTCTTGGTTAACACGTCCAAGCGCTCTAGTCAATTAAGCTATACGGTAACATAGCGCCACGGGAAAGCTGATACGGCTTTAACAGCTACTGTTGTACGTTTTAATATGTATAGAGGCTTTGGCATGTGAATAGCTTAAAACATAATTCTAGTATATAAATACAGCGTGAAGCGTTTAGTATATAAATTAAATCAGCTTTAGGCTGTATTCCGCTTACAGCAGGGTAGGCAGAGGGAACCTAGTGTTGAGTTGTTGATTTCTAAACCGCAGAAGAAAATGTATTTAAATATGCTGATGTCAATGAATTAAAAAGTGTGTGTGTAAAGCGTGATCCGTTGAAATTTTATTATATGTTTTTCAGCTTCAGGTCTGACTACTTCATTTACACTTCCCACTTTCCGCTGAATTTTTTACACCAGTGTGTGTTGGGTGGCGGACCTCGTCTATGCCTTGTCTATCTCTAGTACTAGAGAGAAGAAATGACAATAAAAACAAATAAATAATACGTTGTATCCCACACACACCAGAGTAGGCAGAGGGAACCTAGTGTTAAGACACTCCGTTCCCCACTTTCTGTCGAATTCTGAAGGCATTGCGTGTTGAGTGGCAGAACTCAACGCCGCGCTTCGCCTCGACACCAGAGCGAAGAAATGAAAATATTAATAAGTAATAATTCATTACCTCAAGTGGGAGTCGAACCCACAACCGTCGTGTTACAGTAACATGCCTGTGCCAGGGTGTCACAACGGCCTCTTTGTTACATAACGAACTTGCAAAATAGTACGTATATATTTCCTGCTTAAATTGCTCGCTTGCTTTTATCAAAGATTGCATATTCTTGTGTACTTTCGAGCAAAATACCCCAATTTTCTACACCGAATTTTATTGCAGCTATATTTTCTCGTACCAATCTTGTTTCTCTTGATATACATCCATTTCTAGAGCGCAAATTGTAATAGTCTTTGTTCATGAGATTAAATGCAATTTAAGAGCACGCGGCGTTAAACGCGTCGTTTTCTTGCTGGTTTAACCTGGGAACGAGAGAGGCAAATTCAACATACCATTATACAATGTTTTCTTATGAAAACATTGTATTTATCCACGTAGTTTTGTTTTGGATAAAAAAGATGTACTTGTTTTTAGCTTCACGCTGTGTTCCGCATGTAGGAGGGAGACAAAGGGACTGTTACTTAGGGACTTAGTCTTAATATTTTCACTTCACACTTTACTCCGAATTCTGAAGGCATGAGTCGCGAAACTCAACGCCACGTTTTGCCTTTACACCAGAGTTATAAAATTAAAATATTAAATATTACATTGCCGCGGGTGGGAATGGAAACGGTGTTTACAGTTACACGCCACGATTTTGTGGTCTGCCTTAAAAAATTTATGTATTCGATTCAAATAATTTTGACTATTTTTGAGACTATTCTAATTTCTAACGGTTTGTTTTAGACGGCGCCGATGCGACGATGCTTATCGTCTATGTTTATCTGGAAAATTTAACTGCAAAATAGTGCACTTACATATTTATTCCTTAGATTGTTATTGTTATCTTGTAGCAAAGCTTTAATTTTATGTTACAATTTGATTAATGTTATATATAAAATAATTTGAATCCATAATAAATAATAACATATATTATGATTGCAGCACACTGTGGGTTCAATTCACACTCGAGGAAATGAATTATTATTTATTAATAATTTTCATTTCTTTTCTCTGGTACCAAGGCTCTGATGTAATGTCTCATAAAATCAGCGGAAAGTGGGGAACAGAGTGATTTAACTAGGTTCCTACCGCGACCAACAGACCTGGTCGGTCTGCAGGAGGCGCGAGTTCGAGTCCCGCTACGTTCAAATTTTTATACGTTTTCTAATTAAGTATTTTTCTTTCCTAAGTGTGGAATAACACTTTCAAAATGTTTCAAAAACATATATATGTGTACATATAATGTATAGCTAAAATATATAGGAGTGTGAACATATAAAATATCATTAATATGAATACATTTATGGAACATTTAAGTTACAAAGAGAACGTTTGATATGGTAATGTAAAAGTATTTATTATAAAAATATTTAGCTACATTTGACTGTAATCTTTCGTAACGTAGAATCAATATTAGAAAGTAGGATGTAATCAATGTGTTTTTCATTCAGATCGGTTTTTGGTAAATCCTATTAGACGAAGACGGTTTTAAATTCTTAGGTGCCATGATTTGCGTTTTTTTTACTCGTCCTTTCTATCAAATTGTCATGAGAGTATCTTTTTCCTTCTGGATTCTTTAATTTAAATACGAGGCAACGAGATCAAGAGTCGCATCTTGTATGCCGTAGTAATATATTTTAATAATAAATTAACAAACATAGTCTACACAATAAAATGCTTTGGATAAATCACAAAACATTCCAATCGCTTTTTGTGATCTCTCCTATCTGTCGTAAAAATGTTTTAGAATAGTAGCAGCACCTGCATTCGTAGTTGACTTGCCTTTAGTCGAACCATACGGCCCACTATGGAGAGAATTGTATGTTAAAAAAGTGTAATCTGATCAAAAATATTTTTATAAATATTTTACTTAACGATGGTAGTATAGAGATTAGTCTGTAGTTGCCAGTGTCAAGTCGATCGACATTTTTGTTTACGTACGTTTTGTTATTATATGATAATACCACTTAAAATTATTAAATAATAATAATTTAAGTTTGGAAAAGTATCAGTTTCTGACAGAAAATATCGGGCAGGAAAAAAACATTTTTCTTTTTATTATTTTTCTCTCACAGCACAATAAACAGAGAGAATCTAAAATTAATACACTTCATCCTTCGCTTAGTTAGTTAGTTCGCTTAGTTAGTTAGTTCGCTTAGTTAGTTAGCTTAGCTACACATTACGCTCGCTTTATATGATTGTAGGGATCGAATCCCCAACCATCACCTCTACAGTCAGATTGCGCCATGATAGCCTCGATATAAAGTAACTCTTATTATATAAGATTTGACTTCCATATAAAATATTGTAGCTAGCCATTTTACGGATGTCGTCACTACAACTAATTGGAGCAGTACACTAAGATTGCCGTAGGTCTAAGTTTAGCATTGTCGTCCATTGCTAGACCCATACTGTTGATGATTGTGAGATATTTATTTATTTAGATTAAAATTAATATAATACTGTACATATATTATTTTTTAAACGTAAAGTAATATAAAGTAACGTAAAGTTTGTAAAGTAATATAAAATTAAACCTTAAACACCTGACGGTAGATTAAAAAAAAACAATCAGCTTCACGCTGTATCCCACACACAGCAGGGTAGGCAGAGGGAACCTAGTGTAAAAACACTTCGTACCCAACTTCCACTTTTTTCACTTTTCCATTTTTTTTTAATTATTTTTTTTTTACTTAGCAATATAAATCTCTATAGTTATAAGAGAGTAAAACGAGTGTATTTTATTTTTAAAAATATTCGTTCTGACAGTAATATTTATTCTGCGTTTTCAATTTCAGGCTAACGCCCAGTTTCATTTTACTTGGGCACGTAACTTCATACATCATTTTACCTATTTAGTCGGCTGACATTGACGAATGCTAGAAATTAATTAAAATTTCTTTAGGTTGAGAACAATTGTAACTAAACGATTGGATAATGTTAAATTTTATAGTTTACGAGGCCGTCGTGGCGTAGGGGCACCTAGCGTGTGACAGTAAAACGACGATTGTGAGTTCGAGTCTCACTCGGGTGAATAATTTTTTTTTTGTTATTAGTATTATATTTTCTTTTTGATATTAAGGCAAAAGCCTCGAAATTGAAATTCTAGAAAGAGGAAAACGGTGTGTCTTAACACTAGGTTCCCTCTGCCTACGTGAAGTTGAAAATATATATATATATATATATATATATATATATATATATATATATATATATATATATATATATATATATATATATATTTATCTAGTCACAATAAGCAAATTTCTATATTAAAAGCAGAACAAAAAATACATAAAGCGTCATCAGTCATTTATAAGATAGTAAAATACCTATACGATAACAGGAACAACAAATACGAGTAGGTACTGTACAGTAAAGCAAATTTAAATCACAGAAGACTTTCTTGGAAATATTGAGCTATAACAACTAAAGATCTCCTTTATAATACTTTAGTTTTCCAACTAACAACTACACATTTTGTTCTCCGTAAATGGTATAACCTTTTTAAACAAAAACGACTAAGAACGATCTAGAAAAATGTAGTTAAGATTCCGGGGCGTTAAATATAGTTGTAGTATTTTCAAATACTAGAACAGAAAATACTAGAACTAGACTAAAGAAAACTTTTATCATTTTTGCTACAAAAAATTATAATAAAAATATCTGTACAATATATTTTGTTAATTCATTATTTTGTGATATAGATTATTTATGAATTTGGAGCAAGTATTTCTTTTATAAATTCAAATATAGCTTGGATTTGATTTCTATAGAAAGGTGACTTCGCCAAGAGCATAATGGCACAAATTAATACGAATTTCGTAGATTCCAATGGCGTCGCGTCTTTGCATTGCAAACAGATTTTCCGAGCCCGAAATTAAACCTCTGATGAATTGAGTATTACGACGGCACTGTTCTATGGGGAGGACAAACGGAGGGCAAAACCTTAAACAATATACTAGATAAGAGAAAGACGAGAATAAAATATTTCATACAAAATATTTTCGTAATATTTGGTATTTTTAATGACATATATTTAATTGACTAGTCATTGTAAGCGCTACAGGTTGTGGGTTCGATTACTCGAGAAAATATTTATAATTTTCATTTTATATGGTGTTAAATTTTGACCCTAAACATGCAATGTCTCCTAGAATTCGGGGCACAGTTAGAAAAGGACGTGTTTTAATGGGAACGGAGTCTTAACACTTGTTTCCCAGGTTCCCTCTGCGTACTCTACTATGTGCGGGCTATATCCCGCTGAAAAGGAAGCTGAAAATTGTAATAGATGTATTTTCTAGAGCAAGAGATCTTTAATATATTTATAAAGTAAGCCTATTAGGTCTGCATTAAATATGCTATTATTTTTGTTAACTTTTGTATTCTTGTTATTATTTCTTTTATCAAATGCTTTTTATCTGTTATTTATGCAATAAGGACTTTCATTTACTTGTCTAAATTTCCACGTGTAGGTTAAATTCACATTCACATTTTCTTCAATGTCGCTATTTCATATCGCTTTGGTACTTGTGATATACAAAATTCGTGCTTTTATCTCTAATTGACAGGAAAGTGACAGTTCCCACAAGTCACAATCCACGCAAATTGTAGATCATTTATTAGATTTATTAGATTTTCTCTCAGCTTCACTCAGAGAAAAAAGTGTCAAGCTACTCAGAGGGAACCTAGTGTGAGACACTTCGATCCCAAATTTCCGCCGAATTTTCAATAGTGTGTTGAGTGGTGGAACTCTGTGCCGCGCTTTTGCCTTGTTATCAGAGCGAAGAAATTAATATATTAGTAAATAGTAGTTCATTCCCCCAAGTGGTAATCGAAAACCAAAGACTGTCACGTTTACGGTCACACGCTTGTGCTACTACTCCGTGACGGTCTCTATTAGATTTTTGAAATAGTCAATATTTTGTTATATCATAAAATTGTATAAAGTTTGTCTGTAAAATACTTAAAATAAAAAAATAATGAATCTTTAAATACTTTGTAGTAAAAAATGTTAGATAGTTTATAATACGAAAACATTGTTTTTCCCATTATTTTATATAATGAATGAAAATAAAATTATACTATAATATAATTTTTTTACGTTACATTTAAATAAGTTATTCTGGAATGATTTATCAATATCATGTGAGGCAAAGCGGATATAAGTAGAAACATGTGAAACTATTCGTAAAGCAGGCCTGAAGTTTCGTCGTATGACTACACATTATCAGCGAAACTATTTGGCTCTTTACGCCATATGAATATCAAATAGGGCAAGTTTAGGGGGAATAAGACATCGAAGTTTTGGGACACCTAAGTTGGACATGTTCAATATTTCTTGTCTTGTTACTTTTGACAAATTGTACTGGATTTTATTAGTTATTTAGCTATGTTGAAGAATGTATCAGTCGTGGCGCGTGACTGTAGAACCGACTGGTCGTGGGTTCGGTCTCCACTTGAGGAGTGGCAATATTTATTTAAATTTATATTTCCATGTCTTCTCTCGCGCGGCGTTGAGTTCTGCCACTCAAAGGCAATGCCTCCAGAATTCGGCAGAAAGTGGGGAATGGAGTGTCTTAAAACCGGGTTCCCTCTGCCTACCCTGCTATGATTTTTTATTAATTTCTTTGTTTGCACAAGCACAAACGGAACTACTGGATGAATTTCAAATTTTATTTTTATTTTAGTTTATTAGGTCTGGACAAGATCTAGGCTATTATTAACATTGAAAACTGGCACACCTGAACACTACTTTACTGATGTAGAACCTTAGTAATATCTTAATTTTCAACAACAAAAATAGATTCCTTCAATTTTAACTGAATTCCATAATCAGAACCAAACCACATTTTCATCAAACTACACATGAAGTATATCCGTTCCAATAAAAAACAGAATAATTTAAATCTGTTGACGAAATATTGAATTATTTAAGACTATAAGAAAATTTTCTGATTGATATCTTTGATTGAAATGGACTAAATTAAAATTACACGAGAAACACTGATCAGATAAAAGAGAATAATAAAATTAAAAAAATCTGGGTAATAAACATTAAAACAAATACAGTCGAATACCTCGTACCTCTTCCTTTTACAAAAGTCTTAGGAATGGCAAGCATTTACCATAGACAAAAAAGGCTAGCCCCATAATAGCGCTGCTAAACTTGAAGAAATAGTGAAATGCCGCTTTTGTAAAAGTTGTTCTGTTTGATAGGCATTTCTCATTGCAATAAGAAATCAAAGATCTGGAACATCTCACAAAGATCCATAATAAACTAGCTGAGGTTACAAAAAACATTATTTTTACTTTTCCTTCTGTGCCGGAGCCTGTGTCTGTGTTAACGACAGCTGCTCCCCATTTTCTATTAAATTCTGGAGGTATTGCGTGTTGTGTAGCGCAATTCAACGCCGTGCTTTATCTCAAAACTAAAACAAAGAAATGAAAATATTAAATGTTTCATTTCCCAGCATACTTGAACCCATGCGCCACGACTGGCCCCAAGTAAAAGTAGTGTTGTAAATTAAATTCTACTGTACTGTTATTCGATGCAATCACAACAAACTTCAAAAGTTCTGTGAAACTTACTAGTAAGCGCCGCCTGTGTAAACTAAATAACTCATAACTTGCGGCGCGTCGCGTTGTGCAGCTATAATACTGTAGTAGTTCAGTGTATCAATTGCGGCTTGAGGCAGTCGTGGCGTAGTGATACAAGCGTGTGACTGTAACACCACGCTCGTGGGTTCGATTGCCACTCGGGGGAATTAATAATTATTTATTAATTATTATTTTGAATAATTTAACACTAGTTTCCCTGAGCCACCCTGCCGTGTGCGAAATACAAAGAAGTTAAATAAAAATAAAGGAAAAATTTACTTATCAAACAATATCAGGTCTTTATTAATCTAATACATTTTTATAAACCTAGCTCGGTGTTCTTGAGGCAAATGGTGAGGATCTTTTGGTATTAAGACTAGTTTATGCCTTCCCGAGAGTGCACTACCACATAAAGTCGTATTTTGACGCAAGAAATGGTTTGAACTTTATGAGCACTTCGCTATTATTTACGGCATATTATTTATTTTACAGCTCATTCACATTTTGATCACAGGATGAAAGGGATTATTAAAAAAAACCCCACCGTGTTTTATTTGTGAATGTGAGAGACGATGAATATAAACAGGGCTTAAGCAAATGAACGTAGAAAATAAACTGCATAATAAAATTGATGGCAGCGAATTTGAAGAAATCTTCTAGATGTTTTATTATCAAGGAATATAGTTGAAGCCACATAAGGTTATTATATTAGTAATAATTTAGCGTAGGGGCACAAAGTGTGACTGTAAACATGACTGGTTGTGAGTTCGATTCCCACTCGAGGAAATTAAAAAAATATTTAAATTTATATGTCCATTTTTTATAGGCAAAGCGCGGCGTTGAATTTCGCCACTCAACACGCAATGCCTCTAGAGTTCGCCAGAAAGTGGGGAACGGAGTGTCTAATTTTATATTATATATTTATAATATTATAATTAAAGCTTGTCGTGGCTCAGGGGCACAAGTGAGAGAGAGACTGATTGTGGGTTCAGATGGTCGGTGTGTGAGACGGATTGTTCAGTGGGTTCAGACCGATTGGGTGTGTAAACGCGACTGCTTGTGGGTTCGATTATCACTTAAGAAAACTTAATATTTAAATCTATATTTTATTCAATATTCAATGCCTCGGCGGAAAATGGGGAATGGAGTGTCTTAACATTATTCTTCCTTTTTCTACTCTACAAAGTGCGGGATACAGCCTGAGGCTGATTTAAATACAATTATGTTAATTGTCTGGTAAATGTTGTATATTGTGCAATTAGTTGGGTATCAATCTGTTGAAGAAACTTCCAGAAACACAACATGCGGCTATACAGTTAAATATTAATTATCAATTTCACGTCCTAAGGCAATAATTTAATCATATTCAAACTTCGTCAAAGGGATTCAGCTAATATGATTTCAATATTCCAATATCCGAGACCATCACATATAGCACAGATTGTCTTATCTACGTTATTAATTATACGTGTGTATAATTACGAAGGTTTATTATGGAAATATATACAGTCGCAATTATGTCAAATACGTTAATTACGATTTGGCAACGAGACCAAGCGCGGCGTTGAGTTTCGCCACTCAACACGCAACGCGTCCGGAGCTCGGCGGAAAGTACGGAACAGAAGTGTCTTAACATGAGGTTCTAGAATAGGATACCTTAGTTCCCTCTGTCTACTTTGTTGTTTTGATATAAGTACATCGAACTCGTAGTCAACGCTGCTTCAAAGTCGTCAACTTTGTAGCAGCAAATCAAAAGTGTTTAAATTTTTTTTATTATTTTACTATGTAAATGTGTATGTATATCGTGGAGACGGTTTTATTCCAGCGCTCGGTAAACCTATAAACATCATGAGTTTAATTAGTATTTAAAGGACTTTGCACAGTTAATTAGCCGTGACAGCCGCGTTACCACTAGACATAACTAATTTACGACTTTGTGGATAAAACAACTATGTTACAATACAGATAAAAATATTGTTAAAATTTTAATTAAAAAAATGTTTTAGACAATTAACATTTTTTTTTATGGCAAAGTCACGGCAAACGAGCGTTCAGGGTCACCTGATGGTAAGTGATTACCGCCGCCCACGACCCCGTGAAACACCAGAGGAGCTACAGGTGCGTTGCCTGCCTTTAAGGTGGGTTGGGCGCCGGGGCCCGGCATTGATGCGAAACGTAGAGGCATAAAGCCACTACTTCACGCCGGTTTTAAATGCCGGGGGTGGTAATGATCCGATCGAGTCTGCCCATGCGTGTTGCCATTGCTGGCGACGTGACTCTACCATACGTACTTTAGTCGCCTCTTACGACACCACCACCAGGATGATCCTATTCTAGGCCAGGATCACACGGCACAAACATAAAACATATTTAACATATTTAAACATATTTTTAAATTTTGATAAATCATCAAGACATATTATAAAGCAGTCGTTATATTCGTGTTTAACTATGTATTAAATACGTATAAAAATGAAAAAAAAACATATCAAA